>WURS02474424.1:4470337-4487522 GCA_011762765.2 Rhinocypha anisoptera
AGATTAACGGTATCAGGCTTGATATAGTGGAAGGAATCCATGATGAATAAAGATATGCACTTTTCCACAAAATAAATATTTTGTGGAAAAGTGCATATCTTTATTCATTATGTGAATTGTATTGTTATTTCTCAAAAATTTACCTGATGGAGAAATGATTTCCACATTCATTAACTATACCTAGATTGTATCTTACAACTGTCCATCAAAAATGTCACAAAGTATTTATAATATGCACAAATTACATGATAAAGGAAATATATTCCTCTTATAACTGCAAAATTTATGAGGGACTACTTGTTAACCAGTCAAGCACAGGGGCCATTTGATTAAATCCCATTTCACAGGCTAGAAGAGTTTTAAAATAATTTGCCTTTATGACATGGTATCATTTAACAATTTATAACTTTCAAGATATTTTATCATTAGCATTGAAAATTTTTTTCGTAAGCCAGTATAAAGTAGTGCGATAGTACCCACTAATTTTAAAATACTTTTACTTAATATTTACTTTTACTTAAAAGCATTTTTTTTTAAGCCATAAGAATATTTTTATTTGCGGACAAATGCATGATAACATTGTTTTTTTTAAATAAATTTATGCCCATCTACTGGTGATGTTTTCATAGGCATAGGTAGAAAGCTACGAGTAGGGCCTATGAATAATGAAGAATTATCCTCTTAACCCTTTGCACTCCTTTGTCAAATCTCACTCAACAAGTAAAATATCCAGTTCCACTCCAATGTCGAGTGTGACTCTACATTTTTTCATGTCTTTTCTAGCTTCTATTTCATATCTATCTCAACAGATGGCCTACTCCTGAACAGTGGTGTCCCATACCATATTGTTGATGTGTATTTTGGAGGAAATACTTCATTTCAGGTCATTTGCATCTTTTTGTGACAGTTGCTCCTGCTGTGAATCTCTTAAATGGAGTTGTGGAGGACGGGCCAGCATTCATTTAAGGAGTACAAAGGGTTAATATATTCAGCATATAACTCAGAGTAACAGGAAATGATAAGGCAGCAACATCTTAGTGGATCCTTGTTTACAAAATTATAAAGTTTATTATTGAAACCCTAAACAGAGTTTAAAGAAAATTGCAGTAAAATGTAATTTAAGACAGGAAGTCAAGGATTTTGGACATATAAACACACAAAAATGAATAAAAGTATAATGTATCTCAAATTACTAGTAAGTACCCATTTCCTTTTCTACAAGTGGATAATCACATTTTTAGATTTAATTTCTAATTGGTACATTTGTTTTTATCAACAAGGCAGAATCTGATTTTTTAGTGATAAAGTGGCTATGAATTTAGAAAAATTATTTAAATTTTTGCTGAAAATGGCAAAAATTATTTGGCCAAAATGCCACTATAAATGAAATACCATTATAGTAACTTATTTTTTGGCAACATATCCCTTCAAAAGTCAATATTACAAGATCACATGTAATGTATAATTGCATACAATTGAAAAAATCTTGTCACATTCCTAGTTTTAAAATTATATGTTCTAATTAACTGTTCCATGTGTTATATTATTTTATTCCAATATATTTGCCATTTTAGTTTTCATTAATACCAATATCCAGCTCTAATTTTAACAATCCACTCTAATTGATCAAGGAAGCCAAATAAAGTTCATGTTAGTCATCACAATAGCCCAGTAATTATAGGCATAAAAGTTTGCAACATAATACCTGTTGAAGAGCTGCACAAAACTACATACATATATACTTTCAAACCAAAACTGGAAAAATCTGTTAAAAATTTGGCATAAAAGTCTGCAACATAATACCTGATCAGTTGAAGAGCTGCACAAACTACATGTATACTTTCAAACCAAAATTGGAAAAATCTGTTATTAATTAAGTGTTACTATGCATAAAATTCAGTCACTTGGTGGAATTCCATGACACAAATTATGCAGGTATTACTTGGTTTTATTTCCACAAAATAGTATATCAACACGACCAGTTTCGATGGATTATCGTCATCATCCAGTCTATATATATATATATAGAAATTATGGAGAAATTAAAATATGTTGTTTCTTTTTGCTATTTTATATTACCACATTATCTTTTAATGAATTATATATTTTGGGAACAATATTTTAGAGCAAGATTATTATGTCCATTTGTAAAACACATGAAAATTTATTTTCCTAAAGATCTAAAATATATGGGAAAAATGTTTATTGGATCTGATAGAACCAGCACAACTATAAAAACATTACTTGTATTTAAAAGTAAATATATATCATGAAGTGTGGAAAGGTTTTTATGGGCTATAAAATAATTTCAAGTATAAAATAATACTAGTATAATTAGTAGCGCAAATATTAATGACTTACAAACCTGGAAGTCGAGTTTGAACAGCTTTCATAAATAAAGGTTTCTGCTTATATTTTTGTCGCAGTTGCGAAAATAACAAATGATCCTCTTCCTCCCAACCTCCAGAATGACCACCATGGTTAAGCAAGAACTTTTTGAACTGGACCACTTCCTGGGATAATTTTTACATAATCAGAAATTTTGATCCCACCTTGTGTCAAATACTTAAACAATAACATTAACCAAATTTCAGTTACCTCAGCTTTTGCATTCAGGTGAAATTGAGTTTTTACTACTGGTGTGGATAAAATTTTTATTTCTTCCGGTTTTTCAAACCTGTCCAAAGTACTAGCAAATTTTTCAACTTCCAATTTAAGGTATTTTTCCTCATCTAGGAGCTTCTTCATGCTATGAAGTATAAATATGAAGTTCCATAAAGTTTATCTAAGGAATCCATTATAAAGCTATGCTTGGTACACTCTATAATGAAAGTTCAACAATTGTAACAGCTTACTAACATCATTCAACATACAGACAAACAAAGCCAAAACAATTTGATAGATATAAAATTCTGACTACCCTGCTCTATATGTGTATCCATGAAGGCAATTTAAAAATAATAGCCTTGTTTCTACCATCCCACCCTTTCAGATCCTGGGCCTATTCAAGTGGTTCTGACAGCATTAACTTTTTTTTATTTTATACAAAATTATTTTTGTGTAAGTTTGAGACCAGATGAGTGTGGCACTGAAACATGAAAGATAAGTCTGCTATTTCCAGGGAAAATAACCTTGACACATGAGGTTAGTTTAATATGCATTAAATGATTGCATGTTTTTTGTCTCTTTCATTTCCCCATTTTTATATGCAGCCCCTTTTTTTAGACCAGTTCTGGCATATATTTTTATGCCAGTATGCCTTTGGTGATGGCAACTATTAAAAAAAAATAGTTTTGGGTAATCACAAAATCCTTGCTCTGGGTGAAATTTAAACCTGTGATCTATGGGTTTGCAGGTGAGTGCTCTACTTGCCAGGCTTTACTGGTCAGTTATTAGTATTAACAAGGCTATTTTACATGATAAATTATCACCTAAATAATGGCTTGAATGATCTCAGGAATAACAGTAATCCCATGAATAACAAGACCATATAATGAAGATGTGTATTTTTAAATATTTATAATGTGATATTTAATATCTGCTACACATCATACTTAACTAACATGCTTATATTGCATATGAAATATATTTAACTAAATACTCAATATTACTATATTCAACTACATATTCAATTTAACAAACTTAAAACTGACACAGGGTCATCATTTGTGGAATTATGTGAGGAAATATAATTATGTAAGGAAACATGTTCTAATATTCAACAAATGATTTCACCATTTTATGGTTACCATCATTTTAAATATAGCTTTCCCAAAGTCATTCCACAAACTACGAATTAAGTGAACATGCATTTTGTGGGATATAATGTTTGCAATTTTTAAAGGTAATTCAAAACAGAGATGAAGGAAGAAAGGAATAAAATTAAAGGTCCCAATTTATTTCAGTCAGAGCAAATGAACAAGTATTTTACTGGCATACTCAGGAGTTGGGCATACCAAATATGTTAATGCATGTAACATTATTTGCCACTTGACTTTAGAAGTGGGAAATAAAGAAATGTATGTTAATATGCTATAATTCCACAAAGTCACGCCTTCTGCAGGGGATTTTATATGAAAAATGGACTGAGTTCATTTATAGTGTTCACCAGCTAATTGGATCCATAATGCTTGACAATCTGAAACATACTTGTAAATAGTGTTAGAAAATTACTTATACAACAGGGTATTATGACTAACATTCAATTACAGATTAACAATAGATATTTATAAAGCATATTAAAAACATCTTAAAACAGGTAATGCATCACTTTAAAAACTTAAGAATAAATCATCACCTCCTTGATTTGAATGATGACCAACATTTACATATTATTGCATATACATTTATTACATATCATTTGTAAGGATGTAAACAAATGTAAAAAGAGGAAATTATAAAAATGGTCCAGCTTAAATAACATTATGAGTTTAAGTTATGATTTAAGAAATAATCTACCTTCCGAATGTGATAAAGCACTGACATTTTTATAGATTTAATGAGCAGTTACCCGTTAAAACTCAAAATAATACTGAAAAACTCACCTAAGCTTATTATAGGTTTTGAAACTCAGAATTCGTTCCTGGATGCTCTTCAGTTGGCCACGTAACTGATCGATATCTGTGAAAACGTCAGGAAAGATTTAAGTACTGGATTCCATAAAATAAATTAATAAATAATATGGTTGACATGTAAGAATAGAATTATGGAAACCAATACTCAAATGACAAGAAAGATAATTTTACTAATTGTAAGTTAACTGGGTAGCAATCATAATGGTTTTGATATCCCTTCTTCGCGTAAATTTAAACGGTAACATATGAATTTATTCGTATCAATTGCCTCTGCTGTAAAAAAATGGATAATACTAAAATTTCTAACATTGTAGTCTAAATCAAACATATATTAAGGGGCATAGATAAAAATCATTTACAATTCATGTTATGTACCTGCCTAAAGGAAGTTGAATCGGATGAAAATTAATTCAAATGTAAACTAGTACATTTTCCGACGTAAGCAAGTCAGTTTGGATGTAAGCTTCAGAATACCCATTGCCTATCGTTATCATACTAATTTCCATACATAAAATTGTCATATTAAAAAAAGTATTACTTTAACTGATTCAACATTGTGACTAGTTACATTGGAATATAAACATAACTACTCACCAAGTTTTTGCAGCTTTTTGTAATCTCGAATATCGACAGCTATTCTTTCGACCGAGTAGTGTAACTCGGATAACAATTTTATATTCCTGTCTCTTTCGTTTGTCCTACAAAGTTTGTGTTAGTTCAAATAATATTAACATAAATAATAGTCACTATATAATAACAATAATATCTACGGTTAATCTTTTAGACAAACATAACCTTTACCTTTTGGATTTCTCAGTTTCTTGAAACGCGTATAATTCTTTTAATGTATTTTCATTGAGCCATTTCATTTTATTTGATAAATCAGTAAGTCCATTCAACTCCAATGGTTTTTGGTGCATTTCAAAGCTGACGATTCTCAGAAATACTTCAGAACTTAAATCTTGTTACTTTATTGCGGTTCTCATGAGCACGTTGGCAACCACTTTCAAACAATCCTCTTTTAAATAATGGAACGTCAAGATAATACAAATTTTCCACGTCTTCGTTGTTTGGCGCTACTGAAAGAAGAGCAGATGAACATCATGAAGTATTTTAATATCGTAACTCATTTGTCTTTATATACATTTATGAACGGCATAATTACTCGAAAATGGTAATTTATATCAAATGAAAGTAACTATAAGAACTCATTCCAAATATATACGTGGAACTACGACCATTAGTTTATTCTATATTATGAAACAAAACGAGTAGAACATAGATAAATATTGGACCAAGAAGCACTTCAAAATATGACGTTTTTTGGTAAAGGATTTTTATGCAATTTGCCATCATTATTCGTGAACTGCAAAGTAAATTACTGTAAGAAGGCTGTACCAGGTATGAACTTTTTTGATAAAAGCTCTAAATCATTGAGAGTCGTCGGTTGAATATAAGTATTTTTTATTTTTCTCAGCTATTGCATCCTTGGGTAAAAAGAAAAAGATAGCCAAATTAGGACCCACTGTGGAAAAGCTGGTTCTTCCTGTTGAAACTGATCCTGAAAAATTGGTTAACTATGTTTGTGGATCAAATATTTTTAAGGAAGGAGAGCCAGTTAAACTCAAATCCGATGAGGAATATCCTAGTTGGTTATGGAACCTTCGAACAGGTAATGGTGGACTGTTATTTAACACAGGAGATTTTTAATCATCAGAATAAAAAGGTTTGCCCAAGATGGCAGGTTCTGAATCACTTTATAGAATATGCTTTCACGTAGCATACATGCGCGTTTTTTTCCGCGTCAAATATTGGTAATCTAAAGAGACACCCTCACCTGTAATTGTACCATATCATTTAATAGAAGAAGATTTTTGTTTCTGGTATTTCTTTACTATGAAGTATAATTTATTCAATTCAGCTTCTTTTCTCATTTCAGGAAAACCTCCTCCCTTAAGTGAACTTGACCCTGAAAGTAAGGAGTACTGGAGAAGAGTTAGGAAGATGGCTATGGGGCAAAATAACAGGTTGAAAAAATTGAAAAGATTTTAAACCTATATTGTTATTCACTGTATAGTTAAGATGTGTATTCTTTGTCATCAATAGTATTTTGTATTTCGTTGTACAGTAATTTTGCATTTGTTAATAAACAATGAAATCATATTCAGTATAATTTGTGATCAATTCAGTATATATTTGTGATCAATTACATTTTTACATGTGACTTTTTAGATGTCTTGTGACTTCTGCTGTAATTTTTTGTTTCTATAACAATGTTCATTAGCCACAAAGTCAATTTTATAGAATGATAGTGTTCTCCCTAATTTTTTATCCAAAATCTGGGGAGAGGAGGTAATTTGAAGTTATTGTTAGTGTTTTCAATGGTCATTTTTGTCACTCTGAAAAAAGAAGGGGAATATTGCAAAGGCTCTTTGCACTTACCTGTCCATTTGTAAAATTTAAGGATTTAATTTCAGTAATAGAGTTTCCAAGCGATGGAGTTTATCACATTCCACATGATGGTACATATCATAAAAGTAAAAATATGTTTTATAAAAATTGTTCCATTCCATTGGTTTCCCTGGATTTCAAATCACACTTGTAAGTGTATTTGTCCATCTGAGGTTGCCTTCACTTTTGAGTATATGAACTGGTTCCTTGGATTTATATTCATTTTAACTACCCTTAGTTTTTAATTGAGCAGGAATCATTAGTTAATCCAGATAGCCCCATTATTCACTGGCTCACTCATGATGTATACTATTAATATTTACATAGAATAGTAGAACTTTTCCACCACACCTTTTAACATATAATGATTAGTATAAAATACACATATCTTTTAGCTCAGGCCAATGATCAACAATTAGCTGGGAAGGATGATTTAGAGTTTAATGATGGTAGCACAACTCCATTAATCCTGATGCAACATCTGCTCCAATTTCAAACACAACAGTTGCAATCAGCACCATGTGCGAACAGAATTTTATAATAAATTCTGTTCCAATTTATACCAACTAACATCCAACTAAATTATAAAACAATAGCAAAACATTTTTCATACAATTTTATTGCAAAAATTTCTCCTCTTCATGTAACCTTTGACTATGAATCTACATCCAACACCCAGTACTCCTCAACCATAAAATTCTTAGACCTACACTTAAATGACGACTTTGATTGGGCAACTCAAATACATCATCCAACAAACTGGCATTTACATGGTAAGAAAGCTGGGGAATATTACTACTCTGGAAATGGTCTAGTATACCAGTTTTCATTCCCACCTCTCATATGGTTTAAACTGTTCCAAAGTTTCCACTAAAGCAATTTCTTTACAAAAATGTCAGTAAAAGCCATGGTTGGGCTATCTATTACGTCTCCTGGAAGGACAATTATTGGAGTCTCAAAATCCTCCCTCTTCCATGTATTTAAAATTTAATGGTCCATTTTTGTTTTTAAAATATGACATACCACAAGAAGGGAAAATATTAACAAAGAACTAGTTCTTTTCTCTATGATATTATGGTATTGTCTGGTTCATCTGCAAAAATACTTTAAAAAGGCTCCTCTACCTTCCAAAAAGACAGAACTCAAATTATTTTCCTGGTTGCAAGTATATGAAAAGATTTGTACAAAGCTGCACCATATCCAGTTTGCTCCAGGTAAGTAGGTGACAAATGTTGGTAATTTTCTTAATCCTGCCATATGAATTTAGTTACGGTGACCAGAGACATGAACTGGCTATATTTTATCACTTCATTAGGTACAGTAATAAATTTTCCTTTAACTCTTTCAGTGATCCTCCTGTCTGTAATCTTTATACAAGGCCTGTAACTTATACCAATAAACTAGGATTAGTGACATTAGTTCATTTTCTTATTACATATATTGCTTCATAAATGCATTACCATATAATCTAAACCTCCTGCTCTTAATACTTTTATCATACTACCACTGTGATCAACCTGAAGGTTGGTATGTTAATGTTAACTTAGAAAATTCCTAGTACATATAACTAATTTTAAGGATTACCATTTTCAAACTGCATACTACTAAATTGTTTTCATCTTCATAAACTTCATTTAGCTCTCTCAATAATTACCATTATATATTTTTACTTATATAAAAATGAAATTTCAAGTGAGCATCTACTCAAGCAATATCACAGTCTAGTAAAGTAGTAATTACTAATGCCTTGGAAATAGCTCGAGTGTCCTGACCATAAAAGTTCAAACAGGTTTCAATGGATTTGTGGGGTTAATCAGCGGTTTAATTAGTGGAAACAATTCATAATAAGACACACACACAAAATTGGTTTTTTCACAATTTATGTCTTCACACCACACCTGTCTGTAACTGTTGAAACAAGTAGTGGAGAAAAATAAATTATTGAAAAACCAAGTTTGTGTATTTGTCTTACAAAGGTTCATTGGAGTAATCTTAAATGATAGGTCTTCAAAACAATAAAATTGAAACTTTTCACTTTAGAAGACAAACTAGACTTTTATTTGCAAATTTTCTGCAGCAGGGTTACCAAAAAAGTCAATAAAAACTCAGAAATTAAGGCCATTATTCATCAAATCTTTGAAAACAGATTATTTATTTTCATCGTACGAACAGTTTCATATTTACATATTTTGAAAATTGTTCTAAAAATTGACTCAAGTCAAATGAAGCCTTTAGTATGTTTGTTTGAAACAAGTGGAAATAATTTTATAAACATTTATTTCAAGAATTCATTCAAGGACAGCATAAAATTTACATGTATAAAGGAAATTGTCCTTGTTTTTAAAATCATTGCCTCATTAGAAGGATGTCAGCTAGCTTCATATCTTTTCAAAAAAGGAATATTTCATGATTAGGCTCTTTCCTCAATAAACTTTCTCAAGAATATAATCAATGATAATAAGTACTCAAATGATTTGGGCATATAATTTCTATTATAAAACAATTCAGATAAAACAGGCTTACAAGGCACAAAAACATTCATACAATCCTCATTCATTATCACATTTATGTACAATATTATTCAAAGTTCATAACAATATAGCCTCCAAAATTCTACACCATTTATTACCTTTTGAATCAACCCATCATCAACAACTTAATAATCAACAATTTTAAACACAGTAACACTGGTTTACAGGAATGATGTGCGAACAACTATATTTGAGTTTCTTGATGATGCACAGTAATTTTTACGTTTCCTTCACCGAGACGATTATTAATTTGAGGTAAAAAGAGTATCAATTAATGCAAGGGTTTAAGAAATACCATTCAGAAGACTTTTTCAGTTAATCCATAAATTAATAACACAAGTTATCTTCATCACATCACATAAATAGATAAATTATTACTGATCGAAGAGTGGAGTTTGTAAGAAGATTTCTGAAAAGTTATGGAAACATCAGAGCTGAAAAGTCCTATAATAAATTGTCAACATTTTAATCAATGGTAAATTTGGTGCTTGCTTTGTGCATAAACCCACTGCTGGATTTTTTTGTTATACGATAATGGGTTACACAAGGGATAGATGCCAACTATCCACCCATGGAAGTACAAATCAGGCAAAACAAATGGATGTTATATATTGCCAAAACATTTTGATTCCTTAATTACATACGTAATTTCTGTAATGAACACACCTGTGAATCTTGGCTAATATGCCTCATGTTAACTTGCTTTATGCTTCTTTTTGTGGTCCCGTCTACACTCTCTCTCAGCTGTTGGATGAGGCCTTAGTTCTCTGTAGTCAAGCTGTAAGAGAGAACGTTTTATCTAAAACACAACAATAATAAATTTTAGTCAACAATTAAGGTTCACATTTAACTTTTTCTTTGCAAAATGGTAAATAAAAGCATGAATATTTTTAATTGTACACTGGTTTGTTGAAAATTGCCAAATATAATAAGTAGCATGACATAACAAATTAAAACTTACCAAGTCTTCATCATCTGGAACTCGGGAGAGGAAATCCAAAATTTCATTGTTTGGAATAGTATGAGGCCTAATGAGTTTTCTAGCAAATTTGTTTACTCCAAATGCCATTATCAAGTATCGGACTGGGATGTAATAAAGAATTATGGCAACCAATGATATGAGAATTATTGCTATCCATGAAAGATATGGCACTGTAAAATTGAATGTGCTGTGGAAAAGATCAGAATATGTATCAGTAGAAAGACAAAAATAGTCACTTGTAATAAAAATAAAAACGCACTTTCTTATGCACATGTTATGGAGTTTTACATGACAGCTCCCAGAAATCTTTGAAAATATTAATTTTAGCTCTGTTTTCCAGCAAGGCTGGAAATCAATTGATTTAGTTATCCAAAATGTTTTAATGCACAATGCATCTAATAAGCCTGTTATTGACATTATTAACAGTCTAAGAACTGTTAATAATGTTCCCCAGAGGATCCAAGTGTGAATGCAATGTACTACAAAGGTGTAATGAGAATTGCTGAAAATAATTTGGCCTATTAAACCAGGAATGTATATATTAGGTAATCTGACAACTGGTTTGTTTTACCCAACATCCCATTCCATCATGAAGGAGTTCCATTCTAAGTGTGTGACTGTGCTTTTTTTACTACTCTGTGTTCGTGAGAGTTAGCCCCTGCTAACTATTTTTAGTTCCTAAAGGTGAAATTTTAGTTAAACCGGCATCACATATTCCATTTCATTTTGAATAACAATTAAATAATGATGAATACATTAAACACTGTTGAAAAGAACTTGTATTGAGGTTTTCAGAAGCTGTATTACCAAGAAAATTAGTTTATACAATTAGAATAGGTGTATGTCAAAGACTAAACAATAAAAGTTTTATTTACCTTATGCACATATCTCTTATAATACCAATATTAAAATTTAGTGAATTAAATGAACTATCTTTGCAGTTTTCATTTGAATATTTATTGAAAATGACCAAGGTTCTGTAACAAGGCTACATCTTCAGGTGTTTAGCTATTAAGTTCACTTACTCTGACTATAATCTAATAACGAATTTAAAAAATTTGGCTATACAGCTATATGGTCATTGATTTTAACAGGTTATCCACTACGTTAAAATGACAGGCAGGTATAAGAAATTTGGTATATTTAACTAGACCGATTGATGACCATTTAAAAAGTATGAGTCTGTTTATAACTGCTGAGGCTTTTAACATCCCCTACTTTCTGTCTATGGTTGCTTATTAAATAGTGGCAACACTTTCCAGAAGATGTCTTAAAATATATAAAACTATAACCATGGATGAAATTCAATTTTCTACTCTAAACTTATGTCCTTGTATTTTCCAACATCCCACTGCAAAAATACATGGGAATTTCAATGAGGTTTATAGGAAGGCTATGGTAAGGATGTTTCAACACAATGGATGCTTGAATGATGGTAACTGCATTTCATAGAGGTTGAGTTGAGTCAATGGATTTACCCAGCACAGATTGGATGCACATTTTTGATGAGCAGTCAAAGTTTTTCTATGGAACCTCCTTTCCACACACCATCAATGAATTATCACTTAGTTGATCACATAATGAAGGAATATCTCATCATCAGGTAGGCACCATACCAATGAAACAGGTATAAATGACATAAGTATGCAGGAGGTGCTTGGCAGATACCAAAGTGAAGGGGGATGCATTCTTGCAGCATATCTTAACCCCTCAGCTGTGGATGCCTCATTCTTTTGTGATGGCTCTCTGTGAGAGAAAAGTAGCCACGGTATTCTTCCCTGCTGTTTCTGACAAAGGTTTATTAGGTGGTGAACCCAGGATGACCCTTATTGACTGCTTAGCCCAGTTCTCTCTAAGGGGGGTATTGGAGATACGATTGACTGTAGTCAAAGTATTTTATTCAGGAATATACCGAAAAATGAACTCCATATTGATTTTTCTTGATAATTTGATTCATTTGACACCAAACAGTACATAAATACTTTCATTTATAACGAGCATTCAACCGAAAATCAGAGACAACTACAGGAAATGATGAGGGTAGGTCAGAAGAGAATTTCCCTAATCTTGGTGGACAGAATGCATTTGTCAAACTCACCCAAGGGTCGTGAACCATCATAAACGGCAATGCAAGGGGATATCCTATTCCAGAACAATAGGAAAGTGTGACCATTCGAACCTTTTTGGAAAGGAATGGCCATAAAATTTGGAGAGGGTCTAGGGAGGGTATGAAGGCGACAGTCATACGTACATGTATGTATTTTCCGCAATGTTGATCTACGTATTCCACAGTGTAGGGGTTAACAACTCACATGATCCAGGCATGGGTGCATGAGCTCATGTAATAAAATGAGTGGCCAATAGGGATAGTGGTATCATGATCATTGTAGTGCCTGGGCCTCTGCAAACTGCCTTACTCTCCCCAGCGCTCAACACCCAGGCGATAGCTAACCCTTCTCACTCAACACTTGCACTCAACAAGCTTGCTACCCTTGCCAACATGCATCCCGATGGCAGCCTGGAGATAAGGAGCCACCATGCAACTGTGTCCGAATCGCACCCAGAGGGACTCCCACATTCCGTAAAAGTCTTCCTTTCGCATTGGGACTCTTGAGGCCTACTCTGTACATATGGCATTAAGGCATCAATAAACAAAGAGCCATTTAAACTATCATTTCCCTATTCGTCAACCCATAACCTTACAGGAGATCACGTAACGGTGCCCACAATTATGTTTTCCCATAGTGGTCCCATAAAAATGTGAAATGATGTACAATAGGCATATTGCACTCATCCACATTTCTAGTGAGATCGTGTACTCCTGCATTACATATGACAATGCATGAGGCACTAATGGAGACCTTGCTTTTTGGATGGATATTATTGAAACATCCTCCATATACTTCTTGCACGATTCCTTGCGATCTTGCTTTTTACTTTTAAAGAACTCATCAGGAATTCCAAGTATCCATATATCCTGTGTCCTCAGAGAGCAGTAGTGGCTTGTGTCACTCTGATTAAGAGGTCATCATAAAACTGATCTCGCTCCAAAGACTCCTATACTACATTTTCCATGGGTCCAGATCTTTTATAGTGATTAAAATGAAGTGATGTAAAAAATTCTATTTTTGAGTTCAGTGAAACCATTGTACCACCAATATTGTCTCTAATATGTTAAAAATGTTCTCACATATGTATGTGTGTGTTTCTCCTAAATGAAATATTTGTTTCTAATGTAGACTCCTTAAGGATAATGTCAAAGAAAACTTCCAGTTCATTCAAGAGAAAATTCTGCAGAGCCAAATGTCCAATGATCAAACAGGACTATTAAACATCGAACTACAGGGTAATCTACTCGTTATGGTAGGTTTTTGATGAGCCTCAGGATAGATTTATTTTGTACATACATACATTAAAAATATCTGAAAACTAGGATCAATTAATTTAAAATCATTTTTAACATCAGACAGTTAAAACAACACATTGGCATTGTAACATAAGACCTAATTTGAGTTCATTAATAGCGTACATATCCATATACATACTAGCTAATGAAAGCTTTGGAAATCAGTCAAGGACACTAGTTTAAGGAAGTATTAAGTGAATGTATTGGTAGCTGAGTTTACTCACTTTTTAACGCTTTCACATATTGAAGTAATGTAACCAATGGCATTTTGGACTGATTGGGTGACCTCTTGTATAGCTTGTAACCGTTCCTTGAGGCTTTTCTTTTCCTCCTGTGGAAAAATATCTAATTAATTATCTACTGCCATGGTAAAACACATAAAAATTTTCAAGCTTCACATGTTGAATAATCTCTATTCCTCCTCATATCTAAGCATTCTTTATGCATATCAGCTCTGGTCTTTTATCAAAGCAAAATCTGGGTCTTTGCTAAATAAAAATAACATCATTCTAAGAAATTCCTTAGATTAAGTTATATTAACTAGTTAATAAATGACTTGGCATATTAAGAGGACTAATTAAACATAGTTCTTTGAATGTAGAACCCAAGTCAGAATGTTTACCATTGGAAAGCCACTGAGATTGAACTGAATGTCTTAGCATAAAAGTTACCATGCCAAAACGATCCTATAGTCCTTTACTGCTTACAATTCCAAATTAGTAAATTACATTTCAAGCAACTTTCTTAAGAATTAGTGATGCAGAAATTATATGTTCATTTATTGGTATACTGTGGAAAATCAGATTTTATCGAAATTAAATAGACATGTCTTATATCAGGTACTGATTGTAACTGGTCTCCTAGACAAATAAATAAATAAAAATGTTGTGTACCATATTAGTTATCTCAGCCTAAAAATTGTATGTATAAAAATGTACATTAAAATTGCATGACAGAATGCATTACAAATAAATATATGGATATTTAGAGGGATTCGCCTGTAGTATGGACTATGTCATACCTTATCTTTATCCTCTTCATCATCTTCTTCGTCACCTGATGGCTCATCATCTTCTTCATGGTAAGGACTCCAACCTCCCAACAATGACATAACCTTTGAAAATGAAAGATGATTTGCTTTTTCAAGAAAATTATGCACTAGAGTAATTAAAATAGCATCTTCAAACTGAGCACCTAATTCAATTACTTTTATTCATCGATCACTGCTTTTAACAAAACAGATATTGTCAAATATACAAAATATCGTATAGAGAAATCAATGCAGTGAAAATACAAACACAAGAAAGGCACTCACAATAGACAAGATCCAAGGGTAGCCCAAAAAAGTGGATGAGAAGGTTACAGACTAAAAGCATGATTCATTCAAGTTTATCTCCCAAAATTCAGCTACTGAGTAAAAGGCTTTACCCGTAAGCCATGAGTGTAAAACTCTACTGAATTTCACAATAGATGCAGACCAGGCTTCAGGAGGAAGTCAGTTAAACATACTAATTTGCAAGTTTTCATGATAGAGTAGAGACTTTGAGAGCCTGAAAAAGGCCACATCAATTTTGCCTTTACTTCTAGTATCATATAAATCTGGAGATCAGGTTTGGTAGAATATTTACTTAGGTTATCTATGATGTACATAAGAATTTTATTAATACAAGTGCTGTAAACTGTTGGAATACCTACTCTTATGAAGAGAGGCCTACAATGTTCACTTTGTGGGAAAAAAATTAATAGCTGTAACAGCTTTTTTTGTAGAATAAAAATTTTCCAATCATTATGGGCATTGTCGCATGGTTTTAGTCCATATGTAATATGGCAGTGAAGTAGAGAATAGTACATATGTAGTTCTGTGATAATTTGTAGGAATAAGTCTTGTGAGATTTCTTAAAGTAAACACTGCCTCTCAAAGTCTCTTTGATGGGGCAAGGATGTGTAAATTCCAGGTTGGTTTGCTATCAATGTGGATTCCCAACACTTTAAATGATTTTCAACCATTTGGGCTGAGACTGACCACATGGCAAGTGATAAGTTTTATCAGTGTTAAGTATCCAGTATGTGAAAACGAACTTGAAGCTTGAGACAGTGTATTACTTGATATTTCATTGATATCTGCAGAGTGCTTATATATTTGTATGGTGGTGTTGTCATCTACATACATTCAATATTACAATTGATGTTAGAAGAAACATCATTGATCATTACAAGAACCAAGAAGAGACCAAGTATAGAGCCCTGAGAGATACCGAATTTGAGTGGAAGGATATTAGACTTATTACCATTTATTTCAACGTGCTGATTACGATTTTTAAGATATGACTGCATCATACTGAACCCATTTCCCATTAAACTCCAGTTTTCTTAATAGCAGGGGATGTGAGAGAGAGATAGTGATTATTGTTAATAGTTCATTGGATTTCTCCTCAAAGGTATTTAATTGATTATATAATCTACAACTTGAATAGTGGTTCAGCCAGGCTGAAAATAAAACTGCAGTGGGGAAAATAATTTCTTCTGATCAAAATGACCAGAAAGTTGATTTTTATTATCACAAATTTTGACAAAAATAGGGATGATAGAGATTGGTCAATAACTAAAAGGTTCATTTCTATCACATTTTTTATAAATGGGTATTTTTTAGCAAATTTCAGAGGAACAGGAAAAATTCCTGATTAGAATCATGTATTATAGATTATTGAAAGAGGTTCAGCAATGTCATTAATTATTTCCTTCATAATGTCATTAGACAGATCATATATATTGGTGCATTTTGATCTTTTAAGTTTTTTGACAACTATAAAAATGTCAAATGGTATAACCCATTTCAAACTATATAAGGAGATGGGGACTTTAAAATTCTGGAGTAGAGATCATGCAAGGATAGGTTAACAGTGGAGATAATGGCATCAACAGAATTTATGAAGAAGCTATTTAGATCATCAGGAAGAAGTGTGATGTCCATGGATGATTTATTGGTCTCAAATTCATAATTAATGACAGCCCAGTCCACCCTGTTTTTATTCTCAGACTTTGAAATAAATTAATTATGTGCTATGGGTTTAGTCTGTCTAATCATACTATTATACTTACTTAGTATCTTACTCTTATTTTTATTATGAGCCTCTCTGTCAACTTCTACAATAGAGTTATAAATGATCATCATCATCAGTACTTCAATCCGAAGATTGGTTGACTGCAGCCCTCCATCCTTTCCTATCAAGTGCTAGCTCTC
>WURS02474424.1:4504581-4540051 GCA_011762765.2 Rhinocypha anisoptera
CGGTGAGTCAACATACTACTGATCAGACGCCATTTTTTCCACCGGAAAAATTCAGCGATCAGTGATCACTGATCAGCGATCAGTCCGCTGAACGCGACCATTGTGTCTTCTGGGGCATTCCTTTCAGTGCTCCGTGAAATAACGATATTTCGGCCATTTTAATTTGTAATCTGGGATGCGGGTCAATTATCACTAGCATAGACATATCACACACATTTCCGTTCAGCCGAAGAAATAACAAATTACACGTTTTTATCCCGCACCTTTCGGCGAAGTACATTTTTTGCTCACGGATGTTTTCATACCCTTAGCCATGAAAATAAAACGAATGGACTCGATCGTTACACGAAGAAGGAAAAAGAGGGTTGGGTGGCAGCGCATGTGACAGACGATCGAGTAGGATATCAGTCGAGAGGACGTGGCGTCACCGCGAGCTATATGAAAAAAAAACCCATATGGATCCCAAAAGGTGCAGATGGCGGCCCTTACGACATGCGAATATGTGATGCCCTCACCTTGGGCAACGGCATGGCTCAGTGACCTCGACTAAGAATCATGGGAGGCTATTTAGAGCTTCTACTTTATCCTTCATTCACATCCTAGTATACCCTTGCTCCCCATCCGAAGACCCTAATATCGGTGCTGACCAGACTTGAAACAACACCTTAAACTAAGATCAGTACTATCTATGGATAGACCACCAACAAATTTTACTGAAACCTACTTAGGAAAACTTAGCTTAGAAACCTACGAATACTGCAGGGGTGGAGCAGCATGGAAGTCTTATCAGGGAAGGAATTTATGAATTTAGTTAGGAGGAATTATAACTATTATTTATCGTGAAAACGATTTTAAAAGGGTTGGTGATTGACAAAACAATTCATATATTCCCAAATCAACAATTTATTTGACTCGGTTGGAAGAAGTTCGTATAAACACCATGGCCTTCATTTCGTTTCGAAGAGAACATTAATTAATTCTCCTTTTGTTTCATCCAGCCATCGTCAGAAAAAAATTCAGTTACAATAGAATCTCAAAAGCGAAAGCTTTATGCATGGAGAACATAGGAATCAAATTGGAATTTCCGAATCATTTGTTCGACGGTATTCGAGTACAGGAGGTGGATGACGAGCATTATTGGCATCAATTATGTCAATTCGATTTTATTGTGACGCAAATTGAATAACGGAAAGGAAAGTTATTTTGGGAGGTTTCGAATACCAAATGTGAAGTTGATTAAGATAAATCCGGTTGCATAATTTCATGAACTACAAAGTAATTTTTAAACCCTCGCCTAAATAATGAGCTTAGCTCATTTCTATAGTCACTGCTGACCATTAATAAATTATAAAGGAGCAGGATAACTACATAAACAAGAGGAGGTGGTTCTCAGGTAGACTGCTTACATTATTTCAGCGTGTGTCGAGTTATGACCTCACGGAAGAATCATTCTCAATTTTGTTTTAAAACTTAAGCAGTAAGACAGTTATTTTTTTCTAATTAAATTAATGATGGTTATAGCCCATGTGAATATAAATGAAAGATATGATCAGTTTGGTGAGCTATGACCTCGCTATTAATATCCCCACAACAGAAGTTCTACCCGATAGGTCGATAGACGTAGATATCACTTTACCACCTTCATACTTAAGTTCAATGCAACGGTTTTCTTCATTTGTTTCAACTGTTGAAAAATGGCTTTGAAAGTCATTTCCGCAACTAATACGTGATGTGTAGAAAAGTTTGAAACAAAAGATGTGTTCTGAATTAAGGTGATGTAAAGGTCGGCTTGTACAAGGAGGTTTAGAAAGAGAACATAGCAATTCCACATAAAATAACTTTATTTAACACGACCAGGTTTCGCCGTACAACAGCATCATCAGGTGAATATACACCTGACGATGTTGTTATATGGTGAAACCTGATCGTGTTAAATAAAGTTATTTTATGTGGAATTGCTGTGTTCTCTTTCTAAGCCTCAATGATGAGAGAATTCCATCAAGTTAAGGCTGAAATCGTTTCTTAGGCTTGTACAAATTAAAGGATAATCAACCAGGAGCCATTTACTAAAAGAAAGCAGAGAATAAATTCGTCATAGGTTGGGATGCCGCCAAACCTTTGAATGGATTACTAATACAAAGCCTGCTTTGCTCGATTGCTGTGGCGGAGCGGAGCTGTGCCCGATTGCGATGAAAACTTTCCTAAACCCTAAACACCAAAAGTTCTTTGATGAGAAGACCATTGGGATGGTGTTAAAAACTATATCTGTAAACGTAAATGGATTAAACTGCCTTTTAAAGTGATAAGTTGTGTGATAAAACTTCAACCACTACACAAAAACAGAAAGTGAAAAAATAGCCGCTTTGGGGCCTCCGAGACCAACAAAGGCGAACATATTTTGGTGTAATCAAGAAGGATTTCCCGTGTCTTTGAGGAAATATATTCAGACTGCCAAATATAAGTCGTATAATATTTCTGCCAAAAATACACAACAGTTTAGTTTCCTAAAACCATTACATTACTGACGAAATTAAAAGTACTATAAGATTATTTTCTTCCATAGCCTCATCAATATTTCCAGCTTTACCCTAAGTAACTGAACGTCAATAAGGGGAACAACACTTTCATGACACTCAGTTGCTTGTAAATTTACCAAGCAGATTGCCCTTAAATGATTTTTATGGCGACAAACAGGAAACAGCAATATTTAAATACGAGTGCGCCTCTTCTTTGACTCTTTGACCTTTTGTTCCGGGGAGGGAAAATTTCCGACAGGGTTCCTCTTCTCCACTTTACGGGTGTGCACTCTCCCGTAAAAAATGATCCCCTGATAAACATTAAGCTACTGGAAACTCGATTAAAGGAAAAAAGTTCTCGGCATCAGGACCTGTACGTGTTTTGCTAGTAGATTGAATTTCAAAATTATTTACAAATTTTAAATATTTTACGGTAACATTATCGGTGATAGTGATAAACATTCTAAATGTTTTGGAAAATTTTTCACAAAAACAAATTACTTTCATTTTAATATTAGACAGTATTTTTCACTTAAAGTAGTATTTTTCAGGAGCAGTAAAACGTAAATGGAAGATAAATGCAAACTTTCCCACGACAGCGCCTATTTCCCACCCGCTCAAAACATTTTTTTAAGGAATTCATCTGTTTTAAAATGTTTGGACAAAAGCATGAAGTCTAAATAAACATTTTTACGGGATATTCACCATGAAAATCCTTAACGAGTAAACTTTTGTTGCACACCTATAATCCTGACTTCCCTTAGTAAGCTTTTCTAAACCAGCTGACTATCGGAAGGGCCTCATATCGGAAGTTGGGCTACATAATTAACTAAACCTATAAAGTTTAATAGTCACCTGAAACAAGGGGAACATTAATTAATTAAACAATGCGAAAAAATTCCGAAAATTTTAAATGCAAAAAACAACGTAAGGCTTGATGCTCTTTTAATAATGAAAGAAATATCAGATATTACAAGAATAATTATCATAACGAGCTAACTTCCAGATCCACTCATAAACAAAATTAATCGCTCCATACCAAGAAGTTCCTAATATTATTTATGTATGGAGTAACCCATGGATGAGCTGAGGTAGGCCGTGGGGTTATGCCACCCGCAATGCGGGAAACGCCTGTAGACAATGCTCCTTGTATTTATTACAAAAACATTCAAATTCACATTCGCAATAAATGAGGTAGACCCAGCGTAATAAACCTACGATTTTATTACGCTCTCAGAGTTAATGACCATAGCTGTCGATGCACCCCATAAACCAAACCAAAAGTTAATGGCGTCGAGGAAAAACGGAGTAGAGCGAGTGAGACAGAAATGTTTAAAAATTTTCTGTTGGGGGCTTGCCATCTCCTCCGAGCTCTTAACGGTCCAAAAACGAGACGCGCAGAAATCTCTCAGCCAGTCTTTCCCCGGACATTCTCCCCTTCCCCGGTATGACTTGTCCCTCCACCCTTCTCATCGATGCAGTTCAAGAGGGCAGCGTTACCTTCCATCTATCTTCTAGACATGACTCTACTATGACTTTGACACATGGTTTAGAATTCCCCTTTGAACTTAAGAGCCATGCGATGCGATTGAAGGTAACTGTGTGTTTAACTTAAGACCTGAGACAACATAAAGGGACCTAGTGTTTCTGACAACCAAAATACGACATTAGCAGGTTCATTATTATTGTTGCTCTGATTGTAAGGTAAAGTATGTATAATAATATCCATTAGTATTCCGATGGTACACTTGGAAGAATGCAGACATCACTTCAATAAAACCATACTATTAAATTACCAGAACCCTGTCATGAATTTAAATGGTTTTAATACTGGATTGTGAATGAGTACTATAATGACTTCTTAACTATGAGGACTATAATGACTTCTTAACGTAAAATTTAATTATAATAATCACTCTCTGAATAAAAATGATGTTTCTGGCAAAATTCCAACGCAAGCGTTACATAAGTAACTTATTCACAGTTACAGTAACAATTATATTGAAATTATATTGAAATTGGGATTGTGAAGAAAAGGAAAACTATAAAATTTCATTCTAATCACACACTGTATAACACGATAGGATGAAATTGTAAATGAAACCGTCTGCTAAAGCAAGATACCACATTAATTGCCTCATTTTATCGAATGAAATATCTATACCTATTGAATAACTATTGAAATTGGTTGATGAGGTCCCCAGTGACAGAGTTAACTCCTATTATATAACGTTTCAAAAAAGTCAAGAATTAACTTACACTTAAATATACCTCTACTCTAGCGCTTTGTCACTGTTCGGTCAAGTGGGTAAACACAACAATTTATGGCATGAATTTGCGGAATTATTCCTCTAGAAAAATCTGATGCTTTTAAGAAAATTATTTTATTTTAACCTTTTTCCCATTACTTTGGGGTTGCATTGTTAAATTGTATTATAACATAATTCTGCGACCATATGGTCTTGCTGACGCCAACCATTCAACCCAATTAGCTTCAGACAACATCCATACTCTGGGTAGGATCCGAACGCGAGACGTTTCACCTACCCGACTATAGAGCTATCCCATAAAATAAACCGTCGGCTCCTTTAAGCCCTAAACGAATAAGAAATAGTTTATGAATTACATTTAAGTTTTGGGCACCTTAGCGATGTAACGCATAAAATATCTACCTCGTGTGAAAATCCGAGTCTTGGAATAAATATATTTTCAAAGGAGTGAAGAGAAAGCGGATTTCCTGTCTTAAGAAGCCATTTGGCGAAGAGGACCGTAATTCAACTTGAACACAGAAACCACAAACTAAAAGTAATTGATGTACAAAAAAGTGGTCGCAAGAGGGAAAGTAGGTAGCCACAGGCTTAAGCCTTTCTTAAATAACATGAGAATTTGCTCATTTTTAAAGCTTTGGCCACAAGATAGCAGCCGGCTTGCAAGGCCCAGGGATTATTCTCCCACATAAGCTAAGAATCCAGAGAAATTGAAATGCTCGTGTCCACGTTTAACATTATGCGTGCGCATTTGAGGATTTTTAAATATAAACTGAATTTTGTCCCTAACGGGGCAACTAACAGCGGAGGGAAAAAGCCAAAATAGACTTAAATACGAAGAAAATATAAATCAATTGAAACATACAACGTGAAACCACAGTATTTGAGAGAGATTTTTGTGAATAAATAATAAACCAAAACCAGAAAAACATTAGGGGGATTTGTCGTTTTTAAATTTTGCGTGAGGATCGAATTCGCAATAAACATCGATGAAAACTCTAAAACCAGTATATATATTCTTGACCACAAATCACAAAAACAAGCCCCGAACAAAATATATTTAACGTCACATCACAATAATAAATCGGGAAAAGTAACAAAGAAGAATTCCGCCGACGACGGCCGGCCTTTTTCTCAAAAAGATAACCGAGGATCCACCATGTACGTACGTTAAAATTGGAAAATGATCGGAGAGTGATAGCGACTGGACGTGAACATTTGGAAATAACCTTACTGTGTGTGCATATGCATGAATTAGAAAATAAAGTAAGGCAGACAGACAGACGTATACTTCGCAGGGACTGGAATTGGGGAGAGTAGTTGGAGAAAAAGTGGAAAAGCAGAGGGCTCTAAGTGGATAATGGGAATTAGCAGATATATTCTCCCGTTTGGGGCTTCCAGTGTAGCGATCAAGTCCTTTCAGACGCCCTGCTTTCAAAACAATAAAGCTACTGACCTCTTAAAACGATTAAAAATTACTTTAACCAAGCATACATCCACTTAAACCCACATTATGGTGTGTGTCAGGGGGTTAAAACACCAAATTGTCTACTTTAACCCTCTTGAACTTTTAGAAATAGTTTAACAAATTTTCGGGCGGTTGCTTTCACGTATTCTCCGCGGTAAGGAATAAACCCTAAATCTGCCTGTTTGGGCACCTATCTCTCTTACTTTGTGAATGCGATCGGAACAGCTTGGAATAGCTTGGGCTACGAATGATTGATTGAATGTCATTATCTAATGTGGCGGTTCAAAGCTTTTTCAATTTAGCGTTTAGATACAGAGAATGTTTATTCCATGATCACTAAACTGGGGGTGAAAACTCAGTTTATATGGAAGCCAGGCAAGGCCAGAAGATGATAAGCTATATCGAAACCGGTCGCAATAAAACATATCTTGTGGAACAGCAAAGTGTTTTCTTATCTGTGTCATCCGGTTACTCAATTAAGATGTACTTGGAATAACGAAGTACCATTACTGAATCTATGCACCCAATAATACTATAAGAAAATTAAATCCATACGTAGTTGATAAAAATTGATAAATATTAATGCATTATCGCAGATTCATGTTGTCTCACACTGTCTTTGCAGGGTGAAGCTAAATCTTTTGTTCTGATTCCGAAAAAATAGAGTATAAATCATTGATTGACATATAAAGGAATTCTTTAAAGGCGTTAATATAAAACATCTATGAATTCTCAGTTTCATTCTAGCAGTTACTTACAAGATGAAGAATTCAATAAAGAAATTGTAAGGACAAAATACCATAGTAAAAAGATTCAGCAGAACAATATTAAAAATCAACTGCTTGCCTATCTTCGACCTTTAGTAAAGCATCCATTTTAATTATCAGTATAATTGGGTTAAATACTATTTTTATACTTTATGCCTCACTTAACTGGTTGATAAAAGGCCTGACTCTAACGAAGATTCACAGTTGAGTTTTGCTCGTTTTGAGAGAACAAATATTCGACGAATTGGAAGTTACAATGCCATTCGCTTACCTTTTCGTAATGAACAGGCTATGCTTACAACAATGACAAACACTGACCTAAGACTTTATGAGCAACTAAAATTAATGAAGGCGCAACAATAGCTCGCATTAACAGAATAAAAGGAAACTAAAAATATAGATGTAACGCTACTTCACATTTATTGCAATGTAGACTGTGTATGCCGAAAGCAGTTTTCTGGGATAGCTGAAAACTAGGTGCACCATATAAAACTACATTAGCGGCTCCATGTATCAACTGTCCCTTCCAGGATTAAGTAATACCCTAAGGGAATATGGCTACTTGTTAAAGATCGACAAAAAATAATTAAGTCAATTTTTCTTAACTCTTGAGAATTTCCTTAGAACTTATATTCATTTAAGTGCGTGATGCTTATATTTTAATTTTCGTAGAGTTCAACCATTTTTTAAATGAGATTATAGGATAGCGAAATGAAAAAACCAACTTGGTAAATTTCCACAATTTAAGGAAGGAACCTGGGTGAACTAGAGACTACTTGCTAGCAGGCAAACCGGTCGGGACGATGACCTTCTTTAGTTAATATAAAGGTTGATGTAGAGACCATTATATTGGCTACCTGTTTCTTCCTTCCTTAGCCAATAGCTCACCCCTAATTCCCCATTAGACTGGCATTCTCATAAATTCACCGACGAGATATAAACATCTACCGCACAAGTAAAATAGTCTTATTTTTTCCATTAGGTGTTCGTCGAAGCCTATTGTTATCTAGCACATCAACTCGAAGAAAAATCCAATTGTACAGATACAACACCCATTCCGGAGTCAGGTCTCGAACCAATAACCATTGTGTTGGCCGGCGAGAGTTTTACGCACCAAATAACCCGGTCGGCTATGTTGCAATACTTAATGATATTTATAATGGTAAATGATATTTAATACGATTGCTTTATTGCGTAAAAATCTACAAGTGACTTTCTCGTAGGTTACTGAATAAAACGACAGCCTTCCAGAAAATTGCAGCCCCTCCATTCCTAATGAAAACTGATTGAGGTCAAAGATGAAGTTTAATCAACCACAAATATGATGAACTAACGGTGAATGACGTGGTTGAACCTCCAACTAAACAAGCATTGAAAATTAACCCATATTGTTGGAATTTGTCAAATTCTAAGTTCGTCGTAGGCAAAAGGGTGTACGATTCACTGAAAAACTACTTCTATGGGTAACTTATTCCTAAATTCATATAATTTCCATAAAGTAAAAAGATCATCAAAGAAAACGATACTCATTTCAACTTCGTCGAAACACCAGCAGCCGAGACGCTAAATTCACTTCAACAAATTTCTTTTCGTGAAATTGGCATCGTTAGCGAAAACTTCTGTGAAGAACCAGTGCGAAGCAACAGCTTATAACTAGGGCGAAACGCTTTCGCTTTAATAAAAAATTACATTTCAAGCATGATGAAAACAAAGAGGCGGAATATGATTTTGTGCAGTGACATCTCAGTAGTCCTTTAAAGACTCATGCAGTAACTGAAGAGAGGACATACGTAACTCTGGGGCACACAATGATCATAAAAAAATCAGAAGAACTCATTTTATTACTCACTTTCCGCGGAGACGGATCTTGAAAATAGTATCCTCAACAGCATGAGGGATGTGTTTGGGATTTTCAGCAACTTTTCATCACATTTTCAGCAATGGACATTCAATTTAACTCTTCATACTAAAAATATCATTAGAAATGTTACTACTCTGCTGTAGCTGTTAGAGTTTATTTCATAAATTGGCATCTCCACCATAAGTACACAGTGATAACAGAATAACCGGAAAGAATTTTTTCAGTTCAATGATGTGTAGGTATTATTAGTGACATTGATAAAAAATAAAAAAAATAAACGAGCAAGCTCTTTCAATATATTCTGCTTTACTATTCTAAAAATTTCGACCCATGTAATAAATTGGCATGAATAGAAAAAATTAATCTGGGTTTTGAGTGAAGTTCTCTCGGGTTCCCCACCAGGTCAGGTAATTTAAGGCCTACGTTTCGATGCCCGACTCTGCCATCGAAATTGTTTGCTCTGCCTTAAGTTACATGACCTGGTGGGAAACCCGAGTGAACTTCACGCACACAATACGCCGGGAAAGCACCTAATCCTTCATTGCCTGGGTTTTATTGAATGAATTTCAATCAATGGATATTATAAAATATCTCGCGTTTAATAGCACTAAGTAATGTGATAAAATAGGATATAAATATTAATTAAACCTTTTCTTATATTATAAAATAGTATGGGGATTGACTGAAACGTGATACCGAAGGGAATCGATTTTGCCTCAGTGTATGGAACGGAAAAACAATAGTTTAGAGCAGGGGTCTCCAAACTACGGCCCGCGGAGATCTTTTCATTTACAGAAAAAATAAGGGAAATTTACGTGTATATTGCCTAATGCGGCTCTTGGGCTGAAAAACTTGGAGACCCCTGGTTTAGAGCATCTAAAGGGAAATTAAGGAGGGATTTTAAATTAATTTTTATGAATTTAATTTTTTTTAAACATTAATATGAAATTAAGGGTAGTTTTGGGTAAAGTTTTTCCTACAGCCAGTATTTCTACATATCGCACTAGAAAAACTAGAAACCGAATGAAGTTCAGGTAATTTGGACTAAACTTCCACCGGGAATTTCACCGTTTGTAGTAAAAGCGACCATATTTTGGTACGGAATTAAGCCGTAAGTTAATATGCTGCGATGACGACGGAATAATAAATGTTTCTCGCGGTCCAAATATTTCGGATTATCACGGATGTACTTAAAAAACGGTGTGTAGCATTAAATGGACGATGGTAAGAGCGAACGCAGCAAAGAAACGCCTCGGGGACGTTCACGGTGCAGCATTTTATCTAAATGTGAGATTCGTATTTAAAATGCTCCCCACGCAGTAACAATGGATACAAAGATATAGAAAAGAAAATTTAAAAAATCAGGGAATCCTATGCCATGCCTAACTGGTAATCTTTTAAAGGATGAAATAGGTATGTAAAAAGTGAGGGTTATTGACAGTACCGTCATCGTAGCCCAGTGATTAGAGCGCTTGGCTGCTGAAAGGGATACCAGGGTTCAAATCCCGGTGACACCTATGGGCACCTCCGACTAAACCCAAAAATTGATTTTATGGTTACCACATCTTCCTGGGAAACCGCAGGCGGCAAAGGAAAAGGAACTGGCCCTACTACCTTGATGTGTGAATTTTCGCACACCATTGGGTTTGGAACTTGGTGAGCTTTATCCTCACCTCTCAAACCGACCGAAATAGGTTTGAACGCTGTTGTGGTTTTAAGAAATTCATTCCATAATTACTTAAACATGCATTATCATAGATAAACTCTGGACAAAAATAGGCTATGAATATATGTATTCATAATGTATGAATTATTCACACCCTTTGGGCTTAGTATTAGGTGGGCTTTACCCTTACTTAAACCGACTTTAGGGATGAAGACTTGAGAATATCGACTCGACCATTGCATATACATCACCGACTAAGGATTCAGATTTTCAAGTGGAGAGTAGTTGCGGAATGAAATTTACATTTTATTAAATCATTTAAATTTTTTGTTCGTGTGAGTGGAGATGGATATAAAATGGCCTAAAAGTGGATGAACTTGGGTATAATTACTACTTTCGAAAAATGGTTAGACAATGACTGTTAAATGTTTTTCTTATGTGACTTAACATTCATTAATTAGTTGTTTATCAATTTAATAACTTTGTTGTCTCTGAATTCAAACAAAACACAACCCCGGGGAAGTATACGACTCTTCACGGTGAATAAAACCTTTTCGCTCAGGAAATCAGGGATCCCGTGACATAATATGTGTATAAAACAATCAACTTTGAAACACTTATTTCATATTATTGGTATTCTGGGAAGTAAATTGCCGTTAGTTTCGCTCGTCTTGCGCCAGAATCAACTAAGAGCAGTTTAGTTCTCTCTCTTTTTCAACAGCCCTAACCACCTGCGTTTGTACCTCCTGCCTTGCACTGCTGGGGGACCTGCGGGGTGTATAATTAAATGACCACAGACCCAACCCGAATGTACTTTTGACAGAGTAGACCTCTCTCAGCACTTAACCCAACGCTCCGTGAAAATTCATACACCAGTTCAGGGAAACAGCTCCTCTCCTCTGTAACGCCTGTGCCCATTAAAATCAGTTACCCATAAAATCACTCAGCCTGGGTATAGCCGACGTCACACCCAGGTTCCCCGTTCCGTAAAAAGGGCGGCCGGGTTAGACTGGTGGGTAGAGTATCCACCTGCCAACCCAAAGGTCGCGGGTTCGATTTCCGCTCGGGCATGGGTGTTTTCAAACTGTAATTGTCACAAATGCTTAAATGTAAGAGTGTAAATAATGATCCTAATTTCGGCATTAAAAATACCAAATTATTATTATTATTAAAAAGAGCTATAACCTCTTGAATTTCTAGCAAGACATTGGGTTACGACGCCACGTATATGCGATCCTTCGATACCGCAAAACAAACACCAGTCGCTGTGATTTTCGAATAAAACAGTCAACTGAGCATCCATCAGCCTCTACCAACCAAAATGCCCATGTTTAATGGAAATATTTCCCGTAATTAATTCTGGGCACCAATGCAATGAAGAAAAGAACTGGACTTAAATGAGGAGAGGAATTCAGGAACAAGCTGACGGCGCTAATGAATGGACAAGTATTCACACCAATGGGAAAACTAACAGTGAAATCACTTAGCTTTCCCATCCCTTTCGAACGTGCGTAAGCGTGGCATTTCCGCTATTAACGCACAAAGGGCCACGTAGCCGTCACATGACTATTACGACTGGAAAAGGACAACTCCCGGCCCTTCTAATTTGGCCATCTCGGCAATACATCACGTACGTGGAAGCCGTCCGCAGATACAACGCTCCATTACCACCACACCATTAGTATCCAAAATGTGCAGTTACTCAAAATGAATGCGCGTAATAAGGTCGGAAAAGTAGTCTTAAAGTGCGAAAAGGAGACTAAAAACATAACAAAAAACCTCCGTAATGATATTATAAAATTCAGTTATATGAACAAAGTATCTTACCACGGCCTGAATGCGTTTCTACCTGCGCTTTTAAACTGGCTAATTATATATTTTGATATATCAAAGTAATTCTAAACTTAATGACCACGAAGTTTTAACTACCAAATGCCTTCAACCCATTCACTTTCCAACTCTTCATTACACTTAGATAGGAAAATATCTTAAACATGGATACTTTAGGGAAGTAAATAAATATGCGCCCGTCATAAAATCGAATATTTTTCTGGGGCAATGTCAACATTAAAAATATCCCGCCTTCACCCGAAATGTGGACCACTTTCCCATTGCAAACTACTTGCTAGGAACTCGCAATATTTTCGGATGAACATTTAACCCAGTAACTCAGAAACTGAAAACAGACCCATATTAAGTTTAATCCGTAAAAAAATGCTCATTTTGGTGAAGTATATCTCTTAAGCAAAAAGATTTCTGTACCCGTGCAGTAAGAGTAATTCATATAAAACAACAACACGGTGAAGCATGGTCCGATCTGGAATTTTGGCTAATACTCTTTAATCGAAGGCTAAAGAGTATGACTTGCACAGGAACGTTTCATTTTATAATGATTTTAACTGAAGAAGTTACACAAAATCACAGTGATAATTAACCATCAACCCCTGAAGAAAAACCAAAACCACAAGCTATTTACCCGAAGGTTCGTTCCAATTAGTGAGAAAATAGTCAACCAAACACTGATCCTTAAGGTGGGTAAGTCGTATTCATAGCAGAAATATCAATTCCTTTTCCTGTGTAATCTGTGGACTATTTTTATTATTATTAAAGTTTTATTTCGTGGATATCCATAAAAAACTTTGCGTGAACTAGGGACGTCCAGCTCAGTTCGGATTGAACTTGGAAAATTACTAACAGTGGCACCTTTATTACTGCGACGTTATAGATAAATGTAATTCTAAATAAATGACGGCAATAAATGCTACATGGCCTTAATTATAGGAGCTAACTTTAAGAATAACCTAAGCAACTGAAAAAATAATTACAAGCACCACATAGTAGACCAATATAGAAAAAACACTACCCTCTTAAACTTCTTACGAGAACTCTTGGAACAACAGCCTTCACTTTTCCACGAAAATTCCTTAAACCAACGTTGATGAATTAATGCTATAGACGCTTTCTCATCTTACCAATTTAATTGACCTGGGGCTATTTGACTTGAGGTTCCCTTCACCATCTTCATTTCCTCATGTATCTCTCGAAATCATATTTCAGGAGTTTTGTCACAACTCCTTTAATTAACATAACGCTCATTTCCTAACCTTATTTCTGTTTTCTTCAGCTGTCATCCAAACTAAGTTTTCGAAGGTCCATGTGTTCCTATCAGTCGATCAATGAACACTGTTAATATTAACTTAAACATAAAGAAGTTCACCGCTCCTAGAATTCTAAGCGAGAGATCGCAAGTCGCTCCCTCCGGGATAACCCTTCGATCCTAGCGGCGCAAACAGAAGCCGCCTCCGCCTCGGAAATATACTCTTCCCGAACACCCCATGATATCAGGCACAAAACGATGAAAATGGTTAAATTAGCGCAGAAATAGAAAGAAACGTATTCGGCACATAAAACAGATAGGAGGAGATTTTTCGGCGTACTTTATTCAATGGTCGTAGGCATGTAAATGTATGCATATTCAAAACGCATATGTGCATATTCAAAACAAAATTAAAAGTTAAACATGTCATTTCCACTAATATTTGTTTAAGGTCCGACTATTTTCAACTTTTATCCCTCATCATGAGGGTAATGTAAGGGTGATGACGCATGAGCGTTGAAAGTAGTTGAACCTAAAATGCCAGTGGCGAATACAGTTTTCAAAATTTCACTTTCATCTTCGCACTTTAATTGAAGAATGGTCTAAATGAATACCTTCGTGAATTTTTCACCGAGCAGACCAGACTGCCTTTTCTCTGTTTCAGACCAGACTGCCTTTTTAAACAAGAATGTCGCCCAGAGCGCAGCAGAGATGTGCTTAACACACCAAAGAACACAAGATAGTTAATCCCCCCCACCCTCAATCTAAACTGTTCAGTAAATCACTCTTCAAGCTATGGCATACCCTCACCATTGGACTATCTATCTATCTATCACCTAAAAACATGATACTCAACACACATTACTATCGCCATTTTCCCCGTATCATTAATGACATAGGTTCGTATAATCGCTCTGAATGTTAACTACATTTGTTTTATCTACTGCTAAAGTACTGCGACCTCTCGTTACGTAGGAAAGCTATGTTTGTGAAAATTTGTTATGATCAACGAAGTAGTGTCACGACATTATTGGGCGATATGGAAGAGAAGAACACAAACTTTGTAATTTCCACTAAATATATTTATTACTCATATGATGCGTAATAAATATATTTAGTGGAATGTACAAAGTTTAAGTTCTTCTCTTCCATAATGGAACAGTTCCACCAAGTGAAGCCCGAAAGGGAGAAACTTGTTTATTGGAAGAAGTAGGATGAGAGTCAATAGTTGGCGATAAGATGAATTACAGGTGGAATATACTGGTTAAATTTTTGATGCAGGCCACTTTTCCGAGGGTTTTAGCCACATATACAAAGCCCGTCCTACTAGAGTAGATTAGATCACGGAAGAAAAATCAGGGAAACGGATGGGAAAGCGGATAGATCTAAAATCCAATTTTTACTCGTACGAATAGAGATCCAAATAGATATGATAGTAGTTATCTTTTACGCATTTTAAACTTACCGAAGAGTCGACCAAAGTGTCCCAGCATGAATTGACTATTGTTTTGTCACTGATTTTTTGCAATTAAGTTATTTATTTTTTTGGTAATAAATTTCTGATATTTGCACATGGGAATGCAAGGTTGGTGATAATTCATTCCCGGCCACACGCCCTTGCGGCGGTTTGCAAGGTATTGCATTGCCGTTCATTCATGGCATTCAAAATCCAAAATTGATTACAAACCATAAATTAGATCGAACCCAGAACCTGATAAACTGAAGAGGGCATTTACTCTTAAAGGCGACTAACGCCTACAGTTCCAAGGGCCGAGGCCCGAACAGCCATCCCGGGGGCGGTTCAAATCTTATTCGCCTCCAACCGCGCCACAATCGGAATCCTCCTGTCCCGCCTTGAGGTGGCAATGATTGGCTTTCTTTATGCCACGTTAACCCTTCGTTTCGGCGGGATTGATCCGCCGGCTCCTTGTTCGGAGCACGACGGAACAGGAAGATCAAATCTCTCGAGCCCCTCTCGATCCGCGGCCCGCTCCGTTGGTGACCGATATATCGACCACCACAGTGCGGAGGCGTTCCTTATCCTTCGGCTCACGTCTTCCCTCCGACTGGTCCGCACGTGTTCACCCGGTGGCTCGTTGAACCTCCTTACGGTGCCCTGTGCGTCGGAAACAACTCTCCCACCTCCCTTCCTCTCCCTCTTCAACGGCCTTGTTTCAACCCTCTCTCACTCTACGACCCGCCCCTCATAACAGCCCGCCCACATGCGACCGCCCATTCACCCTTTGCGTGCCCACTCTCATTATCCGGCGAGATATCGAGCCGCCTTTGCCTCCGCTCCACGCCCCGTCTAGCGTCATACGTTCGTCAATTGAGTTCGACTCCTCAAGGAAGGAGAGGTAGGGGGAGGGAGGGAGAGAGATGGAGAAGTGAGCGGGAAGGATTGGACTTGGGTCTCAGGGCGCGTAGACTATTTTCCTTCTCTCCATCACCGATTACAACATCCGAATCTGCTGGAAGATTGCGGTGTTTACGAAGCACGGCGAGGGGAGGGGCACATGTTCAATGCAACGTTCGCCTGTCTGACAGGGATAGGGTAATAGCGGGTAAACAAAAACTATAGAGACATTTGGCGACATCCCGCTTCGTCCATGAGGAAGAAGTTAAGCAAGTGCAAGAAATTATATTATTAATTGCGCTTTTAATCCGTGGCAGGAATCTCGTTAAAAAATATACTGTGTAAGAAAAATGGTATATTGCCAAACGGAATAGTGAAACATATAGCGGCCATTCATCCCAGGTATCCTACGACCGTATTGGAATAATAATTTATATTGATGTATAAAGCATGAAAATAAAAAAATGGTGATTCGCATGTGATTAATTGGAATCGATGAAAGAGGTATAAAAGAGTAATTTATTCGCAGAGTTTAGGAATTATTATGAAGGTCACGGCGTTATCACTTTTCCAACCTGAAGTTGTGCAAATGGGGAAGACATAGAGACGAGAGGGGGGAGTGTGAATTAGTTCTTTGATGTTCTTCAGTCGAAGATTACCGCTCGATTCGAGGGATAATCAAGAGGAGATCTTCGTTTGAAGAGAGAGCAGAGAAATGGCGGGAAAGGGAAAAAGAGATTGTTGGAATGGAGTGAATTGGTATGATAGAGCCAAGACTCCATTCGAAGCTCTGGTATAGATAATTCATACGATTAATATAGGAATGGAAAAAGATAGGACTAAATAACAAGAGTATAAGTAAAGTTTTATGGAAATACCTTCAACTTAAAATGACTGAAATTAACATATTTTCTCTTTCAAAACCAAAGAATAAAAAATATTGCACTGAATAGTTACATCGTCACTATTAAACGTTTACAAAAACTTAATCGCGACAAAAATTCATACAGGGTGGTGTTATGTTGATAAACACTTGTCTATACCGTCGATGAGAACATTTTTACTTCAAACCAAAGTCCTTTCAAGGTATAAAGACCGAGATAACCTATATGACCACGATATACCTCCGCAATTAGGAGGTAATCCAGGAACAACATAATCCTTTCCCGTCAATCATGTGTAGCAGTTGAGTCTATCCCTCCAAATAAAAGTCCTGTTCGACAATATTTGTTATATTTAACGATTTCACATAAGAAAATGTGGGGTTTTGCTTATACTTCTGAACAATGAAAATTAATAGACTTCGCCAAAAATCTACCTTAATTTTAAAATTTGGTAAAAATATTTTAAACCGATCATCAGGAAAATAGGACTATTACTTTTCCCTAAAGAACGCTAAAGCTGTAACTATTTATCAAACGAAAATCCACCGGTTTGTCATATTAACTCTAATCATATCCAAGAAAATTATATTACAATATTGCTGCAATTATTAACGCAAAATTAGCCAGTTACTTTAAATATCCCAGGTTCTAATTAAAACGAATTTGAATAGTTCTCTTGAAGCTGTTACGCAAAGAATCTATGTAATCTGATGTAATAGGAACATCTCCAAGTTCCTATTACATATATGCCGTAATAGGGAATTTAGAGGAATTAACTTTGCTATATGCACTTAATAGCAAAGTTAATTCTTCTAAATTCCCTACGATGAAGACTTCAACAAAGCCACGCCCGCAACTGTATCCTATATATGCCGTAAAATCACAGCCGCAACACGTGTATAAATATGGGGAATTATGAATTTCCTGTATCTTGTATAAGTGGAGGAAATGGCAGGTAGAATGAATGAAGGCACGGGAAATTTTCGTATGTTTAACCATCATTAACCTCTGATCATGTGTTAGAGTTATGAATAAATGAAACTATTCCGATTTTACCATCTTCCAACGTATTTTGAAATCATGGAAAACTACTTTGATGTCGAACTTTCACCTGAGAAGTTAACTAGTAAATTCCTTATTCAGGCTTGATCTTTGTATGGCAGGTGGTGATATTCTCGTTTTGTGAGGAAGAGTTTAGAATTCCTTTTTATATGGAAGCATCTTATTGGATAATCCAGAGTTGAATGCCTTAATTCTAAGACTATGAACATTTAAGTCTATAAATATTAGTATATGTCAATAATATTGGCTTTTGTTACCAACGAAAATTACATTACCTGAAGAATGGGAGATGCTGGCGTATTATCTCGTATCTCTCCCAAGGCCAACATAACCCCGGATGAGTGCTTCTAAGAAGCGATATCGAAGCGAAGGATATGGTTCTTTATGACGTCTGTTACCAGGCCTTTGACCTCGTCATATCCGCCGATAAATCCCGCAAAAAAGTCGCCCTAATGCGGAGATATTCGCAAGGGTTTCCGGAACATGTACAATTTTTAATGAAGGGGAAAGGTGATATCCGAAACTGTCTTCCGATAGTAAGATCGTGACTTGAATTAAATTATTCCGAGATTTTGCTATAATGATAAGATTATTTTCTTTCAGATTGCAACAACGAAACAAGATGTCATGCAAGTGAAACTGCAAAAAAATCATTCCATTATTTAAATGAAAACTTATTTTTTTAAATTTACTTTTCTACGTCTTACTTGACAATTCTTACAAATCAAGGGTAATTTCGCGGGTCCAGGCCAGAAAACCTTAAGAATTATGACATTTAACAAAGGCATGTTTGCAAGAGCAAACTTTACATCCTTGAGTGTCTACCCTGAAATGATCGTAAGTAGGTGATTATCGTTACATATACATTATCTTTACACGATATTTCAGCAGCGCAAGAATTTCGGTTGAAGTTGTAAAAACTCAATCAGTTATCTGCAAATTTTTAGAGTATAAATTGCGTGGTTTGTTATAATTTTAGGGTTTAAGTAATCATGATTTTAAAATTCAGTCATGTAATCAATTAGCATAGTAATTCTAACTTTAGTTAGATGAGAAAAATTTTGCCGATGATTTTGATCTATTTCGTAATTCAGATCATAAAGGTTAGTTTCCCTAAGGCGAGACAGGAGCAAACCGCCCCCATAAAACTTATATGACTTTCACTACTAATTCACTTAAAATCTTATTCCTTGTAAATGTTTTGGATAAGTCATTAATTCTGCGGAGCAAAACCATACAATGCAAAAATGAACATCTTCGATAAATCTACTATAATAAATCAAACACCCACTTAGGTTAACAAACGATTAATGATCTTGTGTTTCCCAGAGAATCTTTTGGGTTAAAATTTCTAGGGTTTCGCACCTTGTCAGGTTTTTCAAAATGTTCCCTGACGTTTCTATGTGAGACTCGCTCGTCGTAATATCGGAAGATATTATGAAGAACCCCCGGTGCGAAACCGGAAGAATTTTCACCCAATAAGTAAACAAACATCTAGAGGGCAACGATGGAACAAGTGGTCACTGGTGAGGACTCATTGATTCATACATTCAAAACAAATCTTTCACCTTATACACTCGAATTTCTACGGCTACATTTGGTTCCAAAGCATTAAAAAAGTAATGGTCCATGAAGCTGAATCATAAGATCGCCACGGTGGTCGCCAGAAGATCATTTAAAACCACTCACAATATACCTACAGGACCGAGGACCCTGAGGCCAAAAAATTGAGCTTCTACTACCATGACGACGCATCCTCAGATCCGTGAAAAGAACACCGTATTAAGCTATTCATGAACATCTACCAATTTGAGAAAGTCTCCAAGAAATGCACGGCAAAAAGCAACGCTGAATGAATATACTCTCTGAGGCTACAAACTATACGACAGGCTCTGAGGGAAGCAATGCAGAAAAAATCTGAAGTTAAGCGATCGACGATTACGATATACTGCTCATCAAGATTAGACCCCAGGAATTGAAAAACCTTATGAATTCTCCTCCCCGTTAGAGATTCCCCTTTAATCATCATTCTCCACTTACCACTACCACTTCCACTTTCCACTTCAACAGTCGTAATTACGTCGACTCAAGTAACCATGTTTAACCATAGCACTAAAAGGAGCGCACGTGGTCTTAGCTCCTGATAACTACGCCAGTTTAATTATTACTATTGAAGAATTTACAATTAATTTCTAACAAATTAAATAGAATCTTAGAGAGCGTTGTTGCTGAATAAACACACTAAAAGTATCTACGCTTCATTTTCTACAGGATTTCTAAGATTATATTTGTGACAAACCCTCAAATAGTTAAAAATAGTGTGAAAATGAGTTTCGTTCTATATTAATTACAAAGAACAATATTTCTGAGTCGGCCATTTGTAAATGCATAGAGAGTACTTCAGATTCTCTCTACCGAAAAAGTCGGAGGCAACGAAATATTCAAAGCAAGGCGTTTTTCTTTTTGTGCCTACACTGTTCTCCCATGTATGAGGTGCCTCAGTTTTCCTGCTTTGACTTGAATATTCTTACTGAATATTGTGAATAAATTATTCTTTGCAATTAAAAGCGTCTTTGAATATTTTAAGTAAAATTAACTCTATGCACTTATTCACATCATATGGAGATATCTATTGATAAAAAATGACCGAAGGTTATACACATAACTATGAAAAGAAAATGAACTGTAGCCTTAGCATATTAAAAAACACACTAAAAATAATCAATTCGCATATTTTTAAAATGTTCCGAAAAATAAGAATAAAAATATTTTCTAAAGCAAACCGCTGACCTTCAACTATATTCGGCTTGTTTTCTAATATACTTCGACATTTTGATGTTAATGATTTTTTTATTTACAGGAAATAACATTAAACCTTTAATCTTGAGGAAGCAAACAAAAAATATGATATCACCATATGTGGTTGTTAGGCTGAAGTATGAATGAATTTTTGCAATTCCAGGTTTATCGAAACCCTTTGACGGCATCTGGCATGATAACACCAGGACGGAAGAAATTAGATAATAGAGAAAGATAATATTGTGGCTCATCTAATCATTTGCAAGAATAAGTAACCTTTTTCTTATTATCACAGCCTGCGCATTCCACCAAGCACTAATTCCAATATGAATGATTTTAATCACAGAAGAGGTTATAACAGGTGAATATGGGACGAAGGGCTACAAAATGAAAAATAATCGCCATTTAACTAATACAAAACGGAAGAATTGACATCGTTAACCGACTTCTAAATTAACCAAACCTTTAAAGAGAAATTCCAATTTCCAACTAACTTCACCATGAAGAACCTTTTATCAGAATGTTACACTGAAAGGCAATATGCCGTGAACGGAATTGGTGCATGTATCACTGCACTACACCTACGTTTAATTTCTACCTTCGAGTGACGGCGATGGCGAATTTTTCTGAGATATTTCGTTACGGACTATACCGTTACAATGAAATGGAAATGTTGACGCGAAACATGAGTTGGGAATTGCAGAGGGGGTAATTCCAACCGACCCAGAACTTTTTTGTAAACAATTGTAGCGCAGCGCACTCCCGTCTTCTTTAATGCCCACTGAACATTCCATTCCGCCAATTGAACATTCCATACCAATCTGAGGCAATTCCAAATAAAAATAACGCAGCACCGTCTTTATCACATTTCACTGAAAATATAAAACTTTTTAGGGAGGAAGCTGCTGGAAGCAGCAAACGGAGACTGTTGCTTACTAGTCCCTCACTTTCAACGAGGTGACTAAATAACTAGAAATAAAAGAACATTAAGCACAAACCCGGCTCTCATTCGAGGCATGAGACCATTATTGTGACAATTTCTTATAACTTCTCGTGCCAACTAAGAAGTAAAACATTAAGGATTCCGTCATCGATATCCGCGGCCATTATTAAAATGCTATACAGTTAATGTGCAGGTGAAGGGGAAATATTTTTTTATCGCCAATTGGTGCAGCTCTCATTCAGGACCCCACTTTTTATCAGTTTACCAAAGGAAGTGAAAGATTAAGAATGAAAACATAGCTTAGATGACATGAAGTGTCGGGCTATGAGGTGCGGATACCGTTTTCGTTCGCGCGAAATCGTGAGGTTTTCAAAGCTGAATTCTTTTTAGAACGTAAGGGGTGGGTGAGATTTGTGCGCGTGTGGTAAAAGTAAGTAGAGGGAATCCAACTATATCAAACGATTATTTTTCATATGCAAATATTGTTATATAAATACTGTATACTTAATTGGCTACTCCGTTATGTGACATTGCAATGATTAGGGTATTGATTTAACAAAACTGTGTAAACAATATATCCTTGCCTTAATAATAAATGTGTATCGTAATAAATAATAAATCATCTCCAAAAAAGAGTTCCATCAGAAGACGATAAGTGGAACAAAAATTTCTTCAAAAGATTCTTCTTCCATTGGGTCCAATTGCTGATAAAAGTTTTTTACAATTACAAGGTAAATGATAGGAACGATTGCTCAAGTGTAACAGGAGTAAACGGCTGTGCAAGAATAAGCAAGAGTTACATGATTTAACGGAGTGTCATTCATTACTCCTCAGAGAAGTATAAGAAAAGACCGGGTGAGTATACGACACAAATACGTTAAAACATCCATAAAGCATACCCTTCTCATGAAATTAACAAAATTATAAATAATCATGAATATAAATATCCATGACAGTACATAATTTTAAGTGTTTCAGTAAATAGTTATGCGTGCGATCACATTTCACTTCGCAGTATCTTTTGACATGTTAAACACTTTTAAGTATTAACACTTACGTTTTTACATTAAGAATAAACACTGTGCAATGAATAATGAGACAAGACAGCTTAAGCAACTGATGCCATTTGAAATTGAAACAGAACCTTCGTACCGCATTGGGAAACTCGCCAATGTAACAAATGCTGTGTTAATGTAATGCATGCACGCCATGCTTGCCTCCATCGCAGCTGCACAAATGTTTTTGCAGGTAAGCTACCACTGCCGACAAATGAGAAGCCAGTCCTTATTTGAATGGGAAAATAAAATATAGACATCAGTATATAAGTAAATAAATGGGTATGATCCTGACTCTAAAGAGCTATATACGGGAATAAATTGTTATAACAGTGTGAGTAATCTTATATCGGGTTAAAATACAAAATACAAAGGGGACTAAATCGGGTTAAAATACAAAGGGGACTAAGTAAAATATCACTTTTGGATAAAGAAGCAAGCACATGCACAAACCAAAACTTTCTTATAGATTTATTAATATTAAGCAAAAAAAAACAATCACGAGGAAATGAGAAACAGACAATTATCAAGTAGTCATCGTATTCACGTGGATATGGTTTCGAGCACCTTAAAAGGGGGCGTGACAGCTACGACCCGGCTTATTTCCGAAAAACATGGAACTTCTGAAAGGCAACAACCTGTCGTGTTACCAACCACGTCCCTTCAACAGATTAGGGATGGAACTATCCATGAATACGCGATGACACAATGCAATGAAGTTAAAACGGTGAAAAATCAGACAAGAATAAACTACTGTGTGTGCAGGTCTTTCCGCCACCAACTCACCCATGTTCCTTCATCTTCGAGAGAGTTGATTTCCAAGATGTGGCTCAGCAATGGGCCGCATGATCGCTCAACTATTCCGTTTCACCTCTTCAAACTTTTGTCACTTCGGACACGCGACCACTATATCTTCGTCGGCGGCGACAAAAGCACTGCGAAGCGACTGCTTGAGAGAGCGACTGCTGTGAGACCGGCGGCAAAGACTTAAGGCCTAAAAGATGAAGAGGCCACAAGAAGCGGAGGCTGAATCGGGCTCCCGAGCCGGGAACCGTCCCACGACACCCCACTCTTTGCGATCCAAGGGCCTTCCGAGGCCCACGTTAAAACTAATGAAGGTACAGGAAGGATATCCGGAGAAGCGAAGTGAGAATGCGGTATCCCGCCGCTGCTGCTGGCGCTGGTGTGGCCACTGACAATGCGGCTGTATCGACCGGGCAGGCGAGGGCGCGTGTAGCTTGAGCCGTCCCCTCGGCCCCTGAGGCTGGCCCCGCGGAGGGGGGAAGAGTGGGGTATCCCTAAAATTCGGGGAAAGTGTCGGTGAAGACGTGATAATGAAACCAGGGTCGCATTTTTTCCACTTTTAAGAAAACGTGTCCTCGACATAAAGTTGCCAATTATAGCTGTTCTTTTATTCAAAACACCGTTGCCACAAAATCAGATAACCCCGAAAAAATCTCAAATAACCGCGATATATCATCATCACAAAAGGCGGCAGAGTAGCGGAATTTGTAAGCTTCTGTCCATAACGAGTATCGCAAACGAAGCTGCCAAAAGCGTAAGCGACAACGTTTCAGTTTGAATACAGGGCATTTTCAATGGCATCAAATCAGCGAATGTTTCAAGCAATGCACAAAAATTGCTTTCCTGAGAAAAACAACATTTGAAAAGGCCATTTCAAAGCAACTTTAAGGCTCATACAAAAATTATTATAAATAATAAAATGAATTAAATACGGTTTTTCGCATGCATATTTTTAATATGCCGGTATTTGAAAAAATTAACCTAAAAACATAAAGATCACTGGAAAACTCCTTTGATGTCCGTCAAACTTGACGCTAAAAGGAACTGGCGTGAGCGCCATCATGTGAGTAAAACAAGAATGTACTGGCGGGTCGTAAGTATATTTTGAACTTGGCACTAGCACATTCTTAGAAATAAATAAATCACTGTATCCACTTTCTTAGAATCTAAAAATAACACAATTTTAGCAATATGCACAATGGGGCACGTATGGTTGGTGAGATAGTGAACCATATAATGAATCACACAATTATCAATCAGTATTGTATATTAAAAGTATTAGTAGAGAAAACCCATGTATTCACTATTGGTAATTCATGCTGTAATTCTATTATTCAAAATAACAACAAATTACCTAACACTCATCAGAAGTGGGATAGCTAAACAAGAAAATGTTATCATTAATGTACATGCGAAAAGAGTTGTTCCGTGAGTTTGTGCTTCGACAGCAATTAGAACAGGATTCCACATGCACCGATACCGTTGTTAACTTAAACCCCTTGTAAATTATTAAGGCACAGCAGTGCAATTTCAAAGTTCATATAAGTTTAGAAAAAGTTTCGACGAGAATATTTGGAAACCACTGATTTTAACTGTTTCGAATTTGTAGCGCAACGGGGTGTTTCTTATAATGTTACACTTGATTCATATGACGTTATCCAAAATAATTACTATGAACACGCCCACTGCAGTAGGAGAAAACCTATTTGAGACTGGATGCCTGCCAACCTCCAGAAAAATACAGCTATACCATAAATACTCGCGTATAAATGTTCAGTATGTCTGAAATACCTATTCACTTCTAAACTACCATCTTAGCGAACACTACACGAAGAACCTATAGATCTACGCTCACTGCCTAAATCTCTCATGCAATGAGAATATCACAAACTTTAATCATAAAATTCAACGTATCACTTATATAACACTTTGGATTATCGGTAATATTTTAGTAACTATTTAGAACAAACAGTAATACAAGTCAATAAGCCATTAAAAACATACCAAAGGCTTCTGGAAACATAGAGATTTAGGCGCTGAATTCAAAATATATACAATTACTCACCTTTAAATGTAACACATTTACAGCAGAGCATGGCAAAATAATTTTATGCGCGACCTCACATTTCTTGTGTGTATTCCACCGAAAAATAAGTAAGCAAGAAGGACCATGGCCTAACTGAAACTCCTCCTACAAACACTTCGTACCAGAAATCGTCTATCTGGTAATCCACTGACAATTGAACAACTAGAAGCGTTGGAAAGATAGGCAAAGAACTTGGCCGTACTAAAATGTTATTTACACATTTACAATTACTTTCAAGCGTTTTAATTGTTTGTAATTGATTATTAAATATTATAAATATATTAAAAGGAAAAATATTCCTTCTCTATCTTACCATTTCTCTTTGGCGCTGGACTTCGGTGCCAATCAGGGCCATTATCTGGAAAGAAATATTTATTTATAAATACTCAACGTGCTATTGTTTCTAATTGACTTTTCACCTTCTGCTCACCATTATGTTTTACTGGAAGTCCCCGAGCAAGTATTGGTCATCGGCCCATTGGTATCTACAAATAAGGAAAAAATCGTTAATAACCGAGTCATATGTTTTCATTGCTTAAATAAGCACTGCGTGATTAGTAGGCCTTAGTATCATACTTCTCGTGCAACTTACAGCGTGGAAATTTACAAATTGTATGTGTGTAATTAGACGTAAGTAAAAACGATTCATTCAAAAAATTCATATAGTCGTTCTCTTTATATCAGATTCCGTTACGACCCGAGCAAATGAAATACTGCATTTCGGTGAGAAGAAATTTGGCTAAAAGGGCTAATTGGTATAATATTGTAGAAGTAACGTATGCTGGACTTTTTCGGTCGACGAATTGTGGGCTTATTCGTCCCTCTCAATGCTAATTGCCACTTCACGCACGAACTAATAGTCTATTACTCACGTAAGATCCTAGCTACATGTTGAAAAATATCCAGAATTGACCTGAAAATGGCTAGTGTCGAATGAGTCCTATATAAAATTCACTGAGGCCGTTACCTGGTGGAATTCCATAGTCACAAAATGTAGGCGTTAACTTTGATTTATTTCCACAGAATATTATGTTCTGTAGAAATAAATCAAAGTTAGCACCTACACTTTGAGTCCTATACAGTTGAGGAATATATATCGAGATAGGTGATCAAGGTTCAACGTTTTCTAGTCTTCGTTGTACTTATTGAAACAATATTCAAGACCAATTACAACAAGTAAAAACTACCACATGATTGGTTGCAGATCTGTATTACATTAGTTCAACACTAGGCATAAAGTTTTAATTTGACCATTTAATTGTCAGCTAGTGTGAAAATAAGCATTGCAAAACCAATAACACATGAGAAGAACCGAGATAATAAACAATGTTAGATGAACATGAGAAAACATCTCCCACAAACGGCTGGATTTCACACTCTTCATTTGATGTAATTATTGGATGCTGATGTCCAAAGAGAACAGAATATAAACAGTGGAACAAATGTTGGAAAAATCACCCCCAGGCAATTGAGCTGATATAAAACTGATTTAGAAATGTTTGTTGCATAAAGTGACTTCCCACCAGAAATTAAGAATAAGTAGTAATTGAGAAACATGAAAAAAACTCCAGAATAACCTAGATTATTTCCAACATCAGTAATTAATATAGCACGCTGCATTAAACCAAATTATAAGATTCTTTCACAAATAATAATTTGTAAAATTTGACCCTATAAATCTAATTATTAGTCATATGCTTGGAACTAATCTTTCATTCATAGGAATAAATCGTGAGATTCAACTGAAATTTGAGAAAGCATTTTGCATTATCAACTGTGTCGATACAATGTAATAAAGCCGGTTTCTTTTAACTAAAATTCTGAAAACCATTAACTTTTACACCAAATAATGAAATTCAATGAGAAAAAGGCAACACACATTAAAATAATATCCTCATTTTACTAATGATACCATAATGGAAGTAAATCGAAACATTGTCTAAATGCGTGCTTTTTTAAAGAATTAAGTCCTGTAGTTCCTTAAAGCAGAGATAGGTCAAAAGGATTCTTTCATATTTAGCAGGAATCCTCACTTGAACATAATTTGTTTAAAGCAAAAGGTATACTCTAACATGTAAATAAACACACTCTCCAGCTTCGGTTATCTATATTTCATTAATCGGTGTCAACAGAAAGCCATTCATACAGGACTACTTGCAAATAATCTTTCTATTTCCTCGTATCATTCTAAATGCTATACCAAAGAAGTCCAGCAACTACAATAGAATACCAACTGAACTATTAATAATAGTAAATGATTCCCACTGGTGAAATATTGGTAAACATGCATTTATAAAACTGTTCAATTTGATGGAAAAGAAACAAATCCCTTTCTCCATAACAAAATCAATCTTCAAGTTGAAAGAAGTATGCTAGTCAAAAATATAAACAATAATCATATCATATTGTTATTGATATAATGTCATACATTGTCACTAATAGAAGTTGGTTATCATGAATAACAACATATATTAAATCATATTCAAATGGAAATTTCATGTAGGGAAACATATGTCACTTAAAAGCCTCGTAAAAATGCTAAGTATATATTGATAACAAGCATGAAATTCACCTTAGCTGCATCCACATGTATATATATGTATATATATATCAGCATTATCTTTAATGCAAGCTCTTATTTATATTTCATATAATTAAAACAACATTTCTTGAAATTAGCTTTCAAGAATGTATGACTGATTCTTCCATGAAAACAAACAATATACAAGAAAATGCACTTCTACTGTAGGTCAGGAACAAATTATTGACGTAGAAGTTTGAACATTAGCTCTACCACATAACCTTATGAGTACCATAAAACACTGTAAACAATGAAATTCACTAATGATTCAGGTACAAACAGTAAGATCAATTAATACCAAATATATACACAAAATGGTTTGTGTAGGAATACATACTACATACAATCGGTGGATACACATTCATTCCATTCCAGACCAGAAACAATAACTATTCAGACTAACCCAATATGAATGTGCTGCCATCACAGATTCAACACATTTTTCACTTGGCCAATCAGTAAAACATCACCATCTTCCGCCAAACGGGCCTTGGGTACCACGGAAGGGCCTAAATATTGAACGAGATCCTCGAGCACCTACAAATTGTACCTCTGGACTGATAGGTTGTCTCATGGGGGGAAAAAGGGGTGGTGGACGAAAGAATCTGGGCATTATTGGGGGAATGCCAAATCTGATTGGACCACCTGCACGAAAAGCACCCCTGCCACGACCTCTCTGAGGAGGGGGAACAGAGAAACCCAAACCAGGAGGAGGGAAGGCAAGAGCTGGATTGAAGAATGAATCATGGATTTCATCCCGAGAGAAATCTGATAAAGTTGTGGCATCAAATGATGAATTCAAAGGCTCTTGCTCTGATTCCGAATGTTCAACTATTAGTTCTTCCACCACACCTTCTAATGTTTCTTTTTTTAACACCTCCACATTAGCTGATGGAACAACATTTATAACACTAATACATTTTTCTTCAGAAATGTTCTTGGCCTGCCCTACTGAATTATCATCGGTCAGTGGTAGACTAGTATCAGGAATTACAGAAGCAGTCTCTGAACCCATTTCTTTACCGTCATTCTCTTTGACATTATTACTTGGAAACAGTGGGGAATCTTTAGTGTTTATTTCCATGAGCGACCGTATCCTCAGGGAACTTCCAGTCCTAAACTCTTTGGCCACAATATCTAAGGATGACCCTTGACCAAAGCTTTCCTTTTCATTAACTGATTTACTTACGTCTTCATTTTGAGAATTTTTAAATGATCCATTTGCCTGATCCCCAAAACTGGATACCCATGAATTATCCTTTTCAATATCATCACTGTTTTCCCACTTTATATTCGGTGAAACTTCCTTAACAGGATTATTAAGTGAAGGAGTGGGGGATTTTAAATCAGACTGAAATCTAGAAGGCACAGAGGGAGTTTGAGAAAGACTTGATGCAATGTTTCTAACCAATGGGGTTCCAACTGATTGAATAGGACTTTTGTCTCTGTCATTTACACCAGCCTTCTGTAAAGGTGAAGTCAAAATGGGAGGGAGAGGTGGAGGAGGAGGTGGTGGAGGAGGTGGCTTCTGTTGAAGCAAAAGTGGCTGTGGAAGAGGTAGTAAAGGCGGGGGTGGCTTCCCTAGGTCATGTGGGGGCATACGGAATATATGAGCACTTGGCATAACAGGAGGCATGGCTGGGAAGTGACTTTCAAATGTCTGCCTGATAATGGATGAGTGAAATGTTTGTGAGATAGGAGTCCTTGGTCGGAATATTCTATCAGTCCCAATGGTGGGAATTTTATGCAAAAGTAATGTGGGAAATGTTGGATCATATGGTTCTGCCCCATCCTTTTCCTTTTCACTGATAAACTCATCTTGTGCATTCTTTTCTTCTTCCAGGTCTTTTAAATTTGGTTTAGTGACTGCTTTACTCAGAGATGGACGCTTCTCTGGGCATCCAGCAGCCTCCTTCTCCTCTGGCTTGGTGATCTGTTCTTTATTCACAGAATCCACATTATCATCTTCATCACTCATTTCCATGTCCACACTCTCTATGTTGTCATGGGACTCATCACGTTTGGCAACTTCAGGCAGTTTAGATGGCAACTGTGTTGGCATGGGTATCCTATAATCACAATCAGCCTCAACAGTTTTGCAATTTGGTGATGTCAGAGTGATCAAAGAGGAATTGATGGCCACAGGTGACACACTTCTATAATCCTGATCAGAGGTTTGTGTCTCTGTCTGTGTCCACTGAGAGCCAGTTGAACACAGAGACTGGAAATTAGAAGCTGGAGAACCAGTGAGACTGATTAAATTTCGATGATCTATATCCTTTACTTCTCGCAGCCGACTGTTTAGTGGTATAGGAGCAAGTGTACGGTGATCTATATCTGCACCACTACCTAGTTCTTGTACTTCTGTGTCATCATATTCTACAGGATCACTGAACCCTTCTTTTTCATAAGTTGGAGGAGACTCTGGAGTTTCTTCAATGCTTTCAATCACTTTGCTGCCTTGGCTCTTGGTGGGAGACTTGCCAAGGAGTGAACTAGAAAACCAGTCCACCTTAGTAGGTGTCTTACTCCCAGTTGTACCAGTTGATTCCCAGGCTGCAGATGGGGCTGGGTCACCCCATGTAGGAAATTTTGGAGGTAACTTTGTATTCCATTCCCCAGATGATGCCACCTGTGCACCCCTTTCCCTATCACTCCAATCTCCTTCTTCTGATATAAACAGCCCTGGTGGTACTGGAGGGGGGGGAGGTAAAGGTTCTGGATTAGCACTAGGAGACCGAGTCACAGGAGCTGGGACAGGCTTCTGGTAGTTGAATTGTCCACTTGTATGTTCAAACACACCAGGTGGAGAGCTGAAGAGAGGAGCTGATGAACCGACCACGGCTTTCACAGAGGGAGATAAGGTGGAAGTGCTGCTTGTGTTGCTTAGATTCAGCCCAGGAATTCCAGAGCTGGGTGAGTCCGTTTGGAGAAAGGGCTCACAAAACCCCTGACTGAGTGATTTAAGGAAATCAGATATATTGAAATTCTCCTGCCCCTTGGGTCTTGAGCTGATGACTTCAATGGGCTTTCCCTAAAACAAAGAAAATATTAATAAACACAAGCAAAAGTTAGAAAAAAACAGAAGCATTAATCAGGGTATCACCTTAAAATTTAAAGTAAATCAGGAAATAGGCAGTGTTGTATTTTTCTTCAGTGGTAAGGCAGATATTGAATTGTATTTTTTACTAAAGTGGCATTCATGTAATCTAGGAGAAGTAATTTGTTCCAAACAAATTTTCACAATAAAAATTATTCATAAAACTGAAAAATTTCTTTTTTCACATTGACTGCTTACATAGGAAAAGAATCATAATTTATTGAAATACTTCATAGGACCCCATGAATTCCAAATTATTTTACAAGCATCATCTCTCAATATTCCATTTCACTTAATAAAATATAAGAAGAAAAAATTCAGACATTAACCTGGTTCCTGTATACATAGTAGCCTGTATATTACATATTGGCTCTATTTCCATCCTCCTGATACATGTGGATATGATAGTAATAAAAAAAATTTAGCACTATTATGGTAACAACAAATATTTTATCCTGTGGAAAAGTGCTAAATTTTTTGCAATACTATCATGAACTTCCACAGCATCTCGCCAAAATCGGTTACTTTTATGTGGATATGACTTCACACCATGAGGTATATTGGAGTAGAAGATGATTAATTCTTATTGTGAATGAAATATTTTCAAAAATCCATCAATCACTCATGGCTTGCATGCTTAAATGAGAAAGCAAGCCTTAATTTAAGGCATATTAGGTACAAATATAGCCATATAAATTATATCCCAGTTTCAGGAGAGAAAATTAGGTTAAATATTTTAAGAAATTATATCACTAGCAGAAACAACAAATCAGCACATTAAAAAAATCTAAATTCTAAACATAGCAAACAGTAAACAACTTTCTGGATTTTGATTCAGCATTTTAATTGGTGAAGAGCAATAGACAATATGTATTTACCTGAATATAAGAAGAGGATTTTTTTAAATTTCGCCTCAGAAAAATGCAGGGTCATCTTATACAGTAGACTCATGATTTTATGTATATAGATTTTAAGAAAAATTTGATTTTACCCGACAATTGTGTCCCAGTCGATCATTTATGTATTCTTACTGCATCACTATTTAAAATTACATAAATTTGTCATAACATTTTTTGAAAGGCTGTTTTGGTTCCCGGCACAAGTATTAATTCATTTTTACAAAACAAAATAACAGAACTTAATTAAACTTCAGCAAAACCTAAATTCTTTTTAATGTCAGTCTTAATTAAATTTAAAGTAATTGCATGCACTACTGCAAAATTCAATAGTAACGAATTACTGCCTGGATTCTTATTAGTAGTTTACATTTTTATTTTACTTTCATGTATGTCATCATGTTATTCAGTCTTGGGTTACAGACATTTAATTGTTTAAGATGATTACTATGCCACAACTACCACTCATGAAGAAGACATTGACCTTGAGATAGGAAGGATAGGAACAATAGCTGTGAGCGTAGGAACCTTGTCTGGTGTTCAATGTGACAATCTTTTGAGTCTCCTGTAAGCGGTGTTGTTACACTGCCACATGTTGTTCAGCAGAATTTAATACATGGCTTAGGTTAGTCAAAAATTAAAGGAAATAAATCAGAGAACCAACCATTATAAAGGCACTAGAGAATGCAATATAATTAAAAACAAATGACGATTTTGAGTGTTATAATTGTAAAATATGACCTCGCATGCTATGAGCATTCTTAAAAATACCAACTTTTATGAAAACGAATTTTCCTCATTAAAACAGAAGAATTGACAACTTTCTCACCAGACAGGCACTATTCTGTGTGACAAAATGTTATGTTCAACTTTATGATATTTCTATTCACTCGCTCTACATGTAAGCATTTCGCTGCAAGAATTTCAGCATGGATAAAAAATAGTTTTAGTGACAGAAACATGGTAAAGAGAGTAAAAGTGACCCAAGGTGTGGGGTTTTGCCAGATCATTACAAAGTACTAATAATAATTCAGACTGAGCTGAGTGATAATTAAAAGCTTTATGTGAAATTACTGAATATATGCAAAAATATAAATATCAAAAAAATATGCATCTCTTTACAGCAAAAATAGTTGTAATAGCCAAGAGTATAGTATTTTATTATGGTGAATCAAAAGTTCATAGCAAATTTATCAAAATTAGTCATTATCTCAATTTTACAAAATTTGATTTTATAAAAAACTAACAATTCAGGTCCCTATGTGTTGTGTTAAACCAGGGTTCTGATGTAATTTGACATATAGGTAATTAAACTTTTATTATACCTGTCGTCTTATAATCAAGTAAATACAGTATATACTAATAGATGGCAATAAGCACTCTAATCAATAATGATTCTACTTATTTTTCATGAGATTATTTACTTACATTTTCTAAAATAAAACTTTTTTTTTCTCATAAGGCTCCACCATTATGCAATTGCATTTAGTTCTGACTTCAATGCTCCTTTATTGGAATGAAATAAACAACTTTCCATTTACAAATAGAAAGCTGATATAATATTACCACATTAAGAATTTTTATGAAACATCTTTATATTTCATACAAATTCCTATATTTTTTAACCATATGTGAGAAGTTTGTCAAATTCCAAAAATAAAAAAGCAGCACATTGGCTAATTTTCTGATAATTTATCATTAACACCAGCTGCCAGCAAGAAAATTCTTTCCATAGTCTATACTGTGTGATTTATAATCTACAGAACAATTAACTTGAGCATATACAGCAACTTAAAAATGAAGGTAATGGAACTGAGTCCGATAAACGTAACATCCAACTATCAAATTAACCCTCATAGTGCCACCAAATTTAAGCTCTACCCAGCAAAAAGTGCCACAGGGATTTCAATAACTTTTTAAATAAGAAAAAGGTACTAAGGGGTTTTTTAGAAATTTAAATTTTTTTCAAATTATACCAAGATTTGACCTGCTGATAGTGATAACGTTATTAAAGTTATAATTAGTTTTTACATATAATACACTGATATAGGTACTCATTCGGATTAGGTTTTCATTCTAATAAAGGTATTCACCCCACGAATGCATCATTTTCAGTACTTCAGAATTTATATATCGTATATATTGGTGAGGTGAAATATGTCACGGTCACGCCGTCGAAAACATTCCCTTCCCAGCCAGCTGAACAGGAGATGATGATTGGTGTTGGTAGAGAGGTCACCACATTAGAGAACCCAATGTAAAATTCATCACACTTGGTAATTGGATACCAAGGACCCTTGCAGTATCCCAGGAAAATCTGGGTATGTTTGGTTATCTCTGAGGACACCAAGGAGCGATCTCAAATCCCCCGCTCACTAGCCGAAGATTCTAACCCACCAGAATTTTACGCCATCTTACTTAAATTATGCGTACGAAATTTATATTTCGAAGGTTCTGAAGGCCGTATGTCTTGAAAGATCTTGTGGAACGAATTGATATTCATTGTTAAAAACTTTTACAATACGTCCACAATAAAAAAATAAAACACAATCACGACCCGGGTTTCGACGTTTATACCGTCATCTTCGGGTCTAGCTGAAGACGTCAACCTGAAGATGACGGTGTAAACGTCGAAACACGGGTCGAGATTGTGTTCCATTTTTATTGTGGACGTATTTTAAAAGTTTTCAAACAATGAATTAGCCGTGTATCTTCTTTGACTCAAATTGTCGCAAACCGAAAATTTATATAGCAATACCATACTAAACAATCATGCCTTCTACTTATATTAACCTGCATGCCACCGTATGGGCGTGTGGCAGGGGGTTTAGCCATCACCATATATTCATTCATGCACTCCCAAATGCAAATGTTAGGAGACATACATTACACACAGAAGGAATCCATTCGCATGCAAAACAAAATAGCAGAACATCACATATTAGACACCTCATTTAAAAACAAAAATGAACACCAACTACAAATTCCGTCACAAAGTGCAAGGTCAAATCAGGTCAAAGCTGTGAGCAAAGAGTGAACTCCACTCCCCTTGGAGGTACTTGTAAATAAACAACGCATTGTCACGCATGACTTAATCCCTCACTTGTGGGTGAGAATGGAGAGTTAGCGCGACCCTAATAGGGTTGGGGGGGGGGAGGTATGGACGGGGACCTCTCTCTCGCGGGAGGATGGTTAGGGGACGCGGCGTAAGAAAGGGGGAGGGGGGGAAAGAGGGAGACACGGAGTGATTGTTCGAATGCAG
>WURS02474424.1:4549978-4570615 GCA_011762765.2 Rhinocypha anisoptera
GTGGCATCAAACCACAGTCTTCTCTCGTAAAATCACCACAAAGTCTCTCATAAAGTCTTCATTACAATGTAGATTCGCGAGGCATGACAATGTAATGCGTGTCTGAATCCTGCGATTTATGCAACCCGAGTGTCAACCACGGCAAAAATCTACTCGCTATAGCGATAGTGTAGGTATGACCACTCGTAATAACCGGAAGAACTCCCTATGTTTTAACAAGTGGACCAACCAAAGCAAAACGATCACTCGCTATAGCAATACTCTCGTTATAAGCCATACTCGCTATAGCGAACTTCTACTGTAGTTCAAAAAGTTAGCTAAAAGTCTTCACATATGGAATTAACATTTACTAACTTTTTCATACAATTGTGATTTTTCAGAAAAAGGGATAGAAAATTTTTTAAATGATAACAATGAATTGACACCAATTGAATACAAATGTTCTTTTGACAAAATTAGAGACTCATTTATACAAAAATCCTAACCACATAAATGAGTGAAAATGAGTTTAAATGTATAATATTTGTTAAAAATATTTCCTGAATGACATGTTGTGTGACTAAATTTACAATAGAAGGGCTGTGGAAAATCATTATGTGTATCTTTGGATATAAGACCTACCACTTCCATCATTGTTCTTGTTTGCATCTCATAAGATGCTTACTAGAGATAAACGTACTGGAAACAATACCACTATTTCCAATGAGCCTATTTATCTTTGCAACACCACTTAACTATTAAACCTTTCATTCCTTAACTCTCCAAATATACTTCACCCAGTTTGAGGAGTGTAATAGTACCGAGAGAACATAAAATTGTGTTATATACCAGCTAACCCATAATCCTAAGAGATTAGATTAAATTTTTAATAATGGCAAGATAGTATGGCTTTCAGTTGTCATTTTACCAATATAATTTGTTTTTAATTCTAAGAGCATATTAAAATAAAAATATATTGTCCATTATTTTGGAGTTATCATGATCATAAAATCCAATGACACAACACACAGAGACAAGCAAGGTTTTATAAGGGAATTTATAAAAACGTGCCCAGGGGGCCTAGGCTTAAATCACTTAGTCTCTCTGCTAAAAAATGTCAAAATCTGGAATGGGGGAATATTTGTAATTTGTGTATTCTGTATATTTGTATTATAACAAAGAATGAAATATTACGCAGCACTGCACATGACATATGCCCTCACTTACCCATGAAGAATTTGTAAGTGTATCTTAAACATGGGTTTTTGGTGGCTTACCCAAAAGAAACCAGGAAAAGAAAACAATTTCAAAATAAATCAAAACATGCTAAAACTCAAAACTATAATGAGTAACTAATCTTACTATCTTACTTTGAAATCAAAAGGTAAATTATTGCCCATGAAACTTGATAAGCGGCTGTCCAATGAGTGAGGAAGATCCCCCCTTGAATGAGTTTTGATTGGCTGATGATCTGCTACAACAGTATCAAATGAACTTGAAGAAGTCTGGTTGAGTAGTCCTGAAACAAAAAAATCTTCATCTGTTATGTCATTCTTGCAAAGTTCACACTTGTAAAAGTTATATAGCAATATTACATATATACCCATTGATCCAGGTTTAAAAACCTTATCAAATATGCAGCAACATAGAAAATGTTTGAATGATTAAGCTATGACTATTAATGCAGAGAAAAATTTATGGAACTTCCAAAAATCTGAAAATCTGGAATACATCAAATTCGGAAAAATTAAGTTTTCTGGCATTCTGTAATGAAGTCAACAATAAATTTGGTATTTTATATGTTCTTTCTATTTGTTTAATTTTCTTGAGTCATATGAACAAAGAAAATTCCTTTTTGAATGTATAACTATTTTGATTAAGTAAATCCATACTGAGCCTTCTCAAACTATTATTGAAAACTGTGGATTATTTTCATGAATATTCAATTTTACCTACAAATTCATGTTTATTTATGATTAGATTAATAAATAGCATATTTTTCCTCTTTAACTTTAAGAAATAAATAACTTAAGCCACTCCAGAAAGAATTGCAGAAAAAAACTTACGACCACAAACATAAACTCATTTTTAACATATAGCATTTCAACTATTATTTCCCATTTTTCAAATACACCACTTGAAACAAAATAGCAACTAATGAAAACAATGCATTTGTTTTATATTTGCACATGCTGTGATGTTTACAACTAATATTTTTGAATTAATTTTATGTGACATCAACATTAGAATTATAAGAATTCTATTTGGGAAACTCATCATTTTGCAGTTAGGATAGATAAAATAGAGGTCAAGGAAAGGAAGGTTTATAAATTTCATAAAAGCCCATAACCTGATTTAAAAAGTTGATGATACGACATAAGGAAATTATTATAGGTATCTTACAGAACTAAGTGTCTTTCAGCTCATGTATTTTATCAATGACTTTTGGACTAGTGGTTCCAATGGGGAATTTAAAATGTTTAGTGTCACATGGACTCATATGGCAACTCTAAAAATGTTGAAACCAATTATAAACACTTTTAACCAAAGGTGCAGAACAACCAGATTGTCTTTAAGCTTCTCTTTAATCACCTGAGAATATTTCATCTGGGAAAAATAAATCACCTTTAATCACAAAGGGTCCTCAGATGTAATTCAAAATATGAAGGATTATACTGATTAAGTCCTCTGACTTTTATGACACCTCCAGATAATAAATATCCACTTAACCATGGTCCAACACTAGACATGCCTTTCTTCTTGAATCCTGATCATGTGAAGGTCTTTCTCCACTCAACATCTCCATCTTTTCTCCAATTCCCAGATATGCCCAGTTTTATCTCCTTCCCAAAATATGCAAACTGAACATCCTATTTTGTGTAATGTGTTCTGTATCAACAACTGCAGCAAAATATTATCCTCTTACATTAACCATCCACTACAACCATTAGTAATATCCTTGTTCTCCTCCTTTAAAGATTGCTATAACTTCCATACTCGATTTAATACCAATGGCATACCTTCCCATTCCAACTTACTCATGGCTACCATCAATATCACTCCATCCTTCACAATGAAACTCATCCTCAATCTGAAACTTTTCTCAATACCCAATGCCATAAATCTGAAGATGATGTATTGACATCAAAACCCAGATCAAAATAAATATTTTTATGTGGAAGTTTGCTACTTATTTCACCAAGAATCTGTCTGTATTCCACAACCTCATGCCTGATTCTTTACTACTTAAATGGGAGGGAGGTATAATGATTTGGGAGGTAGCCTAGTGTTGACAATGGCCTTTTATAGCCTCTACGTAAATCCATGTTGCATGATTTTCTAACCAAACTTCATGTCAAACCCTAGAATCTCCCTCCCAAAACCTACTTTCATCAATGGTTCAATAAACTTATTCTATTCTTGTAAATTAGACTTAAAAATTAGAATTTATGTAAGTTTGTTAATTATTTTTTATTTTGTCAGGAACTACAGAAAATGAATCCTTAAGATTGATCAACAACAACATGTATTTCTTGCAAACATGGCATGGGATAAGAACACAAAGTTATACATGTTAATCATCCAAAGAACACCAAGGTTTTATAAATGAATGAATGATAGGTAATCTACCAGTTAAGGTAGGTTTTTGATAAGCATTAGCTTAGGTTGGCCTCATAACATCTAACTTTAACCCCTCTTCAAATCTACATACTTCCTACCCCCTATCATTCTGTCCAAAATCCCTATTCTCTACCTACCCCTACCCCACTTACCCAACATTCTACTCTCTATTACAACCTTTAATTTTAGTTAAGATTATAAATTAATTGTAACTTTAGCTTTAGTTTTAGAAACAGTAACTTCTGTTTTCTAGGGGTCAAATCTGTTAGCTTGGGCTTATGACCTTAAGTCTCTTACTCTATATAATTGATCAGATCAATCTATACAGGTTAGGCTAAAATAATTAACAACTTCACTATCAAATTTAGCAGTACTAGGTATTTTTATTAAGTCTTCTTCATTGTAATGACTCCCTGAGTTCTGAGAGCATATAATTGAGAAATTGATATAAATCAAGCTGCCCTACAATGAAACTTATAGCTTTCATACAACAATGATCATAACAAAAAATGTAGATTCATTTATCAAAGCTGTATTTTCAAGATACTTTTGTTCATAAAAATTACTTTCTTTTCCATTCTGAATCAGGTAGCAAAAACAGAAAAGTTGTTTTATACCTGTCCTAAATGGTACTGGGCATTCTGTTGAAAAAAAGGCATAATTTCAATAACCAAGCCTAGTAGCAATTATCAATCAATAAAGTATGGTTTTGTGTAAATAAATGTTTCTTAAGAAAGAAAAAATATTGTCTTTATCAAGTCCACTAAATATTTTAACTAATTCTTCCTTACTAAACTTCCACAAAATAAAGCCTGACACCAATTCCTCCAGTAACATATTGATGTGAGGAAAACACTTGGTAATCCACAGATTTTTTCAATCATGCACATCATCATCAGGTAGCTGATAATAACATACAATGCCAGAACCTAGATAGTTTGGAAAAAGAAAAAATCTGTGGAATTACCATGTGTTTTCCCCAAATCAATATGCTGAGTGAATTTCACAAAGTTACCTCTATTAACATTTTCACAAACACACCTCTATTACCATTAAAATAATTTTTTGTTCTCTCAAATTCATTTGAACCATGTAAGTATTGACAGTAATAAAACAGTAATTGCAGCTGACTATTATAAAAGAAACAAGGAGTATTGTTCCTGAGCTACACTGGCTTGAGTCAATAAATTCAAAGCTATTCTGAGTTTCCTTGGAATAATATGCTTTAAGCGACTAGTTCTGTGACAATAAGGATTAGTACCTCATTCAGTATAAACTAAAAAGATGTAAAAAGGAAAAGTATGAAAGTCTGAACCTCAAAAAAATATGGCAATTCACACCTTATTACAGTTATTTCAGGTTTTATTTCCACCCATTTACCTTCCTAGTGCATTTTGAACCCAAGAATTAATTAAGATTAAAATTCACTGAGGAGGCCATCACCTGGTGGAATCCCACAATGAAACAAATATAGACAGTAGCTTTTATGTATTTCCACAGAAAAAAAGACAACCGATTTCAGCAATAATGATGATTATTGCTGAAACATGTCGTGTTTTATTTTTCTGTGGAAATACATAAAAGCTACTACCTATATTTATTTCTTTCCTTAAGATTACTTCACAGAATATACTTACCTGGAATAGGGTCTACCTCTTCAGGAAGTTCAATATCTGAGTCAGGAGATGGTGATGGTGCATTTATATCAGGTGAAGGAACAGGACTGCAATCTTTCAAGTTTGGTGTCAATTCGTCTAACCTCCGTTTTAAATTTTTCACTCTTCCCCCAAAATTTTTATAGGCCTAAAAAGAAAGAAAAAAGTTCAGATATACTATCTAATTTCATAATTTTTTAAACCTATGAACGTTTTAAAAGGAGACAACTCCCTCAATGAGAAACTATTTCTTAACTGAAGAGTGGTGAGAACATCTTTATATACTTAGGACAGCTGATGATTAAAAATAAAGTAACACTGATGCTCACATTAGCTACCACTTTGGCTTCTCCTTTTTGAGTATCATAGAATGCACTTCCCTGGTCCAAGAGTTCAATTAGAACAGCTCTCTCTTTTAGCTCCAGTTCTAATGCCCGTACATATGCCTCCATCTTTGCCACTCCTTCATCCACTTCAGACACAACATCATCTCCTTGTCGTCGATCTGTATTGGTTGAAGTATGCACCCAAAAAATTTTGAATCAATCAAAATAAATAATTGGAAAACTGAAAATCATACTCTAAGGAAAAATGAAAAACAAACCTTTCAAACTTGCACGAAGGGCATCAGCGTCTGACAGGGAAAGGTGAGAGTCATTCAGTTTCTTCAGCAATAGATCAGTCTCATCCTCACATTCCTTACAGCTCTTAATTTTTGCAATCAGTATCCTTGGCTATATAAAAATTTAAATAATTATGTGATGACCTCACAACAGGATATGGTAGATATATGTGTAAAGATATGAATTTGTTGCTTAGTCATGTTAATTTTTCGGCCAATGTGCATTTAACATATCACATACCTGAAAGTCATTGACGGGCACTGACTCAGTTGCTTGTCCTTTGGTGGATGTAGAGAGAAGTCCAGTGAGGTCAGAAATAAATGTTTCATCATAAACCCCTCTTTCATCCCATATTTTGAATATCCTCAATATGCTCTGCTTTACTTTGTTATCCCTGGTAAAATTACAATATGTTAAAAAAGATAAGATGCAATAAAATTGATGACTTGAAAGTGACTTCCAAATTTTATTCCATAATGAATAGGTAACCATTTGTGTGAGTGATAATTTAAAAGTAATGAACTGTACCTTGAGAAGCAAAGTAATAAATCATGAAATATTCTAGGTAGAAATAATATATCAACTTTACAAACCTGCTGGGACAAACCTTGAAGTTGATACAATAATTTTGAGAATAAAATCATATACAAGTGACGAGCTGTTTGTCTTGGGTACTTCTCCAAATTACTTTCTAAATCACGCTTATTTAAGTCTGTTTTCTATTTTTAATAACTTACCAATTATATGTAATAAACAAAATGCCAACTTTTCTGAGATTAAGTTAAAGTGGAAATTTTAAAGAGAGCCTAAATTAAGCCAAACTGGAACACATGTTTAAGAGATCATATTGTGAAGAACCTTAAGATAGAGTCAGCAACAAATAAGCATGATTTCATAATTTACCTCATGTTATCAAACCAATGCACTATATTTCAAATAAATAACTGGGACATAAGTGGTGTTGTCAGTCTTTTACATCAATATGGATTATGCTATTTTTAAAAAGATGATATAAGTAATCACTTGAATGATCTCTAAATAACAACATTCAATTATGAATTTAAAAACAATTACTGAACATTTTCATTACAAAAAGAGAAGATAATAAAACGTACCAACAACAAGGTAGTATTTGAATATGCGAGTGGTGCTGAAGTGCCCGTTGGGCTGAAAGTAGCAAGATATAGAAATATGCTAACTTGAAGTGATTTTTTGATTCATACATCAGAGAGCAGCATAATATAGGAAGCTACTGAAGAGAATGAAGTGAACAATTTTATACTTTGCACACACCATTGCAGAAATATTATATAGCTAGTCTGTGAGACCAGGAGTCAACATTCTAAGGTTAAATTTGTCCATGACTCAGGCCTGGTCATGAAAGTTATGGTTGTAGAGGGAGATTCAGGACAAACAGTATTAGTCATGGATATCACAAAGGGTCATTGTCTACTGCCATCATGCTTTGTAACCTGAATTTGGGGTCAAAAAGAAGTAAGGCATGGGAAAAGCTTTCAGTGGAAATTAAAGTCGATTGGAAGGTCCTATTATATTATCAGCAGACCAGGCACTAGTAGCTAATTACCTGAAGGACTATTAGAAAGTATATTAGAAAAACGGACATAATGGCAATAACATTCACAGAAACAATGACAGTATTGAAGAAGGCAACGGAATTGACAGGTGCTCTAAGTATGGACCTGAAATAAAAGTTAAGTTGAAACTCGAAAATGGCAAAGAGCATTCTACAGTTTTTGAAAAGTGGCTCTGGAAGAACAAAGAGAATACATTGGAGCCTTTTGAGATGCAGGCATAGAGAAGATAAAATGGACGGGGGAAGACAGATGAGGTAAAGGGGGAGGACTCGGAATAGTCATGGGACACTAGAGGAATGTTAGGCAAAGTGGATATAAGTACTAATGAGAGGTAATGGAATGTTGATATGCGTAGAGTCAAATACGTGATGAAAAAATTGATATGGAAAAAGAATAGGCATTTTAGATAGAATAAAAACAAGCCGAAAGTATTAGACCTGAAGGAGGTTTTATTGATAGGCAAAGTAAAATAAAGTTTAGCAATCATAGATAACCTACGTAAGAATGTTAATTACCTAATAATAATAATTAACAATTACATATAATTCGATTACTTATTTCATTTTATAGCGATGTAGACATTACAAAATGTTGTTAGTTTCTTCTTGATTAATGTTATTCTATATACGTACAACACACAAATACAACCATCCTAAATGTAAATTAAGTAATGGTTAACTTTGGATAGAATGTAGAAAAAGTTAATTTGAAAATTTATTATCTGAATGTCTCGCATACAAGTCATGTCTAATTAATATTTGGTTCATTTTCATTACCCCATATCCGTCGAAGAATCATTGGGTTATGGAACGAATAAAGCTCAGCTTGTGAAACAAGATCATCACTTACCTAACCAGAGTGGTTGCCTTCTGAAGAGCAGGAGCAAATGACTGAACATAATCATAATTTTTTCTCTTGCTATACTGTATAACATCGTTGGCAAGATAAAATAGTGTCAGGCGCTGATCAGGTTTGACTATAAAATAGAAAAATATTTAAAAACCATCCATTTTCCTACAATACCAACAAGTGTGAACAATCAAAATAAACATTTCCTTAACGAATAACAACGCTGATTACCTTTTCGTAAAACTTTTAACCATGTAGACACAATTTTCTTATGGTGTTGTCGGTGCTGTAGACACCAAGACGACAGTGTTTGTATACTATCTTGAGAATCCTTTAGGATCAATAACTTTTTCTCGAACTGATGCTCATTAAACGCTGACATTTTGTCAGTGAGTTCATAAAACACCATTTACACATTTACAAGTACGGCCCTTTGTACTAAGGCCATATCTAGGATGACAATCTAATTCAAAACCAATTAACTAAGGTTAAATAAGCATATTTACCGATAATGTGACGTATTTAAAGCATTTTTAAATTAAAAAATGAGTAATTTTAAGTCAAACGAAACCAATTCGAATAATCCCAAAAATAATGTTTAGAGACTCAAGTGACGATTAAACGCGCGAAAAATATTCCTGCAATCACTTCACACTAAAAACAAACTAAGCTACCTGCAACATTAGGAGAGTTTTTGCAATCGGCGATATCCCTCGTGTATTTACAAACTGTCTTCGACACTTCACCACAATGTTTATAATAAATATTCCATTATCACATGCTAAATAATGTTTGAAAATGTTCCACTCAGAAAGCTGATCACAACAGCAGTGCACGAATTGGTGGTATTATCGATAATGATGAGCAGATAATTTCCAATCCCGCATTTAACTACTATATTTACTCTTAATTTAACATGACCTGTAATGTTCGCGAAAGCAATACGCCATGAAAGTATCAACATTTGTCGCCAGACGCCATAGTAAGCTCGAAATACGGAATAAACAAGGAATGGTCGGAATTCGTAATAACATGGCGGCGAGTCCTTCGAAGGAAGTAAAGGACGAATACCTTCTTCTAAAAAATCAGCTCAGTGTTGCAAGAAGTGAAATAAGTAATTTGAGGTATGTTCATTTGTATTTCTGTAGCATTCTCTGAAAGTTTTAACTTCCTCCTTAATTAAATAATCACTTTTAGACCTATAATATTTATGTCATTGATTTATCGTATTCGCTTTGGTTTCATATGTTTTTGAAGGCAGCAGATAAAGTCTTTGACATTTACACACCATAAAGATATTCAGAGAGTTCACGAAACTCTGGCTTCGTGGAAGTGCCAAGAATGTCAAACTAATACAAAAAAGGATAATCATTCAAGGCCCTCAGAGAAGGAGAGAGAGGGATCTACAAACACCTGTGAAAAGCCCCTGTATTTTCAGCCTATTGGCATAGTATCAACATGGTTCCCGCAAAAAAGGGGAACTCCCCGACAACCAGGCGTATGTAAACAAAGCCAGGGAGTACTGAAAATTTTCAACCACGTCTTCACCAATCCAGAGCATTCCTTGGATGGAATTGAACTGTTCTCCCACATGTGGTAATTTTTTACTATGAACAATACGTTCCATTCTGATTTAGACTATATTTTAATTGATGACAATAAAAGGGAAACTCTAAGACTTAAAAACTTGTTGCGTCCTTGTGCTGCTTTTTTTACTTTGTAACTTGTACCCCGCGTCAAATCGCTTTTTTTTTATTTTTAGGATACTATTTTACTTTCATAAAAATGAATCTACCCATTGCCGAGCCAAAGTCACCCCACCAAGACTAAATGGCAGCCGAGTAGGATTGTTTGGGACGCGATCGCCCCATAGGCCATCACCCATCGGTTTATCATTGGTAAAAATCGAGAAAGTTGAAGGTAAGTTCCACCAGAATATACCAATTAAAATTTGGCCGTGTCCCACTTATCTTTGTTACCTGGTGTCCGTTTAGTCCTTCACTGTTTAGGAAATATTAACCTATCGTTGACTAACTTTCCATTACAGGATCTTCAGTGTATTTTTCCGGTGTTGACATGATAGATGGAACGCCTGTTCTTGATATAAAGCCTTATATTCCAGAGTATGATTGCCCGACCAGTTTTAACAGCTCTCACCACCCAGATAGTGGGTTAGAGGAAGTGATGGTCGGACGTATGATGGATGGTAGGGAGGTTGAAGATAGAGATAAAACTGTGAATACTCTTGGAATAAGTGCTGCAGCACAGCTTAAACACACTTCTTCCGAGTCACTCGGTAATTCCACTGTTGCATTAGGATTTGAATGTGAAAGGGAAGCCCCTGATGGAGAAGAGGATGCAATTCATTCTGTTGCACAGGCATCTGCTGTAAATACCAATGATTTGCAAGCGAGTCCTGCCCCCTCTTCTGGAGTTGATGAGGAAAATGGAAGATTAGCCCTTGATAATGTAACTGTGCCCCTTTGGATATCAAAACCACCTTTGCCAAAGCTTTCTGTAGAATTTAGTGGTAGGGCCGAAGGACAGCTGAAAGAATTGACAAGAATAAATGCACTTGATGGTGTTCAAGAAAATGAAACTCGTGGCATTCCATGTGAAAATGCCTTAAAGAAAGCTATAGAGAGTGTTCTCAGTGAAGATCCTCGATCAATATATGTACGTGAAAAGTGGGTTGGTCAAACATATACCTTCTTAATTCATAATTTCCATGTGCGGTGTAAATTTGATGACAATACCAGAACTGTGACTGTATCACAAATTCGGTCTTCAAATCGTAGATGTGAGTGCGATTTGCTTGAATGGCAATGTCGAATACATGCTTATGAGTGACTCAACTTTGAGACAAAGTACAAGTTTTTAATATTTGAAGTCTTTCACATTTGCAAAGACAAATTTAATTTGTCAATGTTGATCTCATGATAGCATTAAAGAGGTAATAATAATACCTCCAGTCATTTCCTTCCCATACGTTTTATGTGATTGCTTATTTTTCTAATTAATTTTGCAAGTTAGGGACTATAGTAATTAATTGTATCAATAGCATAGAGTCACTACAATATTATGATGGTTGCAAATATAATTATTTGGAAATAGATCTTTCTTTTATCACAGTAAATTGAAGACACTAAATGTTAACATTAAGATGTATACAATTGTTTATTTACAATAAATAAGTTATTTACATTTTGTTGTCACATTTCCTGATTCTAAAGCAACACAGGTGATTGTCCAATTCCTAAATGGAATTTTATCCAACAGGTGCTGTTAATCATCAAAATCAACTGGGATACAAAGACTCAAAATTCATTTTTAATAGAATAAAATAATAATTATCTCTAACACAACTTAGCGGTAAGTTGCAAAATACCTACTGCATTTTTCAAATGTTGTATCAAAGTAGGGATACAATACAATTTCATTATGTTACATATAATACTTTGTCATACCCCTTGGGGATATTCCTGATAATTGATCCCAGAAAAATGAGGAATGATAATAATCAGCTATTACAAGGAGGGAGGAACACGCATTCACACTTAATAAGGTCTCAGCCATCAAATGAACACATAATATGAACATATGAGCACACATCCATAGGTAAAGCTTTGAGCACAAGGAAAGGGTGAGCTCAGACACCACAAGAATTCAACTTATTGCATAGAATTGCTTTACACCAGTGGAAGAATGAGGAACCTTACAAAAATATTATTTTTTTACTACACAAATGGAAAGACATGCACAAGTAGGCCTTTTTTTGTATACCAACACACCCCTGCCATTTCACAGTTATAGCTTTAGTATATATTAACAGTGCCAAAAGTAATGTTCATGACGGTACACAATAAAAACATTGCATTAACATCCTGATTGTTCCTTCTTACACCTCATTTACTTGAGTAAAAATATTGAGAAAATTGGAAAAAATATGATCAATTACCAACCTTCCACTCAAGCAAACTATTGTCTTAATTATTTGAAAGAGGTACGAACAGTCCATTGCATGCCCCTTCCCTTATTATTAACATGCATATGGGAAGACAGTGCATTATCTACAAAGTAAATATAAATGTAAAAAGCAGACTTTATCTTTAGTGTACTAAATAAGGAATGAAAAGACCATCACCAAGAAGTGTAAGACCAATTGCAAAATACAATTGGAAAACAACACTGGGTAGGTAAGATCTCATCCAGAATGACAAGAAATGATTTGTTTTAACTTATGAAGATCAAAGATTTTCCTATAAAATGCTCATTCACAAAAATGGCTGCTGGAACAATGAGACATTCACTATGATCTACTGACAAATTTTCACATTACCAATGAAAATGTTTTCCAAACCTTTCCTGTGGAAAACTTCGTAATTATTGAGACAAAACATAACTGAGACATTAAAATGTACTGAAAAAAACATATCACACAAAACCACACAAAGATTGCAGTCTGAATCAGTCAGATAAAATGTAAAGAGTTCAACAATGTTTAATTATTTAACACTAACAACTACATCAAGTGCCAAACATGGCACATCAAGAATATAACAAGTCTTGTACACATGCTAAAAACATGCCACAGGGGGCATTAAAACTACATAGTAAATTATGATAAAAATATCATCCTGACATATAAAAACGGAGGAAAACAAGAATATGACATACAAATATAACATGAAACCATTTTGTTAGTAAATCAATTACCAGAGCAAAATTTCTCTTCATAATAATGCCACCCCCCAAAAGAATTCCGATTGTCACACAAAGGCTGGCAATTAAACTTATTGTACGTCAGAAAAAAATAACTTCCTCATCAGATGCTGCTGGAACTGAACCTGCTTTCGGCCTTGGAGCAGAATCTGGACTTGTCACTCTGTATTTTTCCCGAGCTTTTGGGTATGTATCAGTACGTCCGCTACCACTTCCACTCACTGACCCAGAAGGCTGCTGAGATTCTGTGTTCTGCATCATGGCAGGACTGCTGCCAGTACGCACATGAGTAGGTTGCGATGGTAAAGTGGCAGAGCCGGATGCACTACCCTCCTCTGCTTTAGTCAATGATGGACGACCAAGACTGAGCCTCTGATAAGGAAGGCCACTGCAAGCACCAGCTAGTGGACCCTTTTTTGTTGCTTCACTTATCAAACTGGCCCCACCACATGCTGCAGCCTGACTGAGTCTTAATGGCAGGATCTGTTGCACACCATCCCTTGAAGGGCCAACAACAACACCCCCTGGTAAAATACCACTACTCCCACTTGCACCAAGTTTGGTGGCCAACTTGAGTGGTAATTGCTGTTTCACTTGCACTACTCCCTGCGCAGCCTTTTGCTGATTAGTAGCACTAATCAAGTTGAGGGGCAGAGAAGCCTTCCCTTGTGTGGGACCTAGATTCAGGGAAGAGGAACCTTTCCATTTCCCATCTCCTTTAAGAGTTCGTCTCCCATCGTTCCCAGGTGGAGAGGGGGTTGGCAATGGAGAATCTCCATTTCCTGATTTCTGGGGCATGGCACTTGGTATGTCCACATTTGAAGATTGTTCTTCATGAGAGACTGATGTCACAACAGGCATGTTTGGACTTATAAGAATACCCTGACTCGTCAGAATTTCCATTTTCCTGTAAAGTTGTTCTCTTTGCTGTGTGATATCAGCCTGCTCAGCACGAATTTGCTCCTGAAATAAGATAACCTTTCTGTTATCAATGACACCACTTGCAAGCCCTAGGAATTAGGGTTGTGAATATTACCCCACACACAGGGGAATTCAACTTTACCACAGGTTCTTTCTAAGATGATTCTAATATAGGATCCTTACATTTATGCCATTAGCATATCAAATTCATTACCATTGAAACGACACCTAATAAACATATTATTTCCCAATGTACCTCTTCCATAATTGATTTTATGACTTATATCATAGTTATAAAGGTGGACAGGCAGTAGAAAATTGGTAGGAGAGAGAGGGAGAGAACAAAATTTTAGATTTTTAAATGTTTTATTACATATCTATAACATATTTTTTTAATAAAAGAAGATAGACTAAAAACAATAAGCTTTGTGGATACAAGGAGTCTCATGGGTAGGCTTTAAAAAAGGAAAGGTTTAAGATAATAAAAGTCATTTACTTAAATCTTTATACAATAAATCCTGCCATCTAATTACTTCCACCGGAAGCCATTCTAATGGCTTTTGAGTTTTAAGCATTGTTTGAACAAAGGAGGTCCAGCCCAGCAGTTGGAATGCATTAATATAGGGGGCTTGAGGTTCAAATTCTACTGACAACTCTAGTGAGACAACAGCCAAATGATTTTATAGGGATCAAAAATGGGAAATCACAGAAAGTGAAGGGAAAAGAACTAATTCTCCAACTTTCATTTATGAAATTTCACCCACCATTGGGCTTAGTAGTAGCAAAGCTCTACCCTCAACTACCCATTATACCAACCCTTATTGAAAACTGTGGTTCAGTTTAAAATACGACCTGTATTTATTGTGAGTTCAGAAAAATTATAATATTAAATATATATATTAAATTACACTCTTTGATAAAACAACTCATTAGTTATCGTTTAAATAAAATTCAAATCAAAAGAAAGTTGAATGACTAACAAATGTTTTTCTTGAACTTTATAGTTATTGATATATTCTATCTATATATGTGGCTACTAAAATTATTTTTGAAACACATAATATAGTGGCAAAATATGAATATTATAAATTTTATCAAATTCACAAACTCATCTGGTTATTTCACAGGGAGCACAAAGAAAAAGAATCCCAGTCTCATAAATTACAGACTCTCGAAAGGAGTGGAAAACTGCATTTGAAAAGGATCCTTGCTAAAGTTATCACTGAACTCCATGTAATTTTGGCATCTTACTGAGCCCAGTTTTCACTGAAAATTCCAATTTACCTGCAGCCGTGACAACTCTGCTTTCCTCTCCTCCACTTCCCTTTCCTCAGTTTCACGTTCACGCTGCCAAGCTTCCTTCTCTTGACTTAGCCTATCTTGCAAATTACGTAACTCTTCTAACTGTTGGTTGTGTCTATAAATAGGACGTCGCTCCCGACCATCTTCTTGATTCAACTGTGCCTTGCATGCAGATAACTGTGCCTGCAAACTTAAGAGGAATTTGACTATGAAGTGTTTCACAGATAGTATTTAAATTTATATTCCCGATATACTTATGCCTTGTTAGAAAATTAACTTCAGTAACATCAAAAGTTCTAGTTTACACTATAAGAGACTCTTATGATATTTTATAGATAGACTGTATTTATATTATGAGGCATTACTGCTTTGTTTAAATGCATAAGTATCCTTCTACAGATAACTCTAAGTGAAAAAATACAAGAGTGTAAATTGATAGTTGAAAGTCAAGAATAACCATGAGCATGCTTTTTTGTACATTGCGACCTTATATTTTGAAAAAATGAGATTACCATCTGGTCCCCTTTGTCATGTAGTGAAGGGCAGAGTTTCAGGCCATCAAATTTTGGAGTTCATTTGTGGACATTTCTTCATTAATTGTGGACATTCATCATTCATTACCCATGTAAACCAACAATTGGTACATCAAATGGCAGTTCTTCAAATAAATCAAACTTCAATTCTTTTCTATCACTGGAAAATGCTCTTATATATTTGTATTTCTTCCCTCCTGTCTTAATTCCTTTGCATCTTTGATGCTGTTAAATTTTTCTTTCCTTTCTCTAGAGAGAGCTTTTGCCACCTACAGTCTTCAGGAATTTCCTTATTCAGTTGATTTTTCAATGAAAGCTTTGGACGTATGCCTTTGATAAAATATAGCCATCTACATATACATATTACTTTGCAAGCCACCCCAAAGGCATTTGGCAGGGGGGCGATTATACACCAAGCATGCATTCTTAGAAGCACACGTTCATTCATACTATAAGCCAAAGATTGGTTGGCTGCAGCCAAGGCTGCATTTTCCAGGGAGACTAATTAAAATTAATATGGTGGCTTACTGTCACTGATTCCATGAACTTCACTCTTGCCCTCTGAACTCAGTTGTGGCAGTAGATGCTGGACCGATCATGTTGATCTAATTCCTACACTCTTCCACCAGAGGTTGCATGCATCGAATTTGTAGGAACTGGTCTAGAATTTTAGTGCAAATTCAAGTGGAGAAAAATTGCCCCCCTCAAAATGGTGAACCTACAACCCTCAGTTCCATAGCACAGCTCACCACCCCTAGGCAACATCTGCTGTCATGGTGATATTTTATGATACTGTTACATTTCTTAAGGGCTGTCAAGATAATATATACTATACTATAATATATATACTATATATAATACCTTCAGAAATGATATGCATTTAGAAATATTGTTAATTTCAAAAATAAGTAAGACATGGGAAGGATAAATCCAATGATGTAATAGTCAACCAGTAACAGTACTTCATGAGTTGCATACGAAAAAAAAAAAACCAAAAACACAATTTTACAGAATGCCACTGAAGGTTACTTTGAGTCATTTTTTGTGGAGGCTGAAAACATTTAATTGTACAATTTAACATATCAGACAAAAAAGAATAGGTAAAAATCTTTACATCAGAGATGAATAATCTCAAATTACTGTTTAGTTTTTTCTTGACAATTCTGCAGTCATTCCAATTTCAGCTACAATTTCAATGAAATCTAAATACTGAAATGATGCTTTTAAAGCCACAAAGTATGGACATGAATAAGGCGTAAACAATTGTATGTTAGACATCTTTGTTTCAGTGTAGGGAATTTACAAAAGAATAAATGCAATAATGAATAGCAATCAGGCAGAATGACTGACATAGACACAAAATTTCATAGGTATGGTAACACCATATTTTTTACACTGGGTGGCTCATATATAACCTGGTAATTTCTCCATGACTACATTTTGTGGCCCAATTTTGTTTTATAATGACACCCTAATATACTTGTACTTAAGCATTTCATGCTTGCAAAACTGTGAGAAATAGCATGACCAATGTGTATCTTTGTGCTTCCCAAGTGTTCAGAAAAGGTGACTTTCATATTATTTTGATGAAAATTTTCATAACAAACATATCACAGAACCCCGAATTGGAGTATTTTTTCTTAGTATCCTAGTTTGCAAGGGGTTAATTATGGTGTAAAGCCATATGGTTTTGATGAACAAATCTTACCTATCAATTGAAGTCATTTGCTGAGAAATAATACATAAAAGTGTATACACATAGTGTGAAAGCTGTACAGCGGCCAACTGTTGCTCTCGACCAAGGCTAAGAAGGGCAGGTAACTCTGATGCATTATCTACTAGATTGGAGCCAATCATTCCTGGTGAGACTGAGGAAATCATGTTTCGCCACATAAATTTATCCTGTAAAAAAAATTGAAACTGTATATAATGGCAATCATATGTTAAAATTTTAAAGCCTTAGCCTAATGTTAATTCATTTTCTTCTTACTGGAGGAAGTTTTGATGATGGTGGGGCAGGAGGAAGGCTGTCTTTGGAACTCCCTGTCTGTGAGCTTTCTTTTGTGGAGGATAACACTTCCACATCTGGGCTTTGAGTGCTCTGATCTTGATCTTTCTGGTCCTTTGTGACTTTCTTAGGCACAGCTGAAAGGAAATGTTGGTGAAAATGGTTAATTTACAAGAAAAACTAAAGTACTTAACCTGTCAAAAATGGAAATTCAATAACAAAGCAATGTATAATGAACTAAGTTTCAACAGTGAAACCAGTATGATCTACTTTGTGTTAACTGTTTCACTTAAGCCAGCCATCTCATATAAAGACTAATAGCCTATGGTGAAACCTCATTAAAATAAAAAAAGTCTCACCTTTTGGAGTAGTTGTTACAGGACTTTCCTTATTTGCATTGTCAAAACCACCAAAAGTCTCAGCTCTTTTGGGCAACGTAGGAGAAACATATGCTTCACTTTGATGTTCCCCAACTGAACTAACACTTCGGGAAAGATTTGTTCCGGAAGCATATAATGAACTAGCAAGAAGACTTACTTCCTGAAGTATTCAAAATGATTCAGGTCATTAGTTTAAGCAATAATCAACAATAGTAAAAGAATAACACTAATAATAGACTAATAGTATCTCTTCTGAACAAAAAAGCAGGAGCTGACCTGAACAGCAGATATCACTTCTTTCCACATTATATTGTTGTCTGCATCCTCAGTCACTAAGTGACAATAATTTGGAGGTTCTGGCAAATTTCCATGGCCAGCTGTTGCAAGTAGCTTTAGCTGTAATGCCATTTTCTCCTCAAGAATCAATGCCTGCTCAACATCCTTTTGTCTCAAAATACCTGTTCACAAATAATTAGTCATACTTCAGCATAAAAGAAGATACTTTAAGCACACGTAATAGAAACACTATATTCAAATCCACATTCAAAGGAATTTATTTCAGAAAAGTTAAAATATAATGGCAAGTAATGATATAAGCTATGACACTATATCACAAATGCTCACAACCAACACCTTCATATAATTTTAATACCATGGCATAAAAAAATCAACTCTGCAGTTCAAATATATTTCTGTTTAAGCACCATGATCCAATCTAAGTGATTTAATAAGAAATTTGCTACACTAATACCCATCTAAGTTATTATCAAGCAGCATAATATAACTACATAATTTTATATGTATTAATTTTTACTAAAAAACACCAAAAAAACATGCTCATAATTTAACCTCCGAAGATTATTTCTCAAACACAACTGAATTTATTCCTCTAAATCCATTCCATTTTGAAAATTATTTCTAAATAGAAAAGTAATGTCTTGCATGAGAGCAAATTACAAAACTACAAATTACAATGAATTAATACTAATTATGTTTTTTGATATTTCACCTATGGATCTACATTTGTAAAACTATGTGCATCTAATAAAGAAGGTTTAAAGTCTAACTTAAGCTAACAGATAAACTGACCAGAATCACCAAAGCTAGATTTCAGGTGTTTTTATTAAAAATGCTATGAATTTATTCATTAGCAAATGTTTTATGTTAATGTAAATCAGAAAATTAGCTAATTTAAATTCACTAATGAATTTCTAAGAATCTACCTCATTTCAAGCAGCTGTTAAATAGATTAATAATAGAAATAAAATGATTAACTAATGAGGTATCCCATTCGAACAATTAACAATCCTAACAAAAATAAATGTATTCCCTAGGACAGTGCTTTGATGTTCAATAAATTCAAGGATTGCAAAAATTCTAGCATTATAATGCATTACCTCATGTTAAAATACAAATTTTTAGGAGAGTTAAAACATGGTTGTAATGAAAACAAATTTATATTTTGAAAATACTCATGGTGGATAACTTATGTTTGTGAATAGGAATGAGTGAAGTATTAGAACACATTATCTCAGGGACATACAAGGAATGAAAAAAATTGGTATTATTTTTTTGGATGAGTAATTACTTTTAAAACAATTTAATTTTGCTTTTACATTGGGTGAAGGTGAAGATGATTTTCACGCGTTTTGCAATTATAAATGGTGTGGTTATGAATGCCTTTAAGTATCATATAATATACCTTCTTGTACATGCTAATATGATATACATCAGAGTTCTGCAAAGGGAAGACTTAACTACATCTTACATTGGCTTTTAACTTCTTCTGGCCAGGTCAACTGGTCAGGTAGTAGGGAGGTAGGACTGTACTTGGTTTACCATATTACTGCAAGAGATTAGTCTGGTGTATACGAGTTTTTATTTATTTTCAATTGCTCACAAACAGCACTAATAGGCCAATTACAGCGGGCACTATAAGTTTTTTTTTTATTAACAAGGATGAAACTCACACAACCATGCCGTAGGTGGAGATTGAAAAATCCACCTAGTCGGGATTCGAACCCACAACCTCCGGGTTGGCAGACAAGGATGTTATGCCACCGCCACCGAGGCCAACCGAGTTGGACTCGCCCACTGAATGATTTTTAACCCTGTAAGCGTGCACCCCATATGAAATCAAAATATTCGCTTTTCCCATGGGAATGCAAGAAAATATTTTTAAATCCTAGTTTGAAATAATATTGGAAAATAAATTGCACCATTCTATTTACTGTTAGTTTCTGCTTCAGGAAAGTTTGTTAAATTAATGATTGCTTAAGTTTAATTTCCTGCTCTTTACAATGCCATTGCACCAGCCTCCTTATGGTATTTTCCATGAGAAATGAATATCCATAAGCAACTATACAGTTAACTAAATGTGGAAACCACTACAGAAGCACGGGCTACCATACTGTGCAACTAGGTCCGTGCAGGTGCAACTGCCTCTGTA
>WURS02474424.1:4573819-4586373 GCA_011762765.2 Rhinocypha anisoptera
CTTATTTTAATTGTGTATATTACAAATCCTTAACAAAACCATTTTGTTATTATTAATTCCTGAAATCGGATTCAGAACCAGATGAACTCGAGTAGACTTGGTACAAAGGTAATTGGACCTAACCTGGTCGTATGCTGATCCATGACTTTAAATGCCCAGTCCAGTTAAGTATGCCCTTTGCAGAACTCTGTTATATATGCCTGAATAAATGGCATGTATACTTTCCTGCAGTACACATATATCCTACACGCATTTGCACCATGACCAGAGAAACGAATTTTGTTATACTTTGGTGGTTTTCTTGCAATAATCAGCTTCTTATTGTATACTCTGATGCCAATATTACTGATTTTGTTGTATGCACCACTCACTATAATTCTCATACAGTTGATTCAAATCACTAAAATTCTTATCACTGCTATCAACCCATATGTACACTGCTTATGTATCATGCTACAGGCTAATTACATGATTTATTATATAGGTTAGGATTAAACAATCATATATCACAGTCATGCTATTATAACAGGCTCATTCCCCATTAAATTGCAGGCATTCAGCCATCATCTAGCATGAAGTATAGCCAAGACATTTCATGTTTGAGAGAGAGAGGGATGTAACAATTGACTAACCAAAATAAACATGATGGGTATGTTTACATCATGTATTCTTTACAATACATAAGACATGGCTTTTTTGTGATAGTCATCAGAGATGGTCATATATGTATAAAGCACTTTAACATGTAAATAATTTAATGACATGCTTTATTTTAACTTTGTAAATGTTCATTGAACATATTAATGCATACTATAGTTAATGGACTCCAATTTTGGAATACACTGATGAAAAATAGCAACAAATTTATCACAACCCTCTTGGCACTAATTTATTATAGAAAATTACATTTCTAGGATTTTAGATTATAAAGGAAGTTAACTGTATGTAGTAGCATAAAACTGGGCATACAAAAATAATGATTTTCATTTATTATATTAACCTTGTTTGCAAAATCATTTCCACTACAATGTAGATATTGTACAATTTTTATGGTAGTTTCTTTTACCAAAGTATTCACATTGAAATATGGCACTGAAATAATTCTCTCTGGACAGTGTGTATTCAACAAAACTGCTTGTAACCAAAAAGAATTAAAGTGGAACATTCAGCATGAAAAAATCATGAAAAAGATGGGAAGATTGCTGTTGTTATTGTGATTTCATGTCAGAAAACTATATCACGTCTTCAAATTTATAATGAAGTGTCAAATTGAAAAGAAATAAAAAATTGCACTTTCCCACACAATTATATAATTTATGCACTAAATGTTTTGGCTCACTGAGCCATCTTCAGGTACATGACAAAAATTGTTTTTTCAAACAAAGTATATATAGTGAACCAAGGGAGTAAGGGGGGGGGGAGAAGGGAAAGGCAGGGTAGGAACTAGGAAGAAGGCAGTAAATGGTGAGGCAGCAATGAGTATCCACCAGCATTGAAGGGAGGTATAACAGTCAAGGAAGGATAAGAAAGGTACTCCTCCCTTTACCCCCTTGGTTCACTATATATATGTACTTTGTTTGAAAAAACAATTCTTGTCATGTAACTGAAGATGGCTCAGTGAGCTGAAACGCATAGTGCATAAATATATATAATTTTGTGGAAAATTGCAACTTTTTTATTTCTTTTCAATATGTGTTCCTTCCACCACATCAAGCCTGAATCAGTAATTCTTAATGAAGTATCAAGCCTACCTGAGTTCATGGATTGTGGTTTTCTTAATCTGGAAGAAAAGTTGTATCCATGGAGTTCAGCCTGTGTTATAATTACTTAGGTAAAAAGATTTGATCTATTTAGCATGCCTATTATCCAAATTTCTCTAAAGCATCCTTCCTACATGCTCTCTGCTATGCACCAATCTATATCATATTAGTGACATCAATTGCAATGACAGACTTTTTTCAATATTTCTTTAACTGTGGAGTTCTTGGAACTGTTCAAGCTTCCAAAATTAATTTTATGAAATGGCCTTCTTTTCTTCTGATTAGCAATATGTTTAGAGCTTGAAAAAAGGTTTCACCAAACTAATTAATATTACCTAGTCAAATTAATAAGTTGGGAGTGAATCAAATTATATTGGTATATCCAGGGGTGTATTGCTTAAATTAACAATAGCATTTAGATTAGTTTAGACATAGAATCATTAAGTATTTTACTTTGCAATAACAGCTGATTAGGAGGCAAAGAATTGCTTTCATGTTTCACACATATTATACGTGAAATAATAGGTTATGTTCAATGGTAAGGTATTCTATATTAATTTAATAGATTTAGTGAATACATTTTCTATATATTGCTTAAGATGTTGAATGTGTTTTAATTAGCTCTATGAACAATATATATGCATGGATAAAATCCAAGACAACATATTTCAATTGATTATGATTCTGAAAATGTACACATTAAAGTCAGCTTTTTCCGGTAAGCAATATTTTGTTTGTTGTCCTGAGTTGATGACCAGCTAAATACTGTGGCTGAACTCTAAAAACTACTGATTAATTATCCTTCTAGGTGTTTAAAAGATTTGGGCTTTACTTTTATTAAGCCTCTAATCTTTCCTATTGCCCCAAATCTTGTCCTTCCAAATAAGCCATGATTAAGAAAGCAATTGATGCATGCAAATATTAAACATAAATAGTAATGGTCTCCATAGCATAAAAAATGCATGATGTTACTTTACTTACTCTGTGAAAGTGATTTATATACCAATGACCATGTTCCTATGATGACTACAGTGAAAAACAAAGTCATGTCTTAAGTATAGGATAGAAAATCTGATATAAATAAACTGACGTGTGGCTTGGTTATTCATATGGCAAGCCTCACTCTATCTCACAGAATGCCTAAAAAAAAGTGTATGATTTTAAGGAGTTTTAAGCCCCAAGCCTAATATAATAACTCAACTATAATGACACTTAATAAGAATAGTGGAACTATGCTGGGTTTTATAGTTGAATAAAAAATACACCCCTGAATTATTTTATTTTGATTTACAAAATATATGGCCTGGATGATTATGGTGAATCAGTTTGTTAAAATGCTGAATTTCAGTTTTTTAATAATAAAAACATGAAAACTTTCTATGGCAAGGAAAATCAATTGTGTTGGAATTCATAAAAACATAGAAATTACTGGCTTTCTTTACAATTTATGAGAGGATTAAGGTTCTCATCATGATTGCATTTCATAAACAAATGTCCAAATTATGTAGGTTTTTCTTGGTTTTATTTCTACAATAAAAATATATCAAGAAGACCAGTTTCGATGGATTACCGTCATCATCTGGTGAAAAAACTGTTGGAAGAAATAGCTTTAATTGTCAAGAGTTCGGAGGGTGGATGTTAGGGGTATTGAATTTTTGATGGTGTACTTGGGGGGAGAAATAGTTCAAGTTTGTGAAAATTGAGTTTAATTTTTCTGCCAGTCTATGGGTTGGAGATGAGGCACTTGAAACAATGGGGCTGATTGGAAAATGGCTTTGTGGATTTTAGGCAAGCCATATAATTTTGATGGGAGTGGGTTCATATTGATCAGTGTGTACTTTTCTCTTCTTTCAAAGAAGTGGGACTTGGAGATGGCTTTCTTGGTGGTAGATTGATGGGATGGTGTGGGGTCATGGCGTAGTTTGGCAATATTGTAGGCAGAGATGAATTCATAGCATTTTTGCATGTATGTGGACTTGCCCAAAATAACAGTAGGCCTTTGTGAGGATTAAGTCCTCTTGGGCGATGGTTTTTTTTATGTCTCTAATCACACATAGGTTGTAGAACGCACTTGGTTGGGGTCTGGAATGTGGAGATTCCAGGTATGATGTTACAGTGTTGGTGACAATGTATTTAATGGAGGGACTCTCTCTGTAGAGAAGCACTTCACAATCAAAAGTCAAGTTTCTCACTGTGTCCATTATGTTTGAAGTAATGGTGAGAATTTGAGTATATTTTTATTGTGGAAATAAAACTAAGAAAAACCTACATAAGTTGTGTCATTATGGAATTCTACCAAGTAATATCCTCCTCAGTGAATTTTATTAATAAACAAATGTATCTAAAAGTTACGAAAATAAAAGAAATACTATAGCAGAATCAATTTCTTGGCTTTCTACAGAGTTCATACATATTAGAAGCAATTTTCTGAGACATAAAGATTTCATGCAAAACTGTTAAGCTGCTTACTATCAAAATGTATTTCACCAACATTTCAGCTGAAAAGGGTGTGGAATGACAGGTGAAGTACTTGAAATTGAAGTTATCAACAAGCAACCCATTACTCATTTTAGGAACCATAACAGCTTTCCATACCTGACGTAAAATTTTAATTAAAATAGTTACCCCTAAATTTTATTTTTCTATTTTTTTCTAATTATCCACTCAGCACATTCATCAAAAAAGTGATTACATGTGATGGCATTAATTTTTAATTGAGATATAAACATATTAATTACAAAAATGAGGCAGGATCAGTGTTAAAACCTTCTTTTCCAACTCTAAAAGATGATATCAAGATTAAAGAAGTTTGCAAGCACTTTCACCATGTTAGAAGTGTGTTTAAAGAGAGAAAATTCAAACATTAAATGACAATCATTACATTAGAGTAATTAAGTAATGTTATTTCATATCAAAATCATTTTAAAAGCAAAAATACTAATTCAATGAATAAATTTGCATAAACTCAGATCTAAAAAATTAATTATAAAAAACAATTAGGTCATGTAAATATGACTTACACATAATTACATCAGAGGTTAGGATTAATCAACTGGCAACCGGCTCCATAAATCTTTATACAGACTATCATGCTTCAAATGAATGAATCAATTGTGAATTAAAATATCTTAAACAATTAGAAACTAAACTACCATTACCATATATGAAATGCTTAATCAGATCTTCCTATGGCCATGCATAAGTTAACATTAAAATAAAAAATTACATGAAAGGTAATGTAAAGCCAGCAATTCAGCAAGATGGCCATTGACTCATTCCACACACAACATAACTTGAACAGATTACCTTCAAATCCCATACTGCTGCCTTAGGAATTATATGCAAACAGAGGAAACTCATTAAAATCCAGTCTCTGGCAAACAAAATTAAACTATTCTCCATTAAGTAGAAAAAACCAATGCAGTTCTAACCCAAATGAACATTTAAATTAAAGTTGGAGTGATGGCAACATGAGTATTAATATTGGAAAAGGTAATGCTATTATGCCATATGTGCCAATTTGGGTGAAATCCAATTACATCCCACCTCATTAAAATGATATGATCCTACCCCAACTCACAAACTTTTAATATTTAAACAAATATAATATAGTATATGGAAATATAAGTGATAAGTATATATACTATATTACAGGGAAATTTTGATGCATAACACAAGCCTTAAAAATCCTTCTGAGCCCATTATCATAGTAAAAGCCAGAGTCATTTGGCATGAAGGACAATTCATCCTTCATTAGAGGAGTATGTAGGTAAGTGTACTTTCATGCTGTATGCAAGAGTTTTTTCCCAAAATGAAATTTGCTATTCACACCAATCATTAAGGGATCACGAAGTACCAGCATGTTTGGTAAAATTTATTTTAATATTAAAGAAGCTTTAAAAATAACTATAACTTCAATGATGCCAACAAAATTCATGACCACCGGCCACAATGATTCATTTTTACAATTTCCATTCATATGACTCAATAAAGACATTTAACATTTAATAAAATAAAGTAACCTTCCCAGAAAAATTAAACGAAAATAATTCTTTATTAATACACCAATGTAATCCTCCAGGTATATAACAGAACATCTGTTAAAAATTCACTCATTAAAAGTAAAAAATATTTTTTTTTTAATTCTGTGTTCATATTGAATGCAATTAAGGCACACCTCAATGCAACTACATTGAAACTACTTAACCTCAAATACTTGATAGGACCCTCATCTTACTTGGGAACAAAAATATTTAGATAACTAAGCCTTGAACCTAAATGCATTCTGAGAGTAAAGCTTCTACTTTTCTTTTATATCTAGCAATACAACTAATGAAATAAGTTTGCTGCTTCAACCACTCATCATTGCAGGGGATATAAAAAGTCAATTTAGAGTCTCATGTACATGGAAAGTTCCCCAGATGGATGTGACTGATACAATCCTACTCTAAATTACTTATCTTACAAAAAATATGGAAATTAAAAACAACAAAATCATTGAATGAAATATTAAAATACTAATTTCCATTTTATGAGAATGATTTGTCTTACATTGGCATAAAATAAACTGTCCAAATACATATAAATGGCATTCCTACAAGTCTGATTGGATTTTACCCTCTTGGCACCTTTCCATGCGACATGCTAATGAAATAATCAAAAAATCACCACTGAAACCTAAAAGTTTAAGTGGTGAAACAGCAAACAATTACTCAAAATAATGAAACATTTAAACAAAAGGAACATACCAACTAGCTGACGAATTTGAGAGTGTTTGGCATCAAGTAATTTTCTCTTCTCTTCAGAACTCAAGAGTAGACTTTCCTCCTCATCCTCTGGGCAGTTTTGAACAGCAGATCTGATATAAACAACAATGTTTCATTACAACCAAGGCTGGGCAAAATATAAGTGGAGGGATATTTGAAATGCAAAATACAAAATACTGTTGCAAATGTATTTAAAATACTTTTAACAATACAAAATACATAAAATGTTGTTTATTCATTTATGATAATAAGGACCATTATAAACATTTCATAGGAACAGTAGACATACTGTTTTTTTTATGTTCTTGATACATTAAAACTTCTTAGGTGTTGCTCAACCTGAATGAATTGTTCCCCTTATGAAATAAAAGTTTCTCAAAAAATGTGTTAGACAGCGGGGAATGAAGTCCCTTCACAGGAAAATGGACAAAGCCAGAAATTGAAATAATCTCCACTGGTGAAGATTAGCATAGGCTTGTGTTAAATCTGATTATAATTCTCTTAATATGTATATTAGGATTATTTTTTTCAAAATTGAAAGAGATGTGTTTCTGACATTGAAATGGCTGATTACGTCCAGCTCAGTGTCCTCGTAGTGTCACAGGTAGCATGATAAGTACTGTCATGTATGAGTAGGGAATTAATACATAAATTCCTTCCATACAGACATTAATACATACATTCAAAGTCTGAATGTAAACACATCCAAAATGTCTGGTCTGGAAGCTGTCACAAATTTCTAATGAAAGGTAGAAGCCAAAATTGCCTGATTCAGTTCAGGACGTGATTTGAAAAAAATTAAAATGTATTATGCAAGCACTTAACCAATGGTGTTTCTTTTCCAGCCATTTGATGCAAAGCATTTTTCAACCTGCTATGCAGAGACATTGATGTAGGTAGTCGTTGTTCATAATAAAGGGTTTTCTGGCCCTAAATCTAAGGCAGTGGCAATTGGCTTCATCATAATGATAAATTCTTCTAAATATTCAATTTCAATTTCTTTGAAAGTACTGCTTAGCCCTTTTATTGCCAGCCCATTTTGTGAGGCATGTGTAAAGACTGCCAAGGCTATTTTCAGGAAGTTTAGAATACGAGTATATCAGATTTTGAATTATTTCTAGTATTTAATTTTATTTAATACATGTAATTTTTTCCCATTGCTGTACATATTTATTTATATTTGGGGCTTAGAACAATGAAAGAATTATGGTGGTTGAATTTAATTTTTATAAAGGAAAAAATAATTTAATAACTTTTTATGTAAAAAACTCAAATTTCTATGTTTGTTTCATATTATGATTTTTTAAAATCTTATTTACATTCAATGAAATATTATTTATTAGTAATAATGTTTAGTTTTTTTCCAATACTACACTCTTAATGATCACTTAATTTTTGCAAGAGATATAAAATAATAAAATATTTGATTTGACTGTACACTTGCCCCACAAAAGCTGATACACACACCCTTATGGAAGCATTCACTGTGAAGCCCTTTATTGCATTTACCACACACCATGATCTTTTTCTTTGTCCTTTTCCCTCTTTACACACAACAGTGGTGCAATATAAAGTTTTTTTTCATTAGGCAATTTTATAAGTATTTTGACACCATCACTGATAAAGCAGGTTGCCCAACTCTTATTAGGATTTCTAATGTTTCCTACACAGATTTTTTTCCAAATGTCAAATTTTCCTTACGCAGTACATATATAGGAATTCAGTACCATATGTGAAAAAATATTTAAATGCATATTTTTCCAATATTTTACTATACATTTCTCGTCAAGGTAGTAGAGAGCATCTTGTCTGAGGTATCGATTCCTCCCATATAATCATTAGATGTAGAATTGAATAATGGAAGGCTACAGAAGGAACATTTTCTAAATTGTATCAAAATGAAAAATTTTAAATCACAAATTGCTGTATCTACTCGCCCAACACTAAAAGACATGGAGAAAGATTAGGCACATAGTTCTGGAAAACTTATTTACTTGCATTCGTTAAACTACATATTTTCCAATAAGATGTATTTCTATAAGAATTCACACCACCAGTTTTGCACCGAATCTTTGTAAAATTGTATGGCAGGAAAGGTCAATCAGATGCTTAACAGGCTAAAAGGCAAAATGCTATAAACAGCAGGTTCACTAAGAATTATCACTATATTAACAAGGAAAATTCATGAAAATATAATGAAAGATATAAACCATAATGTAGAATTGTAAAATATATTATTCATCAACAATTACTTATCAATATTAGAAGAATATATTAATCTTGCAGGAAACTGAGACAGTAAAATAAAGAATAAGAGACAAAAAACAGTCCAGCTCCAACCAACACAAAAGATAGTATGATACTGGCCCAAAGATAACAAAAATAAATGAGACAGGAGCACTCGAATAGGCCAAAAATGATAAGTAAATGAAGTAAAAAAAGTCGGGCCATTAAAGAATAATTTGCTAATCATCCTGGAAACTGACACTCTATAATAAATACTAAGAGCCACAGAGAAAACAGTCAGTTGCGAGCTTTGAAGAGCACAAAAGATGATACTGTGCAGTATGATAAAAAAAACACCATGGAGGAACTAATGAGGTAAGTACAATGTAATCAAAGGGCATAGATTGCAAGGATATGTTGAAACCATCTTAATAAGCAGCAGAGATAAAGCAGAACCTGATAAAAGAGATGAGAGCCATTGAATATGTCGCATATCACAAAGTAAGACAAATCAAAAAACCTGGTAGATATAAACCTATATTTTTGTGGAAAATTGCACTAGTTTACTCAACAAAATCAAAAAAGTCGGGCTGATAAATCAGTCCATGGCAGTTTTTGCACAAGCGAAGCAGGTGACCAGCTGGCAGTAAAAGGGCTAAAAAGAGTTTCTCAAACACTTTTCAAATTATGCTTTAAAAATGACTAATGGAGTTTTACACTAAATTCCACCTTGTGGGATGAGGAGGATGAGAATAACTGATATCTAAATAAACCTTGAATGAATTTGGAAGATTTTGGTTGGCAGAATGCATACCATAATGTGGTGCATTTTACAAGAGCTGGATTGGGTAAATTTTGACAGATCAACTCTTCAGAGCATTATGAATATCAGTTGTTGCCAGGAAACTTTAGGAGTAATTTTCATGTCACAAATAGTGAGGTAGAATTATTCCAGTATATCCATATTCCACTTCTGAGGCCAGTCCATCTTTCTTAAAACCTATTTTCTAGGCTCCAAGCATTGGAAAACCCAATTTTCCACTAAAATATTTAATGCGTACAACGGCTTTTAATGCTTTTCGGCTTAGCAAGACGAAATGCCGGTTGTACGCATTAAATATTTTAGTAGAAAAGTGCATTGTATTTTATTCACTCACTCTATGGTTGGGTCACTCCGGCATCCCTCAAACACCTATACTAATTTCAAACTTCGAGTCTTTTGTGCTTTCTCACTTAGCCATTTTACACTATACTGATTGAATTTAAAAATTAAAAATACACTGCAATTTCACAAATTCGTGAAATTTGTGAAATTGCAGTGTCTTTTTAATTTTTAAATTAAAGATGAAAGAATTTCACAGAGCTGATCCTGAAAATATCGCTGATAATGATTGAAGTTTTACACTATACTGATTGAAGGTTATCTATCGGTTAAGTTAATTTTTTAATGAGCTTTATGCTAGAATTTATAACTTTAATTCCTCTTCAAATCTGCATACTACCCTCTCCCTATCATTATATCCAAAATCCTATTCTCTTCCTAGCCCGCTTACCAAACATTCTACCCTCCATTACGATCTTCAACAACCCATTGGCTCTTAGTACCCCTTCCATCCACCTTTCCTTTTTTTTGGTAATCTCGGAGCAAACGCCTTTCTTCCCCTAACATTCGCGAAACTTATTCATTCGTTTCTCTCTCCCTCTACACTTCACCTTCTCTCGTTCTGTCGCCAAACCCACATCACAATAGCCTCCAATATATGCTCATCATCCTTCTTCATGGACCAGGTTTCGGATCGAGATAGTGCTACGCTACATAGTAGGTTTTTCGCTAATCTTTTCTACAAATATTTGTTTACGGTTACAAATATTTATTAACTCTTTCCTTTTCGCAATGGCCTCTTTCGCTAATCCACTTCTTCGTCAATCCATACCACTACTCCCATTTTCCTTTTTGATGCTTCATAAATGAGTGAACCTTCTTCATGATCATCATTCTTCCTCATGGACACTGTATTGTTATTACTTAAGTCTCTAAATGACTTTTTCGAGGAAGAAATATGAGCCTTTCTACTATTAGAAAATTTCATCTTTCATATAATTAATGGTAATTGAAAATTATATATAAGGAGCATGTTAAGAATTGGTGTCGCTCAATCAAGTTTTAAGTATTTAGTTGAGACTTAAGTATTCTCCAAGCGGTAATTTCATTTTTTTCTTAAAGAATTCATCAAATTATATACTACATTGATATACTATTGTATGACATTCATGATCCACGCAAATGCTATATAGCGACAATTAAGTCAAATGCTATAGATCTCTGATTTTTTTAAACTAATGTTTTCTAACAATCTATTAACCAATTTTGCAGATTTCATTTTAATCGCGCAAAGTGGAGTATGAAATTATGGATTCATTCTTACAATTTTAAAATTTAAAGGGATATATTTACGTATGGAAATGTAACGAGTGTGTTGTGCGTCCATTTTCTCACTTTCGCAGCATTCTCATTCTCCCCTACCACAAGGCTTCTTATTCAGCGTCTTGAGATCCGAAAACCTAATACATTTATTTATTGAAACTGATATAGGAAATTGCAGTGCATGGACGGTGAAAAAAATATTCTAGACTCATGAAAATTAGTACAGAGGAAAAACATTACGTATCGACTAATTATCCCAAGAACCTCTAACTTCATTATACAGCGTTTTATGCAAAGCACTTTCTTCTTTTGAATGCCTTTCAATCCTAAGCTTATATTACTTAGAACGAGGAATGACGTTGCGTAGTTAATTGTCCTAATTAATAATAATGTGCTCCTCGTGAAGTAGCAGCTAAAAGACAGGTACCGTCGTAGCAGCTAAAATTTATCAAAATCTTATCTTAAAAGTTACGCTATTTACTCTCAGGTTTTTCTTATTATCAATTTGGATAATTCACTGAATGCACTGCTTTCACCACACTCATTCACTTGCTTTAATACCTTCAGTGGGTTTATCCATTTAGCTGCCGTTTACCGGACGGGTTTGGATTATCTTCTCTTGCTTAAAAAGTTTTTGGAAGCATGAGTGGCTGATTGACATAATCATGCAGGCCCCGTAATCGTTCAAAAGTCAGCGGAGGATAACCATGTCGCAATTTCAAAGGAGTCGAAACTGAGAGCGACCATTGGGGATCACGCTACGGGACAAGATCGTGGCCGATACTATAAGTACTTACTGTTGCCTCTGACGCTCGAAATACACTTTTGATATCAATTTTTTTCAAAAAAATGTCTCCAGGATATGTCTTTTTCTCCCTACCGTTGCGCAGTATCCTCACTACCGTCTCTCCTTCCCCACCTCCCAAACATGTCCCTCTCGAACTTACCGACACTTTTCCCTTTATACGTTGTGTCGTCTCGCGCAAACAGGCGCACGACTGATTGCGCACGAACCCTGTTGTTCTTTAATCATCTCCCACTCTTTGCTCTCGTTGCTGGACCTCCTCGATCCCTTAGATTGTTTTTGCTTTGTTGCAATTTATTTTTTTCTCTCGCTCTAATTCTTTCTCCCATACTGTCCGCTTTACGATCGCGAGTCCCTCTCTATGGGGGTGAGGACATCACTAATGTGTGTGTGTGTGTTTATATATATATATATATGTTTATTTTTTTATTAGTATATATGAGTCACAACCTCAGTTTGCTTTTTATTTAGCATAAAAATGAAATTATATTAAATCACAGTGATCAACCCGAAGGTTGGTATGTTAAGTGAGGGTAGAGCTCATCTAGTACTAAGCCCACGGCGTGTGGAAA
>WURS02474424.1:4594820-4608633 GCA_011762765.2 Rhinocypha anisoptera
CCCGCCTGTGGAGCCAAAAGGTCGACGCCTGTCCTCCGCGCGTCCGGGGGGGGTGTGAGGGGAAGGAGGGGGGGGGGCAGGGGGGGGGGGGGGGGGGGAAGGTAGTCGTTGCTCCACCCACCATTCACCGAGAAGGATCACTTCACATGGCTGGACTCTATTTGCACAGAAGTATGTGCTAGAATAACAGAAGACATTTTATGAACAAAATAATAAAAATATAGGTCTTTTGTGTTTCAAATAAAGTTAAAAGTTGAAAAAAATTCAAGACTGGCAAATTGCCGTTTTTGTAATAGAGGGCCACTTTTGAGCGTTCAGTGATTCATCGGCTTTGTAAGCCAATGGGTTAATGAAGGACAAGGGTGCAGGAGCTATGTAGAAATGAAAAGGAAGGCAGATGAACAAGAGTAGTGGAGAGTTGCTGCAAAAAAATATACATATTGAACACTGAAGAAGAAACATTACTGAATTCATGAAGATTCCAACCAGAAATATAACTTGCAAAGTTATCTGTTGTAAACTAGATATCTCATTGTAAAATTATAACACTACATGCAACTATTATGATATCCTTTTGGAAAAAATATATTGCAAGCCATGTGTTCACATCACTGCATTTTTCTCAACCCCTCAACGCCATCCTAGGTACACGGTAAGCTCTCTGTACTTCCTAAAATATTAATTTTTCTCGATCAGAAATTTCATTTTAAAATTCAATCAATTTACTGTACTTTGATGAGGTATGTTTTTTCACCACAATATAAAAATTCATAGTAATTTGTAGCCTTTAAATATTTATTTTAATATTGCAATCAAATTTTCTTCGAACCCCACAAGTAAATGAATTTGGTCTTCAAAATCCTCATGTTTCTTCTGCCATACCATTACCTAAAAACCAGCAGCCTACTCTGCCGGTAAGATGTCAATTAGGATTAGCTCTTTTCGGACGAGATGCGATATCTGCGACCATTAGTTCCTTACAAAAATTTTCCATGCTAATGATAGGAGATATTAATTAAATGTCCCCCATGCTTGAGGGGTTAAGGTTTACGTATGACACCCTACGTGTTTTTTTTTCCTTTCGCTCAAAATAAATCCTTACCCTTTTATTTTGCTTGCATCAGGTCGATTGTCCACTTTCATCCCGTAGTAAGCGAGAAGAGAAGGTTGGTTCACAGCCTTAATAACTTCGTCGGCAACGGTCACAATTTGGTGCAGGATGGAAATGATTTTCTCCTGCCTGCGGTCATCCCCATCATCTTTCTCCCCACCTTCACCGTGGACACCCTTCTCAGACGTCGTGCCCGCCTTCTCATCTATCTCCTTCTCCCCTTCCTTCACTTTCTCTGCCTCCTTCCCTCCCTCCAATGACCTGTCAGCACCTTTCCTCTCATAGTCCTTCTTCTTTTCCTTCAGTTTCTCCTTCTCCGCTTCCAGGCTCTGCAGACGGGCGATGTGAACGGCTAAGTGATCCGGGTGCGAGGATTTGAGCTCTTCGTACAAAGCATTGCTCTGTGGACTCAACTCTGGAAAAAAAAGAGGTATATGTTTAACTCAAGTCTTCGGTAGTTCAAAGAGTGATGAAAGTGAAAAAAAAACAGCTTATTCCACATAAAAAAACAAACTTTATTACACGACCATGGTTTCACTGCGAAGCAGCAGCATCATCAGGTGAAAAAAGCATACATTGTCAGTCCTTTAAATACACTTTGAAACCGGGGGGTGGGGGAAGAGGGGAAAGGGTGGAGCGTTGGAATAGTGACTGGAATGCGAGAGTGGAGAGGGTTGAGGGGCATAGGGTACAGGAAAGCGTGGCCAGGTGGAGGAAGTGGAGGTAGTTGGAGGCATACGATACCTGGCAAGAGTCCAGCAGCTAAATTGGGGGAGGTGAGGGCCGAAAGGTGGGTCACTGAGGAGTGGTTGGGGGAATGGTGGGGGTTTTTAACAAAATGCAAGAGGGAGGGAACGGGAAGAGTACAGAAATTCGTTGATCACATGGCAATCACCAGAATTCGAGACTTGCAAAATTTTCAACTCATCCAAAGCATCTAGCTTGCACATGTGTAATATGTCTGGTGTAAAATTGCTGGTATGTTTTTTCCATCAAAGGTTTGGCAAATTGGGAGTTACTATTGTTGTCGGTGAAGGAAGCACGGTGTTCTTTTATCCTGGTTTGGAATGACCTGCCAGTCTGCCCTATGTAGATAGCATTGCAATTGGGGCAATTGAGTTTATACACCCCACTCTGTTGTAGTGTCTCGATTTTATCCTTGGAGGAATCGAGTATGTTTTTTAAAGTGTGTGTATTGTAGAATGCTGTTCTGATTTTTTTCTCTTCGCTTTCGCTTGAAAGAGTTCCACAGAGTGTAGCCTGAAACTGTATCTTAATTCAAACAGTTATCAATAAGGAAAACTTTTAATTCATCATCCAACTCTGAAATGATAAACGTATTTCTGCTTAATGAATCATTGACAAACAACCAAAAGTACAATTTCCACAACTCAACTTAATAATTATATAAATTTAAAAATTTCATTTTTAAAAGACTAAAAAGTATGGAATAATTTCTCTTATCCTTGTACAAATTTATAACCCCATACAGATTGTCCTGAAAACTGGTGATTGTGAATTTTAATTGTTTTGAAAATAAATGTAAAATTTAAAACGAAAAACATGGGGTGAATACTGTAGATAATTGATGCATGAATAGTTCACCTAAGTCTACGAACTGTTGCGTGCATTTTTTCAATGACAGTAATTCTCAACACTCCCTACTATTATTGATAGCATGCGGCCCATGTTTTCCGTTTTAAATTTTATATTTATTTTCAAAACAATTAAAATTCACAATCACCAATTTTCAGAACAATTTGTATGGGGTTATGAATCTGCATTAGCATAAGAGAAATTATTGCATGCTTTTAGACCGTTTTTAAAGTGTGGTTTTTAAATTTTTTTAAATTTAAAGGATTATTTCATACTTTTTAATCCATTTTAAAAACGTTTTTTAATATTTTCTATTTACTTTTTAAAAAAAAGTTAACCCCCGTGAACACCCATGACCCCCAGGTCGGTAATCTCACATACTACCGCGGACCCAGCAAGACATCTGCATAGAATGCGGAATTTAATGTCTTTATTACTGTAGTTATTTGTTGTAGACCACACGGCCATCACCCTCCATCTCACACAGAAATATGCATATATCTTTATATATGCATGTGTGTCCATATATATTATTGCATTGTCATCCAGTTCTGAGTTAGGTTTAAAGTTCCAAGTCTCTAGCTCATAAGGAAGTTACTTTAAAATCATGAATGGAACATTGAAATGGAACGTGAAACTACTCGAACCTAAACCTTGCCCAAGTAAATACCACTAACAACTACCCAGGAAATTAAAACTAAAATAAAAATAGGAAAAAACACATAAATAGCATAGAGGTGAGGTCATTCTATAAATGTTCCACATGATAGCAATGTGGAAACATTGCTATCATGTGGAACATTGCAAAATATATTCTCGGGTGGAGACCAATCAAATTAAAAGAGGAACACATAAAAATAGAGAATGAAACAATTACCTATTTTGGATAACCATGTTGTTTTGAGGTCTCGCAGTGCCTCACAGTACTCTTCCCACTTTGTCTTTTCCTTATCCTTGGAATCAACTTTTGGGGATGCAGATTTCTTAGGCGCCTCGGGAATAATGTACTTGAAGGGATATATATCCTGCAATGGGGGAATGCCAGAGAATGCTCACTGGAAAAGTAGAGCTCATTGCCAGATACATAGTTCACTGAAAAAAGGGACTCTACTCCAAAAAGAAAAAAAAAATTAGCAACTAGGAAGTTGAATGACAGCAGAGGCCAAATGGGATATAGCAGTATTCCAAGATTAATTTTATATGATCCTTTGAAAATGAATTTAACCATCTGGAGGAAAGAGCTCCTTTCTAGTTATTTGAAACAAGAAGGGAAGTAACATCTTTATTGCATTCAAAGATTTGAATCTCAATGCAGGATAAAATATATTTTCAATGATTGTGACTTGAAAGCTGTGGCGACTTCATGTTAGTCCTTAACCTAGTACTAATTATATAACTAGCTCTGCAAATGATTATGTGCCATCACTGTGTTAAATGGAAGCAGCACCAATCAAAACATGTCCATGAAATCAAAAATGGATAGCAGAAGAAAGAGTACACATATGTCTTATTAAGTATGTATAAATAAATAATTACAATTTAGTCCAAATACATCACAACCATATTGGAAAACCACATTAACCTACATTCAAGTACTAGTAATTTTAAAAACATAACTGTATATTGTGCATCTACATGCAGTATTTTAACAAATTATTTATAATAAAAATGTTATAAATTGATTGGACATTCACATTATGATGCTACAGAGCACAAATACATATACCATTACAGCTTCTTGAAGAGAAAATTAAAAAAAGATCAAGGCTAAATTGTTACAGCTTCAAATATGTGTTGTCTTGACAAAATGTGTGTCTGTGCTTTTGTATTTATAGTTTCTCAACCTTAACCCTCCACTAAATTAAAGATTGATAGGGAAAAGAAAATTGTGAGAGGAAGGCTTCTTCTAAATTTCAGGGAAACAAAGCTATCTGATGATGATGAAAATATGGCATAAACTTTTTAGTACTTGTGGCTTACAGGTTAGGCAAAACACAAAAATTGAGCTTCAATGATGCATGATGTTCTAGAGGCAACTACAAGTTTTAATTCTGGGATCATTTAGATACATTTAAATGTGCTGATTTAACCATGAAATAATTAAGGGGTCAGGATGATCAGAAGAAATGAACCCAACCTATGCTAATTCCTTTGTATATATAATACAGTACAATGTAGGACACATCATATCTTCATATGATGTGTACTATTGCTGTAACACACCAATCCTTGCACAAATATATGAATAGCAATCAAAAACTAAGTCTATGATTTTGTGATGGAAAAACAATGTAAATAGTTTACTATCAGCGGTGACTATATATAGATCAATGATTTGTGTCAAGGGAGTTTAAGATTCCAGTGATTTAAGATACAGAGAAGGATGATGAAATTTTATGATGAAACTTGAACACACAGAATTTTATGATGTTTTAAATGTTTTCACACTTGTTAAAACTTTAAATATTTAGGGCATGCATGATTCATGAGTTTGCAAAGATTTATAATTTGTAAAAATAGTGACTATAAAATGGGCTCTTCCCTTTCCTATGTTTCTCAGTAAAATACTTGGGATCGCATTATCTGTATTTGGGATTGCAATATATTCAGGTTGATATAGTATTTAAAATCATATAAAGAGGTAGCTCAATATTTTCTCATACCACTTTCTTCCCAATTTCATCCTTTGCATACGATATTGTCCCTGACAGGTATTGTCCAAGAGTAGCACTTTTGATAGCTCTGAAAAATGAATGACATCATGATAAAAACCCAAAGTGTAAATTCAATTGTTTAGTGACTTATCCATTTTTAACTTAATATTTAACTTAATAATAACCACATCACTTTGATATAAAAACAAATATGATTTTAAACATCTCAAATGCAGCTGAATACAATACAACCATACATTAATGGCACATTAATGTGAAATTTGAGTTTAGAAAGCAATTGCATTGAATTCTCCCAGTCAGAAAAATCGATTACTTTAAATGTTTTAAACATAAAATGTTTCAATCCTGAATTTGGTTCATCTATTAGATATCTCTGTATGTTGGAAGTATTAAATTAGATGCCTTCCTCAATATTCCAAATCTGATTATTCAATAGCAAAGTTTGATGTTCTATACTTGGAAAATTTTCAAAGCTAATAAACGTAAATTATTCACCTCTGAAATACATTTACGTCAATGTACAGGAATAATTCTGATAGGTGAACATATAGAAAGAGCATGTGTTATCCCAAGTTACGTGACTACCATACTGATTACAGGAATTACCATGCTTACTTCTCGTTTGCGAGGGGGGCAATGTAGATGGGCAGAATGGACCCTGGGGCGAGCTGCATCACGGGCATCTTTTTCCCACCAGAGTGCGGCCCTGACGCAGAGGTCGACCCCGATGATGGGGACCCTGCGGAGAGCATCGCTTGGGAATAAGAAGCATACACATCCAACGTGATGGGAGACGGCAGCCGCTGAGACAGGAGCAGCGGGAGGTCAGTCAGGCGCTCGAGGGCATCTCGACGTTCGTGGCGCACGTGTAACCGGAGGATGAAATCGCCCTTCTCGACCTTGGCCACGTACTGCGAACAAGGAGAAAGGGGAGGGAGAGGGGAGAATCTTAGAAGAGACATGTCACTCACAGGATACTATCTCATCTCTCTAAACTCTCAGGATTCAAAACCAAGAGAATGTAGCCACCCACTCTGAAAAAAACGCTTTATCAGTTGATAAAAAACGTCAATGGAAGATACAGTAATGTCTAAAATGTTACAGACACCCCATGTGATAAAAATCACTCCGGGCATTTTATAACAATAAACTTGCAGAAGCAGATGCTTTCCTGGCATATGGGTTTTGATGCTGGATACTTGGGTGCTCCAGCAGGTCACACTCTGCTTTTCTACCAACATTGCAATGTGCAAGTCATTCCTCATCCTCAAGGTTTGAATGGTTTAAACCCTAAGGATAATGGATGACTGGCCCATCGAATCATTGGCAGAAATGTACAGTGTGACCCAGTGGAGCAACCGAACAAACCTTCACCAATAAACTTGCACATGACTAGCACAATATCTTTCAAATGGAACTTTAAAGTCGGTACTGTTTCATATTTACACTCATATTAAAACTTATATTCAATTGTGAAATGATTAGAACTTGATACCCTACCACAAATTTATTTTGAAAAGTATGTGACTGGTTTAACCTTCATTGAGGCATCAATCTTTGCTAAATTAAATATTCTTCCCTTCCATAGTGTACGATATATATCTTATTCTCCGTGATACATGTTCGACAAAATTTGTCCAAATTCTCCATAAATGCTGACTACCATCGATATGAGACTCGGAGATCGAAACATCTCCATCAAAGTGCTGTTGGAACAAGTGCTTCTATCTCTGGTCCTAAAGAAATGGGCAATAAACTTTTTAACAAACTGCCCCGTCAGATAAAAAAGACCAAATCTCTGGGCACTTTTAAACAGAGAGCCCAAAGTTTCCTATAGGAGAAATTGTACTACTCCGAAGGTGAACACTTGAACGACTCAACCTAACTGGTTTATCTTCTCTATGTCACTGTATTTTGAATGTACATATATACTTATTGATGTGCCTTATACCATGTTTGTACTCATTCTGTGGTCATTTTGGGCAAATAAAACATTATTATCATTACATGTTTTTCAGTAAAAAAGGCATACAAAATATTAATGAGTTTTCAAAAAAAAATAAAATTTTAAATATTCCATGGAATCCAAATATTTTTATGTGGATATACGATATGTATTTAATTTCTGAGCTATAAGATGATATACTGTTTGAACAAGGTTGATCATCCTTAAACCAGTTGACTCCAATCCAATATGTTTATATCCCAACATTTTTTTATGAATTGAATAATAATACATGAAGTGTTAAAAACAAAGTGTTAATTGGAACTGCAGCTGTAAAAACTGATAATATTTTTATATGTGGGAAAACAGGACTAATTATATCCAATATGATTGCCTACAAGCAAGTGTGGTTGAAATCAGAAAAAAATCACATAAAGAGGCTCACATCACACAAAAATGTAGTTTGTATCTAAAAAACTTAATGATGATTTAAAAAAAGTTAATTAAACAACGATTATGCAAACTCATTTCTAACTTTCATCAACATCTCCTACACCACTGGCTATTGATAGTTTTAAACTTTCATGGTAGAATCGGTCCAGAGAAGAATTAATAGTACATATATGGATACAAAAAATCTTCTGAAAACCAGTACATGAAAGATGTATGATAAGGACTAAGGAGCATGTGCATGCTATACAAGTGGAAACACTAGTAGTAAGATGAAAAAGTTAAATATGGTAAAAAAGAATAGATAAAAGAATGCTGTTAAATCATTTCTCTGTTGTAACAAGTAATAATAGGAAAAGACAGGAAAGATTAATGCTGCAATATGTGGTTCACTTTACATGATACATATATGGAACCATCGAAAGAGCTGAAAAAAGACAAGGTTTGGAAATTAAGACTTGGGCATCAGTATGGAACCAGAGTGTATGCACATTGCATACAAACAATATAATCCCAATATGGAAGTGAATATCTCATCAAATATGAATACCAGGAATAAATAATTAGAGTAATTTTCCAAAATGAAGTACAGACAATGAAACAAAATATACAGTATAATACACCTTTAAAAACTTGGAATTAAAATCATGCAGTTATAGTCCATGAGGACCATGAATAATTGATGATCCTTAATGAAATCTGAATTACTAATTCATTACAGACACCAGAGGAGTGTGTGGAAAGTAAAACACATTCTATCATAAAACTATTGACAAAATATTGTCAAAGCTTTTACTTGAAATAAATTAATCCTTACCTAATTCTCTACATAAACATGTTAGATTTTAGCAGTCATTATGCCATGTCATGAGTTTTTGTGTTTTGACATAAATAAGCCAGAAGAATTAGATAAACCATCACTGTTGTTTTTACGCCTTAACCACTTTCTAAATAATTTTAAATCCATATAGAAAGAACTTCAATAAGTAATTTCAGGTTGGAATTAGACCTAGGTTGAGCGCTACAACATACCTGATGATGAAACTATGTATTGAAACCGGGTCATGTATTAAAAATATCAAGTGGAATCACATGTGCTTTTCTATTTCATTATGGATAGGTTCCGCAAAGTGAAGCCTGAAAGCATTACTTTTGTAACCTTAATGCTATTAAATGAGAAATGCCCTGGTGGAAGTGAATAGATGTATGGCAAAGAGAATCTTCTATGGAAACCAAATACTTTTCCCTTTGACATACAGGAAGAAACTCAGGGGTTTCATATTGTTTCATGAATCATCAGGCACTGTTGTGGGCGAACATATGCTGTGGATGGCATCCAATTCTAACAATATCTGGGCTCCATTCAAGGCTTTAAATGAAGGAAACCACACTTTGCAGTGCTTCTGATTCCTTGTGTGTGAACAGTTAATGGAATTAATTCCAATTGCTATGCTGCACTTCCAAAACGTGTGGTTGGACCTTAAGAAACGTAGTCATGTATTGCCATAAAAATCCAAGTATGTATTACTAGCCAACAGAACCCAAACTGTTACTGACCCATTACATTTTCTTTAATGTATCCACATGAAGAAAGCTTTCTGAAAGCGACGACGTCTTAAAATACAAGAGAAACTAAAAGGTAAGAAGATTATGATGTGAGAATACAGAAGTCATCAGATAGCATAATAAATGCCTAAATCCTAATGAATATCCTAGAAGTTCATGAGCTCCAGGTCCTTATACATCAAACAAAAAGTTAACAACAAAAATATTTGGAGGTAGTTACATCATAAAATGGGTACTAGTTTACAGACAAACCTTGTAACTTCATGTGAATTTTCAATAAGGATAGTGAAATCATTAATATAAGTAATCATACTGAAATTGATGATGAAACAGTAATTGTAAACAATTAACCCAACTATTGATGGGATCTCTTGTTTTATGTATAATACTCTTTCTGATGAGCATATTTTCAAAGAAAGGAGTTTATTGAACAAATGAACTGTACAGTACTGTTAATAAATTAAACACAGATACTAAACCATACACTGTTAGGTGGGGTGTACATGTTTTTGTAAATGGTCGATTACAGTACCTCTTTGCTCACTGTAGGAGTCCAAGAGTCAGGTTCTTCATCTTGTAGACCAAGAAATGGATCAGTTTCCAAATCACTGGCAGTGATAGGACCTGGATTAAAATACCACTATTAGATAAAAACAAAAGCAAAGAAATATTTATTTATATCAAAACTGCATACTTGACTTACCTTCATCCAGAAATTCAAATGGAACTAGCGGAACTTCATCTGAAAAACTGAAATTAGTGTTACTTTAATACACTGAATATTCATAAAAGGTAAAAATATGAAAATAACATTAATTTATAATAACAAAAATGTTAAGAAGCAAAAGAAAAGCAACAATAATAACTTACTTTACACTTTCATGATGACTACCATGGTCCCCTTCCTTTTCTTCACTGATTATTTGACTGGAAAAAAAGATTCAGTAAATGCTTGAAGAATTCATGAGCCAATTAAAGGATGTAAAAACTGCAAATAAAAATACCCAAAATTATTTAAGTTCATAACAGAATTACTGTAAGGGTGTGTATTGATGTATTGAAATGTTAAGTGTCTAGCTCTTAATTCTTCTTTCAAATGCATTACATCAATTAATAAAAATAAAAGTTTGATCATAAAATGCTGAATTACAATTTTTATATATATATATAAGTTCTTAGGGACTTCTTAAGTGTCCATTCTATGAGGTGGCTAGTAAATTATTTCAACTAATTTCAATACTTGGGTGACATCAAGTACACCATGCAAAGTGGGAAAACAATGCATAATAAACAAGTAAGCATAAGCCATATGACATGCAAGTTAGGCATGCGAGGAATTTTGGCTGAAGCATTGCTAAAATAATTTGTGAAACGTGTGATGGCTAAATCTATCATCAAGCTGCTACAATGCAGGAATAATTGCTCTATTAAGATATTCATGTTTATGATTACAAAAGGATACAGATACTATGACTAATATACAACAACCCCCAAAATTTACAATAATAGTATAACTTCAGTAATATTGAAATTTTACAACATTTGGCATCTCAAAATATTAACTAATGTTTATTTAAAAGGTACTGAGTATTGCAAATTAAGATGTCTTAAATGCAACAGTGAATAAATTAAGTCAATGATCAAATAACAAAGAGAAAAGTCATCTTCAGAACTATGAAATAAATGTTGACGTTTCAACAGACTCAATCAACTTTGAATACTGCTACCTGTACTAAACTAAATGTGTAAATTTCACAACTGTTGAATCATGAAAACTAATAAATATCTATGTTACTCAATCACTTAAATAAAAACTATGAATTTCAAAGGAATGAATGAATAAATTAATGGAAAGTTTATTATGATAGAAACATTAATAATTTACTCACATCAATGTTCTACACTATTAACATGACACAATAATGCAACAGTAGAAACCAGCAATAAACACTGCATGTGCTCTGAATGCAATTAAACCAATCATGAATGCATCTATGAGAATAAGATAAATAAAGAATACTCTACAAATTAAATACTCCAAGGTATAATGATGACAAAACAATTAGCCATTTATAAAAAATTTCCAATGGCATTTCCTGATACCAAATTAATATCAACAGCTGATCAAGTTCTAAGATTACTGCAGTGTACTGAAGTTCTAAGTTAATGCAGTGAAAGCTTATGGTACTAAACAGAAACCCAGATCCATTCCCAAGAAATCAAAATCGAGGGTAGATGATAGAAGACGCAACTAGATTTATTTATTCGCCAATTGTATAATTGGCAAATAAATAAATGTAGTTGCATCTTCTATCATCTACCCTTGATTTTTTTCAGTTCCTTTCTGCAGTCAAAACTACTCAGTGTTTCTTAGTACAGTCATGTACCATAGACTTTCAATACATTTAACCATGATATGCTATATACCTTCTTAGTAAGTAAAAACATTTTTCATGGGTATTAATTAAATAATTTTATGAATTACAAAAGAAGTAATCAACAAAAAAGCTTTCTTTATATTTAAAAATATTAACTGAATATAGATGAATTTATGCAATTAATTATTCATTCTTAATGAGTATTTTGAACATCATAAAATGTATCACACTAATATAATAAGCTTTACAAACAATATTATACGACTTAACTAGTTTATATCAAAATGAGTGTACATGAATATTTAAAATTGCCTTAAAATCACCTCAACTCTTTTGGACTAACAAAATAATGACAATTGCCAAGTAAAAACTTCAATTTCAAATATTGGTTGGCGAAGATTTAAATACCAACTTTACATGAGAGTTATCTGTTGGAATTAGCTTCACTTTTATGTTGCATACCAGCTGGATTCTGGCTATTCGATGTCACAAATAATATGCTACAGCTAATACTGATGCATAATTAGTTGGCCAATTTAAACCCAGTAACCTCTTATAAACTTTGCTTTTTTACTCTGGAATAAGTTCCCCATTGACAGATTTCAGTCTTCTGCATACTATTCTTCATCAAGACTTAGTAGATTAAGGAGTTTTAAATTCTAGAATGTATGATTATCCACATGAAGATGATACAATAAAATGGTGGGAATATGGATAAGTAAGTTTTACACAAGTGACAATTTCTACATAAAAACAACTCCACTTACATCCATTCCAAGAAAATACTACCACTGTAAAAAACAATCATAATGAAAAAGCAATAAAAATTTTAAACCCTCTGAGGAGCAAACTGTATTTGTTCAATAGGTAAGTAAGATACCTATACTGAATGAGCAACCTATGAATACGATTGAAACTGCTAAAATGTTTCTAACAACTGGAATCGTTTACAAATAAAACTTCAATGACTAAACTTTCACATAAATATTGACTGAATCAATGATGTAATTAGACTATAACATTCCAAAAAAGTGTGATAAAATATGTAATTCTTGGATTTATATTTCACTTATATGAAAAATTGAACACATGATGTCCCTTAATTTTTAAATTCATAAAACTATTCTCTATTGGTCATAATAGACATTCAAAGAATCATTTCAAAGTTTTTCCCAAAAAATATCTTTTAGTACAACAAAAATAATTCATGATTAAATCAGATTGCTATTGAATATAACAAATTCAATTATTGCAATTACTTTATACACAATTACAACCATTTACATCAAAGATAAAATTTTACGTTTTTCATATTATCGTCATTCACCAAAACTTCAAAAATCTATTTTCAAAATTTATAAAAGGTACATAAAAATTTATTTATTATATGTTGAATAGATATTGCTCAACATGAATCAAGTTGCCTTCAAGGTTACTGAGTTGCTCCTATGTTGAGTGATATCATTAGATGATGGTTGCACTAGAGTCCCAGCCAGCATTTTCAGCTCCAAAGTAACTTTGCAGAGATCGCATAAAGGAAAAAAATTCTGCAATATTACTTCATATCTGAAGAGGCAAGTGGGAACTATTGAAGAAAATTGGGAGCAACCCTGAAAGTCCTGAAGCCATCTTTGGAACAGAGTGGAAGTCCTCACAGTAACATTAGTAGAGCTATTAGGAAATTATTTTTAATCTTGATCGTTATAAATCTGACTGTAAATTTCACATAAAATATATACAATATGGATTTTTAAAAATGTCTAAAAGTAGTTGATGAAAGATACTAGGTTAGAACTCTTATATGATGATTGATTCTAATGTGAAGGAATGATGCCTGATACAATTGCATTATCACATTACAAAAGAAGAACTTCTTAGAACAGTTAACTTTCCTCTTTAAAACATATTTTAAGAGTATACCATGTTTGGAGACAAAGAATTATTGCAATTTCCACTTAAAACTTTATTATAAATCACGGCGATGGTTTTGTGGCATCGCAACATCATCAGGTGAAATATAAAAAATTGCAAGGCATATTAAAAAAAGTCCTGTTGGGGGGATGGTGGGGGAAAGGAAGGTTTAGGGTAGGTG
>WURS02474424.1:4624891-4650963 GCA_011762765.2 Rhinocypha anisoptera
AAACGTGTCGGTTGTGGGTTTGTTAGTCGGTGTGCGTGACTGAAATATTTCAATTTTAATTATTAGGGTAGGGGCATAATGAGGAGGAGTCAGTGATGCGGAGAAGACCAACTAGATAAACAACACCAGAAGAAAAAAAAAGGGTCACTCTCGAGTCGGATTGCACCTCCCACCGCCCCTCGCCCTAACCCAAGGAAACCCCATCACGGGGCATTACGCAAGGCGAGTTTTCCCGCCAACAGGTTTGGGATGAAGTGAACGGAAAACCGAGCGGCGTGCGCGCCCATTCAACTGGAATATGTCGCGAGCTTGATCAGGACGTACGGTGCTTATCCGGTGACGAGAGACAAAGAAGCCGCGACTTGGTCTGATCATCGGTTTCGCCCCGGACCGTGCGTGCTGAAGAGGGGCTATATTCAATTTCAAGGGAATATTCAATGAGGCGATGTAAAATTCACTCATCAATGATTAATTTGTGGTTACGATCTTTAGGTAATTCCATTGACATAATTTAAAGGAGTCTTTTTTCAAGAATCTAATTGTAGAAGCAGACGGAATGCATTAAAATACAATAGAGGCAACGAAAGTCACCTAATATGAGGCACACCTAAATTTTCTCATAAAAATGCGAAAGTATAAATTTTTTTTTAATTTAAATTAATTCTTGAAGCAAATTTTAAGTGCTTAGCATGCCAATTTTAAAATAAATCATATAAATAAACCCATTTCTATCCTTTGACTAAAAACATATTCCCGACCGTCGAACTAAGTCCCTATCTGGCTGGAGAAAGTCTGGAAAATTTCGAATACGCGTAGAGTGTGAGTAGCCTTGAGGCAAGGCCTAAAATAGCAACTCATTTTTTTAACATGGAGAGGTCGATCAAAAGCTGAAAACATAATTTACAGGTAAAGCATGATTCCAGCGGAAGAAGCTATATTTTATAGCAACACTGTTTCTTGAACTAAGTCTAAGATATGTCAGCCGGTGCCCCAATATTAAATCTTCATCAAGAGATTCTGGAATGTTTTTTATGAATTCCTCAAAATTAAGAGCTTCCGAAAACTATATGATGTGGCTAAATATTATTATAGCAATAATAATAAATAATAACAATATTATTTCTTATAGAGTGCGTTTCGATTCGATTATAGGCATCAAAAATAAATATAGGTGCAGAAATAATTTGTTCGATATATCGCAATTCATGCTTTGGAATGAATGATATTATGTCCATAGTACTAATAGGATTTATTTGTGAAGGCAGTTTCGTATCGCGACTTTAAATGCTATTAATGCTCAACGGAGTGCTCATAGTCTCCTCAATTTTTCGGGATAATGTGATGGATTTCAATTTTTCCGTGTCAACTACTTCTCAAGCCTAGCGTTAGTGCCCTTAGGTGAATTGCTGTTGGCGATTTCACATCGCAGGACAAGGCAATACTCTGATATATGAATCTAATACTACCATTAGATATTTTTGGGATCTTAGAACGGAAAACAATAAGCCATGTAAAAGAGAAATCTACCCCCCAAAAACACAACTTAGGAAGAAGGGCTGCCCACCGCTTGGGCGTCGATAGCTAGAGGTTAATCCTGCCCGTTAATGGATTGAGAACGAACTTATTTTTACGATTTGATAAGGGTGACAGAGGGACATAATTCAAGGAACAAGACCTGTTTTTTTCATGATACCCCGCTCCTTCCTGTCCCGTGCGCGCTGCGGGCGAGCTGAATCTTTTTTTGGGACTTGGCCAATGATAAAAAGAAGACCCTCGTAAATGCAAGCAATACCTGGGAAGTAGACTTCACCTTGATAAAAGAGGTTGGATTTTAATTTATACCCCGATGGAAACTTCGAAGATCCCCACACATTCGCTTCTAATGGCGCTTTGCGAATGACTACTGCGAGGCGAAATGTTGTTGCAAGGACTTTGACGTGTTTTATCGATAAGTGCCAACCATCTTCCTGGAAAATTGACCATTTTTCCTCCGTGCCATATATCAAAGTCCTTTCTCTCTCCTTTTCAGCCAGAGGCAGAAAAACTCACGAAATTTGAAATAATTCAATTGGTCAGTGGAGTGGACATGAATGATTTCACCCCGAAACCCAAACGGAGGGTAAAGAATGGCAGAATCGATATCAGCATGGTGAGGTATGTCCTAAGTACTTTTTTCTTTCTGGGTCCATACTTTAATTTATAATCAACAGAAAATTGAATAACCAAATACGGAGCAGACATTCATTATCTGGTATTTTGCAAAACGTACAACAGTATGATATAAAATAAGTGACTTTCACTACCATTCGCTGGCAATGATAATTATTTGGCTACATTTTCAATCATTGAAAAAGAATATCTCACTGATTCAAACATGAAAATGACCACGTCCAAATATCTATAAAGGAGAACGAGATGAATTGTATTGTCGGTGGGATTGCAACTTGGATTATTAAAGGTCAAATACATGTGAAGAATTTAAAAGAGGCTATGCCTTTCTTCATGTTATGGTTTTCACGAGCAAAGTAACTTTGAAAAAAATCGGCAATTACTTCTCCAATGATTACATTTCAACGTTTATGAATTGCATGGGTCAAATCATTGAATCAACACCTCTAGGTTGATTATCTTACACCATATTCCTTCCCCTCCTTGAAACGGACGTGATTAATGCACTACATGCTCGACGTCGTAAAACGTCATGAAGCTATCTGTGGGATAGGAAGATATTAAGGTTATACTGCTGTTTTGATTGCCCAGCAAGTGAATTCCAAATCGTAACCCCCCACCCCTCTTTCCAATCTTTTATATCGACTAATGGACTCTTAGCTCCGCTAAAAGTCCTCCCACTTCCGTGAGAAAATATACAGCTGCCTATTTTCGGTAAGCACTTTAGTAACGACTTTTCGCAATAACGACTCAGCTGCAAAATGGAAATAAAAGTACGAGGAAGTTTGATGTAATTTCTTTTATTTCAACGGGTGATATCGCAGGTGAAGGTTTACCATACTCCCAAGGGAGTTTTTCAATCTTTAATTCACCTTTCCAACCTGGTAACACTGCACTGTTTCAACACTGAACTTAGCCCACACTTTTAACTCTCATCAGACTAGTCTTGCAGATCTACGTAAAACGCATATGTGCAAACATATATAATATGTACGACACGAAGTCTAACAAAGAGCAATCATCGCAGTCAAAAGTCGAATAATTACGAAATTTTATCAATACCTATTTGCGAAATTTCAAGTTTGTTTTAACCTCAGGAGAAGACTACATCCAAATGAAATCGTCCTGATTTATTCAAATAAAGATCAGATAAATGAATCTTCGTGATAGCAGCGAGCAGTCGAGGTTACAGGTTAACGGGCAGTCGAGGTTTTATACCAGAAGATGTTGGTGCTGAGGACAAATAACACACATTTCAGAGAAGTGAAGCCATTTTTCTGATGTCATCCACATGGTGTGTCTGAGAAGTTTTCTTCGAATCAGAAACCAAGCCGCAGAGTTGCAAAATACATAGTTTTATTGCGATAAAAATAATCCCATAAAATAAAAGAGATCCCTGCACCATAATTATTCCACGTATATTATATCACATATTATTCCACGTATATTATCTTTCTCCCGTAACTATGGCGGCCAGTTAAAGATTTCTTGATATTAATAAAACAATAAGAATAACTCCACCGTAACGAGATTTGATAAATGGTCTGATGGCAGACGTTCTCGGTATCTACACATGGCATGCGGGTTATCTCTCCACTGTATTTTGTAATTTAAGATGACGATCAGGTTGTTGGTGATTAGTTAAACTAGTACACATTCACAACAGGAATATATTTCTTTCTGTTCAAGAACTATTTTTTAATCAGAAAATATCATCACATTTTCGTCAAGGCAATGATTGGGATTGTCACCTTTATAATAACAGAAATATATTAAAATACTACTTAAACTTACTCACTTCGCCATTCAAATTCAACTATAATGGAAAAATGATATTTACTAGTGTTACATAATGACTGCAATTAAAAACTCAGATAATTAAGCGTCACGAGGTAATTTTGAAAGTTCAACCCATTAAAAAATTGGAAATTGAAAAATTCGATTGACAACGAAAAATAAGTCGAACAAAAGGAACGTCACTAAGGAATAGGTGTGAAGACACCGACAAAAGACTACTCTTTTGTCGGGATCTTCACACCTTTTGGAGATCTGTGCCTGTCCAGGGGTAAGGAGTGCTCAGTACAGATTAAAACTTATGTTGCACTTTTAAAATATTAAAGGGGATTAATAATACTATTATTGAAGGGGTTTATTAATGGTATTATTTCATGCGAGAAGAACAGAATTATGCCAAAACGGTGAATAAAACCGCAGTAAATACAGTTTTTCGTGAACGCACCACTTTTATGGGCGAACGTGACCGGTGTTCCGAGAGAGTAAATGGGGTATCTCTTCGCCAAAGCGGCGCCCGTCGCTACGATAAACAACGAGATCGTCGTAAAATATCCCTCGACTCCACATCTCCGTGTTCAGTGTTGCTACAAACTGTATGGCTCCGTGAAGGAGTTCCGCCCGTTCGAAGTGGTGCCGTTTGATCTTGAAATACCCGCATTCGTTTTATTTTATCGCATCGTATTTCTGACATCCGCAGAGAGGATTAATCGGTTATGCGTGAGGAATATTTTGACTCCTTCCCGCTAGAGAGGCAGCTTGCATGCAGAGAAATAAAAAAGAAATCCCAGTCTCAGGGGATGGCTGTCATCCTACGGTTAAGGGTTTCCGCGCTCTCCTCGTACCATTGATCTCCCTCCACTCTGCTAACTCCCTTGTCGTCCATCGCAGGTCCTTCGCCAGAGGGGTTCTATTTCCAAAACTACACTAGAGTTGTAAAACCGACGGACGACGTTCTCAAGTTCTTCTTTCGGGACACGTGGCTCCTCTCACTTCCCGGGTTCTCTCTCTCTCGCACGACAAATCTTGGCGCCCTAACATTAGACAGCCAGCCGTTTTATCGCCCGGTGTGACGTCACGGAAGCATTTGATTTCACGCCGCGTGCTTCTATTTTTCCCATCCGAATGGAGGAATTGGCTGCAACATTAATGGAAATCGGATGGGCGAGGTGGGTATGGCACCCACGCGTATTCTAGTGTAGTGACACCGTAGTGATGCCGGATGACCTTATCAGCTCTTCTATTTCATCCAGGAAGCTTATACGTATTCTCATCCGAGGAGAGAATAGGTAAAATAAAAAAAAAACGCTTTGTTATCCTACAAAATATATTTTTTAATGCCACCGGTTTCCATACAGACCATCATCCAAGGTCCAATTGTAGCAATAGTAATACATAACAATATTTCCTGAGCCAGAGGAAAAAATTGTTTATAAAGAACACACATCATGAAAATTATGTTGCAAGTTTCAACACGAAAAATTATGACGAAGCGAAGGCAAAAATCCAATGTGAAAGAAAAAAGTCTCTGCGTTTTGCAGTAGTTAGTTCAAAAGGATATTTGTTGCCAAAATGTTTTTTGACATTCTTTATTTGTGACAAGTCACGGTTTTGAAAAAAGCAAACTGGTAATCCCATGCGATTTGTAAATCTATGGTGCTCCCACATGTAAAACGCCTAATGTAGTAAATTTTAGTTCATAAAAATAACTAAAAATTCCCTATTTTTTCTTGGCATATGATGCAAGTAAACTCATATTCACAAGATGAATTCAAATCAGTAATTAAAATAAACTTTATGGTAAAGTAGACTATCCAAAAATTGTTTACAACTTAAGTTAGGTACCTATAATATCAAGTGTGTTTACAGTAACTTACCAATGACTTGATGGCTACAATAAGAATGCTTCAGAGGTACTTCAATGACCAGTGAAAGGTGCTAGTGCTCAAAAAGACTGATTCCACTTTAATCTTTAAGTTTAATTAATTCAATGAGTAACACATAAGATATATAGCAAAGGCACAATTTGCAGGTTCATTTTAATTAAAATGCTTATTGCGATTGTACCTTTACATTCTTCCTTACCATGTCATTTTCTCTTTCAAAAAGTTTGTTTTAATTACTTCAAATTCTACTAATTATATTCTCCTACAAGTCATTATATCTAAACATAACATCAAGAATAGTACTCACCAGTGCAGCCTCCATTTGGGGACTGGTAGTAGTTGGTAAGACAGGATTCGCAGCGTCTTCCAGTTGCTCCTGCCAAACATGGGCATTGCCCTGTTCTTGCATCACACTGGGTGTGACCACCAAAAGCTGGCATAGTCCCCTGAGGGTCACAGTCACAAGGTGGGCAGCCTAAGTTCACCCCACCTCTTCCTTCCTGTTGAGATAGAACAAGGTGAAGACAAAACCACCATATTCTTTTATTTAAAACCCATGAAAAACTTCTCTGCCATGTAAAATACACTGGATTTCTTTCAAGATATTTAAGTGTTTATTAGATATAAAGGAATCCAATCATTTTACTGTGGATAAGGCAGTTAACGATAATGGAAAACAGAGCAGTCGAGCATCAGTTGTCAACCTGGGAACAGTTAGGTAACATTAAAAATTAATTTATAATTGAATTGAGAATTTTTCACCTTACAGTATCAGCGATGCTGAATATGATTTTTGCACCACCTCAACTGATGAATGCTCAGGTCTTAGTCAAAGCCTGTAAACTATGCTATTAATAGTGTTAGATATGTAGAAAAACCATATTTGTTGTTGTATTAACATAGTACTTGTTTTGTGGGAAAGAGCAGAGTTTCAGCATGACAGTAGTTCATATTTGGAATAAATAAATATTAGATAATTATATCAAAAATATCCTTACCTTACATCTATCACATGCCCTTCCAGTAAATCCCTCAAGGCAACGACACTGTCCAGTTCTTGCTTCACAAGTCGAAACACCTCCAGTGCCTGCAGTGTCACAGGAGCAGGCTAAAACATTGAAAAAGCATTTTAATGATTTGTTCGCTTTGAATTATTTATAACAAACTAATAATTAGCAATTACTTGGCTGATTTGTTATTTTTTGTTCCATTTGACACTTTCAAAAAGACTTAACTTTTCCCTTTGCACTCTGTTGAGTCTCACTCAAAAAGTAAAATATCCAGTTCCACTCACTCCAATATCGAGTCCAGCTTGACATCTTTTTCATGTCTTTTTTTAGCTTCCATTTCATATCTATCTCAACAGATGGCCTACTCCTGAACAGTGGTGTCCTATCATATTGTTGATGTATTTTTTGGAGGAAATACTTCATTTCAGGTCAATATGCATACATTCATTACATTTTTTTGGTGACAATTTCTCTTGTTGCAAATCTTTTAAATGGAGTTGTGGAGGCCAGGCAAGCATTCATTGAGGGTGTGCAAAGGGTTAATAGGCATTAAATTCATGAAAAATAACAGATTTGATGCATTGGAATCTAAAAACTATGATTCTGTTATTTTTTTGTATCAAGAAAGCTAAATCTAAAATAAAGCATGGTATGCTAGAAAAAATTTCAAGCCAAGAAAACCTTGTCCCACATGAAGAATAAAGTAGCTATAGAGAATAGTAACACAAAATATGAAAAAACATGATTTTAAATACAAAGACATGCTCAGAATATTGAAATGTCACCTAATACTATGTCCAGGTTTCTACTTTACCATTTAAAGATAAAAAATTTGTTCTGGGGAAAAAAGTTAGCTGTTTATGTCATATTGAAGTCACCCATTGGCTCATAATTTATTGAATTTATTGAACATAGCAATAAGTAACTTTAGGCTACATGTACTTTAAACATTCCATCAGGATATCCAATTTTTGCACAAATTCTGGAAAAAACATTACATCATGTATTAAAAACATCACAAAAATGACTTTTTAAAAGTATATAGTAAATTAATTATTGTTGTCAATATGAAAATATTCCAAAAAATGTATTAACTATTTCACCATGAGTTGCTTTCTTAAAAATAAAAGCAAGAAATAATAGTGACAGAATATATGTTGTATTTATCAGTTGACAAAATAATTTTTTTCTATATTGAAATATTAGATTCTGAAAATCTTACATTAAAAGTTCATCTAATTTCTAAATAACAAAGAAAAGAAAAAGGTTTTAAAAAAGTAATTATCTTGCAAAAAGGGTTAACTTTTATTTCTTTGAGATAGGGTTGACATATTTAAAGCCTGAATATATTGGAAATGCATTCAGTTCATTCACACTCTTAATAACTAACAACTACTCCCTAATCTAACAACCTTGGTCCCACAATATTTGTTTACTCACGCCGGCAATCTGCCTGTGCAGGATCTCCATAGTGATTGGGCTTGCACCTCTCACAGTTCCAGCCTTCAGTATTGCCTTTGCAATCCAGGCATCGTCCAGTCATGGGGTCACATTGAATTGGCACCTGGCGCCCTCCAATACTCATCATCCCCCCAGGAAGAGTTCCATGACCACAGTGACATGGACGACAAACGGATCCTATTTCCATTGGGTTCCCAAAATGGCCTGGGGCACACCTGAAGCAGAATTCATATTCATTCAAGAACTCATTCAAATTTTGTAAAAAAGAATATATTTGCACATCCTATTATCTATGTGGGAGTTATTGGGAATACAAATTGAGTAAATTCACTACATTTATTACTGAAAAACATGAGAAAATTCAAACTTTTAGAACTAATAAGTGGCCACCTTTTCCAAGTCTCTACTGAACTACCCTTGCAATAAATGATCAGTAAGGCATTGGTAGAATTAAGAAAGTAAATGGCTCATTGATGCACATAATAATATTTTAGAAGTTGAGGAAATAAGCAAGTCTTAGTTTAAAATTAACAACCAAAGAAAACCACTAAATTTTCTTGAAAAATCTCCTCCAGAATATATCATTCATCTTCTTTTGTCACCCTCATGCACCAAACCCTGGAAGCTTTTGAGAAATCTTCTTAGGACACTATGCACGTATGTATTATTTATGTGTAAAATATTTTCTGAATAACTACCATCATTACAAATTACTGCTTCTCTTAGAGCCTTGCTCTTCAGTCATAGAATTAAGTTTCAATAAAATCCACATTTTAAGGATGAAGTTAAGTTAAATGGATGAAAGATAACAATAAGGGAAAAAGGTAATGTATCAAACTTTTGAAGAATGCACTAATGGGGAATGGATGCTCCCTCTATACTCCTGTGAACAAGATGTTGAGTGGAGTTCTGAGGTGTGATAAGACATAATTTAAGTTGGTCTTTCTGGTTTTATACAGATTGTTGAAAAGGGGTATAGATTAAGGATTAATGTGTAATATGTGATAAATACAGGTAAAAGAGTCATGATGGAGTAAAGTTTTCTGTCCAATTATCTCATTCCCTATACCTTCTTCCCATTTGAATCAAAATAATATGAGTAGAGATTTATACATAGAATTATTATATTCAATTTGACTAAGATTTTTTTCATGGAAAATAAAATTTGTTCAAGAAATTTTTAGAAGAATCAGTGATTAATCTAATATCACAAAAAGCATTGGTTTTATTATTGAAGAACTAATTGTGACTTATTAAGTGTGTCCAGAGATGAAGTCTATTAACTCTCCAGCTGCAGCAGCCTCGTTCTTTCACTATGGCTGTGAGCAGGAGAAAAGTAGGGGAGGGGGATATTCCTTCCTTCAGGCATAGGCAAGGGTGTAGCTGGTAACAGACCCTTATAATCCAGGATGACCCTTATAACGTCACATTTTCCTTAGACCTTTTTTCCTCTGCTTGGAATAGTTGAGATTCGAATGACCAGAGTTAAATAAAACATTTCATGCAGAAATATATGTGAATATGCACTCTATATTTACGTTCTTTAATAATTTATGATTAATTTTTTTATCATATATGTTACCTTAATTTGCCTTATATGTTATCAAATGTATGCAGGTTATAAATACCTTGATTTATAACCTGCAAAACTGACAGAAATAATATGATGTCTTTGATATGTATGTCGATACATGTCTTTGATATGTTTGGCAATATTCTCAGTTATGAGTTTAGACTGTTTTAAATAAAAACTTAAGAGAATTTAAAACATGGCTTTTTGACTTACTGTTCACAGTGTGGTCCAGCATGTGTTGATGGGCAGCGATTACAGACATATCCTCCTGGAGCACTTTCTCTTCTTTCACATGTGGGACTGAAATTATTTGGGGAGACATCTAGAGGACATCGGCAGGCCATGCAGTCATTAGGTGTTCCTATACGAGCATCACCAAAGAACCCCTGGGCACAATTTTCACATCGTTCTCCATATGTATTGTGGTCGCAGCGCTATATTCAAAATGAAAATAATTGAAATATTTTGATGACCAAATTTAACTATCCACTAGGAAATAATGTACATAAGATAATGCTTAACAATTACAAGATGGAAATGAAAACTTTGTTGGTGACTAATGCAATAAATTAAAATTACAGCTATAAGCTAATTTATTATTTAAGGGTAATATTGAAAATGTTTTCTTCAAAATGTTTTGATATGAATTTTGTGAAAACTAGTTTGTGCATGGATAAATGACCAAACTGTTCTTTAGTTATCAATGAATATTATTCAAGAAGAATTTTTCCATCCAAATCCATAAAAGTGCCCACTCGTCTGCAGTATTTTACCTTTTGATTTTTAATTCTGAATAATATAAATCATTGATAATACCTAATAATATGAAAGAAGTAAGTGATCATTGTATTTATATATACCATGCATCGTCCTGTTACTGGATCACAGGTTGGTGAGTGCCCATGGCAGTCACAACGTCTGCATTCTACACTATATCTTCCAGGGACTCTTGCATAACCGTACGAACAATGCTGGCAAGAAGCACCTTCATAGCCAGGAGGGCATATGCACACTTCAATCCTTCTTGCTGGTGGTCCAGTATCAACTGTTGAAGAGCCAAGCTGAATTGATGGCTCCCAAAGTCTTGAGTAAAGTAAATATTAATTAATTATGAGTATTTTGGGCTGAAAAATGAAATATTTTGTTATATATTCCTTAATGAGTATTACCTGTAAATACCATGAATATATCTACTGAATTTAAAACAGCTTTATGAGAATAGGTGGATAAATATCATAGGTGATGGATAACTCCATCTCATTCAATATATTGAAATTTATATCTTGTCATCAAAGCATTCAATTGTACTAAAATAACACTGTAGAGATCTTTAATTAGGTATTTTTGAAAATCATATGTCATAAAATACTATGAATCATATTAATAATCTCATAACTCAATTCTCTCAAATATTTTGTTATTAAATATGTATCAGTCAAGATGGTTATGAAATGATTATGCTTTGGTGATTTAATGACCATAGTGTTTAGCTGTTTACCAGTCATTGGCCAGTAGGTTTCTAACCTCTGAGAATACTGGTTGGAACATCCTGCCTCTCTAGTTATGTTAATAGTGTGGCGTCGTAAACACAGTTATGAACACAAGTATTCTGTATCATTGGCTTTTTATATCATTCCTGGCCCATGCCCTCTAGTATGACAAATTGGTGATCCTATATGCCCTACGCTCCCCTGTGGCTCCTGTTGCCATGCAATGCTGTATAAACTATAGCATTATTTATATTAGTGTGTGTGAAAGTCACCATATTTTGCTGAGTTATTATTGTTTCCACCTTAAAATGGTTGAGGATTTAAATTCCATAAATTATTAGCATTTAGGTGCTACCATTTAATCCAGAAATGCCACAGCTCAGGTTCACTTAGCAAGAGAGAAATTTTAAGTTATCAGACTTCAGGTATGTAGCTGACCAGGGAAATGTTGTTGCATTGAGTAAATCTCGTCTACTATAAATTGTTGCTTTGCTGGAATATGGTTAAACTCTGCACAAGGTGGGAGAAAAGTTTGACTTCACACAATAATATAATATCATAATAACTGCTGGTGGCTTAAGTACAAAATCATCAGAGTACATATCTATGTAAGGAGATAGGTATCAGCATAAAATCAGCTAAAAATAAACAGAGTGTGAAATTTCACCTTTCTCTCACCTCACCTGAGGTTTTGCCTTTCTCTTGCCTTGTGTGAAGTTTAATCAGATTCTGGCAAAGTGACAAAAAATAATTGTCGATTTCAGTGCATTGTTTTCCTAAATACCCTAGCTAATGATGTCCAGCTCAATGGGGGGAACCTTTGATAACAATTAAAAATGGACAGCAATTTCTCAGATTTTACCGTAACCCAACATGCACAGACCAGGTCATTCAGACATCTTCCAAACATTTACTGAGCCAAAAATTAAAAACATTCCATGACATGCTACATAGAGCACTTAGAATATCTTTTGAGACTGAAGAATTCAAGAAGGAAATATTCATTGTGAAAGAAATAGCCCTAGCCAATGGCTAAACAGACCCAATGTTTCACAAATTATTAGCCAGCAAACAAAAAGAATTAGCTCTGAAGTATATTTCTAACTGCCACCACAATGAACCATAAATTTGGCTGCACAAAAATATGTGGGGCAGGCTTCCACAAAAATAGGATAATTCTATGAAGACCTCAATAAAAATCAGTTTTATACAACAACCACAACTTAAAATCCCTGCTTCCCAGTTTCATTCAAACAATCTTTGTCCCTCACACTCTTGCCAACTCCCTCCCTTGCCCTTTCCACTACCCCTGAATTCCCACCTTACCACTCTCCAATCTCTCCAACCTCTTCCTTCACATGAACCCATCTTCCTCTTCTTCCTCACAACTTCCTTCCTTCACCCATATTTCCCAACACCCAGTTTTGATTATATATGCTTCTTGTACACCCACTTTTTTTTCAGTTTCCTGAAGATGCTACAGTATAGTGAAAAATGTTTAAAATAAATTAATTTTCTAATAGAATCCAAAGTGTTTCTCTGGTTAACTTACGGCACACCTTAGTGCCAAAGTAACCTTTAGTATATGATGCCTTAAATTTCTATGCAATACATGTTTCCTATTGCTGTATTTGTTTATCTCCCTGTGTTAACTTGTCAAAAATAAAAAAAACACTTGGTTTAATTCCACAGAATATATATTTAATATACTTGACTGGTTTTGACCTTACCATGACATTCTCAAGAGTTGACTTGTGTCACACAAGGTTATTCTCAAGAGTAAACCAAGTGTTTTTTTATTTTTCAAATGTCAAAATTCCACTAGCTTGCTTGCTATTGAGTTTATTGTGATAACTAGCCTCTATTTCACAATGGAGTATACATTTTGCATACATACACACCACACAGTGCAGTATGCATGTGTTGTAAACTTTTGTCTATATTTGGGATTTTCAAAATTGTCCTCAACATTTCATCAATATACTTTGTTTCTACCAATGGGAGTGATGTAGCTGAGGGGTTATGTCCTTTCTGTCCTATGCTATCTCCTTGCATGGGTAATATTTACAATTTTTAATGCATAGAAATTAAGGTCAACTCTCTATCATTTATGAAAACTAACTGTATTACTAGTAAAGATGTGCTATTGAATCTATACTATGGAGAATTCAATTCTCATGTAGTGTACATTATTTTATTCTTGGGTTCCCCAAACTTATCTTTAAAAATATTCAAAATGTAAAAATGAGCTATTGAAATCACTGCTGTCAAACCAAATGGCTCCCCTTCCAGGTCTATTTTTAAAGATTTAAAGATGCTACCACTCCCCTGTGTGTATATGTATATAATTATAAATAATGTAAAAAGGAACCTTGGAAGCTTTTTGTTTAACTGTAATAATCATGACCATCTAACAAGAACATCTAAAAATATATATTAGAAGAGGACTAAGACAAAATCCTTAAAAGATGGGCCAAAAGAAATGGGTATATGACTATATAAAAGATAACCAAATGACATGAAGCAAATATGTAATAAGAATAAGCACTTTTAAAGTAAAATTAAAGGAATATTTGTAATATAAAATGTTTTATACTGTACAAGAGTTTCTAGATGTAGGGTAATTGTATGTGTGTTGCTTTTATGATTCTGGACTTTCCAAGTTATTGTTATGTATGTGTATTTGCAGAGTATTAATTATACCTCAAACTATTAGTATATCCAAAATGTTTGATGTTCACTGATCTTTTCTCTATTTCGTTCACACAAATTAGATGTGCCTTATATCATGTACAGTTGTCAGTGTATATTGTATTCATGATCCTCTGGGAAAATAGAATAAACAAGTAAATAAATAGGCAGATGGCATACCTTCCTTCAATTTGATCTGTGTGAAACTTGGCACGAACAAGCATTCTCTTCAGGTTCCCCAAAACTTTCATGAACTGCTGTCTTGTCACAGGTTCATTCGTCCTGTATTCATTTCTGCGTGATGCCCTTGCAATATCATTTGCACCAGGAGTCACATGATACCAGTCTTGGCCCATACCTCCTGTGCCATCCTCAGACAGAGGGATTACAATGGTGGCATTACTAACACCAGAGTAGGCAGTTTCTCCATAGGCAATGGTATATCCTCCACCCTGTTATAAAATGATGCCAACAAATAATTCACCAAGCTATATTTATGCAATATAATCAAACATCAATAATAATAATAAAATATTGAACCTCCTTCACATGACCTCCCTAGAAATTTGGAGGAAAAGAACTGACTGCAGTAATTTAATTAAAATTATCAGATCAGAACTAGACTGTCCAGAGTTACTCTCACAAATAGATTTCTATTGTCCTTCATAATAATAATAATATTCTTTATTCATCTTTAGTGCAGCCGTTCTGCGACAGATGTCATCATTAAAACAATACATTACATCTTATATTGTACATACATATACATAAAAGGAAAATTACTAAAAGAATATGCTTAAAAAAGTTAAGAATTGATATTATTAAAATCTAGTTCATAGTACTCTTCAAAGGAGTACATTGGTCCAACAGGCAACCAATCCTTAAGTACCATTTTAAATTTATTTTTGTTGGTTAATTTCACAGAGTTTGGTATTTTTTGGAATTTCACAGAATATGTTATACAATTTTATACTGAGATTTAAAGTATTGTGTGATCTGGTCAATCTATAGCGAGAAAGCTCCATACAATTCTTAGTCCTTGTGCTGTGGCTATGAATGTGCTCTCTGGTAAGTTAGTCATTTGTATTTTCCTCAGCTATGATATATATAGGTTATACACTGTCATTATGCTTAATTGAGTGAATAGTGGCCTACAGTGTTCAAGGGGACCTGAATTAGTTAACAATCTCACTCCCTTTTTCTGGAGTAAGAGCACCTTCTTTACATCTGAGGCATTCAAAGTAAGCTGTCATTAAGTACACATCATTTACACACCCTTTAAGTTTCCTCAACAAAAATAAAACTCTGGAGAGCTTTTTTGTAAAAGTTAGAATGTGACAGCTCCACTCAAGTTTTGAGTCTAAATGAAACCCAAGTAATTTGACTGAATTGTTATCAGTAGGTTTAAGACTACATAATAAGGACTGTGTTTTATGTGGATTCAGTAGTAAATTGTTGGCTGTAAACCAGTATGTAGCTCTATCCATAATGGCAGGAGACATATTTGTTGCCTCATTGAAATCGGTCCATTTATATAAAAATGAGGTATCATCAGCATACAAAATGCAGTCTGAGTATATATGTGCAGGCAAGACTGTCATCAATGCAAGGAATAGGAGTGGACCAAGCACAGAGCTCTGTGGGACACCATACTTAATAGTTAAAAATTCAGACTGCTTTCCATTAACCTGAACCATCTGCTTTTGACCAGTCAAATATGAAGTCATGAATTTTATGAATTTATGACTTCATGAACATGAGATTTATGAAAGCCATAGTGTTGTAGCTTTTGTATAAGTATTTCGTGATCTACGCAATCAAATGCTGAGGAGAGGTCACACAAAGTGAGTGACAGACAGAGCCTATCTTCAAATGCACTTATTGCATTTTTTATTACACAGTCTACAGCTAGTGTGGTGGACTTTCCAGGGCAAAATTCATACTGAGCCTTAGTAAACTGATTTTGACTTTCAAAATATTCAATGATTTGTGAGTATACTAAAGATTAAAAAATTTTTGCAAAGACAGGAATAATAGTTAAATAAAAAGTAACTATTGGGAAGATTTTTATTACCACGTTTATAAACTGGTATCACCTTGGAGAACTTTAGTGACTCCAGGAACCACCACTAATACAAGAATTAATCACAGTAGGAAGGGGATCTGCAATTAGGTGAATTATGGATTTCATAAGGTCATTTGATAGATCATAGACATCTTTACTTTTTGAATTCTTAAACTTTCTGACTGTTCTGACTATATCTCTTGGAAGGACCGTTTTCCACTGAAAGGGAACATTATTTGTAGGTAATTTTTTAAGCAAATCAATGGCAGTTTTAATTGGCTTGTTGGCATATTTGGTTGGTTTACTTTACTTGGCATACAATACAAGACACGTTAAACAGTTTTTTCCTAAATTCTGTAAAACTAATTATGAAGCAAATTCACCCTTGATGACACTGATGAGCATTGGTAATAAATACCATTCTATAGATTTGCTTTGTTCTTCATTGCAGGATGTGAAATGTCCAATTAGGTAACCAAATTTTATAATTTTGTGATCTAATAATTGAATGCCTATTTCCATATAGGAGTAACTTACTTCATAATACACAAGTATAACTGGTTCAATGTCATTCCCTAGGTTAGTTAACTTGTATTTGTATGTATTTTATTCCACTTTTGCTTCATAATTTATCACTTTTTGTAACAATTCAATTAAAAATTCTAAATTCTTTACTTTTTATTATGTGTTCAATAATGTTCTTTAATAATGTATGTTTAATAATGTCTGTGAAGATTAGTCCTAAGAACTATAATGTACATGTATAACTTTCTGTAAATGAGCATGTATTGCTCGTGTATATTGGATAAAATAAAATATCAAAAGATGAATATGGAAATATTAGGGCAATACTTTTATAAATACAAAATGATATTAGATAAGAGATATGTTAACCGATATTTTACATATTAAACCTAACGGTCACCAATTCACTTGATCCCCAACTATATAATGATATTCACAGATTACTTTTCATATGTACCTCTAATATTGCATCTGGGCCATTGGTTGGTCTGCCACCTGTATCTCCTCTGCCAGTAACCCATGAGACACCCACTGTTAGATTTTGTCCATAACTTGAGATTTTTTCTCCGAGGAAAGTGTCACCCGGAGGAGCCTTGTGAAATAATGATTGAAGATTAGCATGTCTCCTTTTTATCATAATATCTTAGCTATGAATAACTTATTAGAATGCTTGTGATGCTATGAATCAAAACATTAATGAGAACCTCTATTACCTGCCAGTAATATGAATCCAAACCTCCCATATCATCATTTGCAATGGAGAGTCTTCTATCTCCTTCATCAGTGTCAGTATCCTCATCTGGGCTAGGACTCTGATTTGATAACGTGGCATGCAATAGGTCTGGTGCAATACCACCAGGTGGATCAAAGGTCAGTGGAATGTCATCTGGATCTTCATCAGAGTCTGATACAGTGGTTGGGATACTAACTCTGCGACCACGGAGATCTGTTACTAACCACCCAGACAGAGATGAAATCTAGTAAAGAAAGAAACCATATAATATGTGTCACTACTGGTATTGTTCTAACCTTAATAACAATAAATTGCTATTAACCAATCAATCAACCAAATTGTTAAAATATTTATGTATTTACAACATAAATATTTTGCTGTGAATAAAAAAAAATTCAAATTATCTAAAGAAAGCACATGTGACTAATAGTCACATTTAAATGTTGCATAAGTTTAAAAAATGAAAAATAAAAATTAGGAATTAAATAAAAACGAATAAACTATGAGTTATTTAGTTATTTTATCTACTTTAGAATTCTCTTACAGCTGTCAACTTAAGACTGTCATCTTCTTGGCATTCAGGAGAAAGACCAGAACAGTAGCAGGGTGTGCAGCCCATTGGATTAGACTCTTGCAGAGCAAAGAATCCTTTGCGGCACCGATCACATCTATTTCCTTCAACATTAGCCTGGAAGAATCAAGGAAACGATTTTATATATATGAGTAAATATATGCTAATAACTGGCATTCTTGTATGTTAATACAGACAAAATATTAAAGAAGAATCATTTTCATCTTTGTTGGCTGAAAAACATAAAAAGACCATGTTTTTTTTAAATAGCACATTTAAGACCTATCTTTTCCCCAAGAATCGGTTATTTTATTTATATAAACTGTATGGTAAAGATATTTATCAAATGTTAACCCTTACAGTGACAGACACTGATCTATTGACCCTTGGGGTATGTGAGAAAAATGCCACGGGCTGATCTATCTGTCCTGCTTTTTTAATTTAATAAATATTTTGCTAAAATGAATAGGAGAGATAAAATATAAATAAAATATTTTACTGACCATGTAAGTGTTTGGACTGTAAATATAAAAATTACTTGCAAAACATTGATATTAATATATGTATATTATTCATTTTTATATGTGAAAATGTACAAATTCCTAAAAAAGCCCTAGCATTTTTCACATATATTGCAGGTAATGGAAACTGGCACTAAAAAGGGTTAACCATAAATGACAAATTTTCCATTCAACAATGGTGGTGCACTCAATGGAAACTCCTTTAAAGGGGGTACTTTTTCCCTAGTCATTACCCTTTCACGGATTTTTTGACTGACAATAGAAATGGTTGATTTATGATAGAATGATATTTAATCGACAAGTAAAAACAAATTTTTGAAAAATAAAATAAAATTAAGGTATTGTTTAAGCAATATCATAACATAATTGTGATCAAGGTAATCTACTTGTTAAGATAAGTTTTTGATAAGCTGTTTGGATTGGACCTGCTTCTTTTAACAATTCCTCTTTAAATCCACATACTTCCCACCAGCTATCCTTCTATCCAAAATCCTCATTCTCTTTCCCCACTATTTTGTTTACCAAACATTTTCCCCTTCAATACAAACTTCAACAAACCATCACCTCTGAGCATCCCCTCCATCCACCTTTCCTGCCTTCTTTGGATTTCATTTAGAAATCACCTCTCCTCCTCTACTATTCTTGGCACTTCTCATTACATTTTTAGCACTCTTTACCTTATTTTTGTGGTTAATTATTCTCTGAGGTGAATGGATAATTTTTCTCAATATACTCTAAGTTGATAACCTTAAATTTTTACAGTAGTTGATTAAAGCTTAGATGACCTCAGCTGAGGCATACATAAAAAAAATGTAACAACATGATCTGCAAAGTTCAGGAACTCAGAACAGCCAATGCCACCTAAAGATTTTTCTGGAAAAATTAAGACTTTAAAGTTAATTTAATTTTAACTCAGTAGACTGAGACTTTTTCAGGAAATTTTATTTATATATATGCCTAGATAGATATATATGTCTACCTTGCAAGTGCATTGAATAGCTTCTGGATCACCATCTCTCTCCCAAGACCTTGATCCCCAACGGCCTCTACCTCCACCACTACCCCTCTGAGGATCTCTGGGAGGGCAGGGGTCATTTCCCACTGCTCCAGCAGGATCACAGGAGCATGCTTCACATTCAGGGAAGCGCATGTGGCCAGCTGCACAGCGATCACATCTTGGGCCAGTGAAACCAGGCCGGCATGTGCATGTCCCAGGAGGAAGCTGCATTTCAAGAAATGTGCAAAAATGACTCAGTTTATAAGTTAAAACCATTATATAACATTATAAAATGCCAGTGGAAAGCTCTTCAAAAGAAAAAGCTTAATGAAATTTTAAGAAGCATTTATATATTGACCTTAAATTATTATTGGCCATTTGCAATATTGGAATGAAGCATATGTTTTCTATAATAGTTTCTAGGCATTTCTGATTTTTATGGTAAAATATTTTGTATGATGGTACAGCCAAGGATGAATGACGAAATTCAAAAGAGTTAACTAATTTTAAATATATATCAATCCCATTCAATCAATTGATTATTTCAGTTCTTTGTCATAATGTTTTAACATGTAGGTATATTAATTGAAATTTGATTATAGATTAAAATAAAAAGGGTCATTAGTCTTGAGCCAGGTTCTTAACTTTAATTTTAATTACTGAATTGAGTATCTAATTGATAAATTATCTTTCTTTAAATTATGCAATTATTTGTATCATTCTATTTTAAGTAAGAACTTAGGTCATTATTTATCAATATCATTGTTGGAAGCAGAAATACTGTATGTACTCATGTAAAATTTAACCTTGTATTTCATACAGAACCTTTCTCAAGTATAGTTTGACCTTAGTTTTATGTCAAAGTTCACTGTGGAGGCCGTCACCTTGTGGAAATCCATGATAAATTGATGGTTTTTAAAAAATAACTTTTATAATTCCACAAATAAATATTAAATTGTTATACTTTTGTTAAATTGTTATTGTTCCACAATAAATATTTATTTGTGGAATTATAAAAGTTATTTTTTAAAAACCATCAATCTATTAGTTTTATATGGTCAGGAAACCGAGATTTTCATCATGGTCAACATATTTCAGCTAATATTTCAAAGTTAAGAATCAATGTACATTTAATGATATTTATTTTCCACTGCTCATGGCAGTATACTAAACAATTTCAAAACCACAATTTCAGTATTGTAACTTGTAACTTTGCAGAAGTTATATGTTGTGAGAAAGATTTGAATAGATATAAAGGCAACAATCAATGAATATGTGTACTTGTAATATATAGGCTATTAACATACCATAATAGAATTTCAACAACAGAAAGTAACTATATTGATGTAAAATTATTTCTTGTTTTAATTATTTTGGTAGATTGACTTCAATTTTCAGACCATTGTCCTATATCAATGGTAGAATTAAGGTTAAGAATTTTGTAGATGTGTATTCTTAAGCTTCTAAAGTATAATACCATATATTGCAATCCTGGGGTTTTGTACAAAATTTTTGTCACAAAAATTCAAAATACATACAAGCATAAGCAGTTATTTATGTAAGTCAATGTAGTTGATTGATATAAATTTTTACAAACATATTATACAATTTATACATACATATACATTATATATTTATACATACAAACTACAAACCCTTCCCTTACTCTGCATATATATTTTCCAGGTAGTGTTGTTAATTAAAGAATCAGAATATACATGATTACCCAACAAGAAATAGAGAAAATTATGCAGTAAAACAGCATAATCTCACTCTGTTTAACTCTGGCCCAATTGCCATGAGTTGTAGATTATTCAACAAACTACCTAAACCATTAAGAGGAAAAGGCAATGTCATAGTTCAAAGAAAAATTGAAACAGTACCTGCTAATACACAGTTTTTATTCAGTAAATGAATATTTGAATGTTGCCAATTATGTGTTGTAATTTGTTTTTGCTGATTTTTTAAAAGATTTTTTTGTACTCTCTTTATTGTTTAAATTTTTTCTGATGGGTCCTATATGTATATGCACCTACATGCACATCTCCTGTGACCAATAAAAATATTATTATTATTATTTTTAACATTGAGCCACCTTTATCTTTACATAAGTCTGCAAATTGTCATATTTGGATTAATGTATTGTACTTAATAATCTTAAATTCCTTACTCCACTAGAGTCCCAATTAGAGGCACATGCAGTTCCAATTGAACCTAATGGATGGCATCGACATGCACGGCATGGATTGGCATCTGTTGGAGATACACCAGCTGGTCTATACCATCCATCATGACACTTTTCACAGTTCACTCCTGTTGTATGAGCCTGAAAGACAAACATCATAATGATGTCATCATTGGTTAAAAACAACTTATACAGTGATAATTACTTTGGGATAGGATAAATTGTAAAATAATTACCTTTTTTCAGCTATAACAACTATGATGGGAATAAACCAGGGATTAGAATAAATCTGAATATTCAATATTTGAATTTAGGTTGGTGGGTAAGAATTCTTTTTACCATCTTTGATATAAACAGAAAAAACTCTATTCTTTATACTGCATGTAAAATCTCAATATATCTAATTTTATTTTACATTGATGGTGTCCTGAAAATTTAAATAATTGAATGAAATAACTTCCCAATCCCATTGAAAATCGTTATCACTAACTCAGGCATTCATGTACTTTAGCACCTTCAACTGAACACAAAAATGAAGAGTTGAAACTTGAGGAGTGAAATGAGAAATTATAGAGAATTCATAAAAAGAAAGCATTTCAGGAATTAAGTCCAGGGGAGTTATTATGTATCTCCAAGAAATAAAGTTGAAATATCATTGGAAATGGGTTAGGAAGTGATATTCTTCTTAACAAGATCCCAAAACTTGTAATCTGTGAAATTGGCTAAGCACTTTCATCTTGCAAAGATTCTGAAGGGTGATCATTAAAGTTTGAGAAAAGACGGTTCCAAAAATTCCATAAGTGTCATTAAATGATTGCTCTTGGTCCAATAAGACCTCTCTGCTTCAATAACACAAATACTGTAAGTGTGAAGTGTGGTATCACTGCTCAATAATGCTATACTATCCCTCTCCACTTTTCTATCTGCTGTGTAAAATTAAATGCATAAATGAATTCACTTTCAATTTATAATCATGAATTCATATAAAATTTTAAGTTGACTTATACACTCTCATTTGACTTATACACACTCATACAAGGTACATATGCAAAAATTAATAGAAAAAATTTAAATTATGATTTTTTCAGAGATACCTTTTCTTGAAGAGGACAAGCTTGAAACTATTAAACACTACTTTGACTTTGAAGACTCAAATTTCTTTCTTTGTATAGATTGATAGTGCCATTTTGAATGATTTTTTTTAAAAGATGGTGCATCATTTAAAAAAATTATTAAATTAAAAACAAATATGAAGGAGCAATTCTATTTTCACTGATTGGATCAAAGCCAGGTAGCCAGATTGAGTTATGTCCCTTTTCCAACATAAGAGGAAAGACAATATTTCTAATACTTATGAACTGAACTTCCAATGCTGCATCCCCTTTATCAGTATTTCCTGTAGGAAATCATTTCCCTTCTACCACCCAATTCCTCTTCCAACTATATAAAAATAAACTCAGTGTGTTCAGTATCTAAGCATTCAGTTGGAGTCCAGAATCAACAAGGACCTTATGTTGAATTCCATGCCAGAAAGCACATGTAATCACACTGATTCTACATTGCCACATGAGTGAAGTCTATTTGCAAAATCCTAATATGAAGTTATGAGTAAGGAACACATGTGATAACCCTTGTGAATAGTGACCATTAATACCATGGAAATTATAATTCAGATAAAAATGCAAAATTTTAATAAATGAAACTATTATTTAAATGTACAAATAATTATACACACAAATTGATTGACTCAATTCCATCATTAGTCAGTTACTATTGGCATCTAGAATAAATAGTCTACGATTTCATATGCAAAGTGTCCTAATTTATATATTGATGTTTTAGATATTATTAGTCACTCCATTTTGTCATTTGAAAAAACTAATCACTGTCACTATAACTACTGTTTTATTACGTCCAGTGAACGAATACATTTCCAGGTTTAAAGTACATTCTAGCTTCTATCATCAGTACATAAGCAATAAATTCTTTTAAATGAAAAGAAAGGTGCTTCTTTTAACAGCTTTGATATGCAAAGACAATATTCGAAACTAAATGCACTTTTTTGTCTTTTATGACCCATTTTAGATTGACTTTCATTAAAAATGCAAATTGTAAAGTCAATTACCATTTAGAGATAGCTAAAGTTGCTTATACTAATAAGTAAACTGGATTACTAGGTACGTTAATATTTCAAAACTTTAGCATGTAAGAGTGTACTTGCAGTGCAATTCATGCAGACTCCTCCACCTCCTCTATGTTCACCATCTGGGTCCATAGAGGCCCTGCCCCTAGCAACCTCAGGGTCATACTTGCATGCAGGTGCATGACCATGGCAGTTGCAAGGTTGGCAAGGTGCACCAGGCCTCCACTGTCTTTGGTTGAAAAGAGGGCAGCACTGCTCACACCCCTCCCCACATGCATTGTGCTCACAACGACAACGTTGAAGCTGTTATATGTAATGAAAAAATACTCAGCTATGTATTTATATGGTATATCATTAATTCTAGAAGATCAATGGATTATGTTTAAAAACATTATATGAATCAGACATAGGATATCTAACATATTGTTCTGTCAAACATTTGACTTTCTAAAGGAAAAGCCATACTTGATCATGATACTGCTGACCTTTTAAATAGTATTAATGGATGGAATCTTTAAATATGTGCAATGAAAGTGTAAGTAATAATGAATTTTAAATGAAACACTAAGCAGTAAAGTAAAATAATAATATTCTGCCACAGCATTTAGTACACATTTATTCCCTTGAACTGGCTATGGAGTTTGATTTTTTTATTTGTTCAATTTCCATCTCCTCGTGCCTTTGTGATCACAAGCACTAAGATAATTCAAATCAAAGCATAGACATTGTCACGGTGAAGGGGGGGGGGAGGGGAAGCTGTCCCCTAGAAAAATTAATGGTGAAAAATATTAGAGGAAAAACAAAAATGGAGAATTTATTTCAAAAAAACATTTTTACTAAAAATCTAAAATCTATTTTCTATCATATTAAATTACATAAAAATATTGTTAACAAATATACATAGGTCAATGTCATTTTAACCACTTCTTTCCCTTTAAGCTAAATGAAATTTTAAGCACCCCAAGCTGACGAGTCTACAGAATCAAAGTATATATATATATATATAATAATCACTTTGAAAAGGTTCACAATGTGAATAATATTGGTTCGAACACTAGTGAAACGTACAGAGACACAGGACACAAAAAGAAAGAAACTCACAGTGGTGAAGAATTTTCGGTGGCACCACCACCTTCCTCCGTTCAGGAGTGAATGAGCAGGGCGGAAGGCTAGAGGGAAGTTTGAGGGGCCCAAGGGGAGGGGAGGTAGGAAGTGGAATTGCTGGGAAAGGGGGTGGGGAGGAGACTAGGGAGGTAGGTGGGGAGGACAGCGGGGAGAGGAGGGTAGGGAGGAGGGAGGGGTAATTAATGCATCACATTGAGACCCGGTTTGATGTAAGTACCCGAAATCTATATGATGGCGAGCTCGACTTTGCTTAAGTTGCGTTGTGCCTTTTGTGAAAAATGCTGCAACATTAATGGTGTCAAACTTCTTCATGATAACACCCGTCCCCATGTTACTGCTCCTGTTTGTGAGAAACTCGCTAAATTTGGGTGGGAGGTGCTCCAGCATCCACCATACAGTCCAGACCTGGCACCGTCTGACATTCATCTGTTTTTTCCCATGAAGAAATTCCTGGCTGGCAAACACTTTGCAACAGATGCGGAAGTGAAATCAGCAGTCTGCAGATGGCTATACTCCCAACAAATGGACTTCTACAAACAGGGCATATTGAAACTGGTACCATGATGGGAGAAATGTGTTGAGGAAATTGGTGACTATGTAGAAAAGTAGGTCAAAGATGTAAGTTAATTTGTGATTTGTTTCATTTTGGTACATATTAAACTTTTTTGGAAAAAATTATTGTGCGTTACTTTCTGATCTTCCCTCATATAATGTTCGGAAAAGCACGCTTAATCGTGCTGACATACAATATAACACAAGAACATGAAACGGGAACACACAAAAATGGTTGATAAAGGTGACAGTGGCCATTAAAATATTCTTAAAAAAACAATCCTTTTTTGTGTGTTCCTGTTTTGTTCTTGTGTTCTAATATTCTATTATGTATTGTATATATGTATGTATGAGTGTGTATATATATATTTACATAGATATATAATTATCTATCTATATATATATATGTGTGTGTATATATTTACATATATATAATTATCTATATATATATATATAAGATATATATAATTATATATATGTGTGTGTGTGTGCAATATATGCAGTACATGAAGTAGAAAGTGATTAGACTCACTGGTATTCCTGGTTCGCCTTTGGGCCCCGGAGGTCCAATGGGACCCTGCTCT
>WURS02474424.1:4674346-4698789 GCA_011762765.2 Rhinocypha anisoptera
AGGGATTCGACTCACGAACCAATCCCGTCCGCCCCTCTCCTTCCCTCGTCCACTCCTAACCCACTCCAGCGTATCATTGGTATGCAGGACCAGGCACTGCACGAACCTCCCCCCCCTCGGGTACGCACAATCCACACTCGTTCTTCCTACCCCGTTTCGTCTCTTCCCTCCCCTCGGATCCCCCTCCCCGTATTCCTCCTGTGCGCATCTCCTGTGTCCGTGCCGACAATCTAACTTTTTCCTTTGATATTTCTCTTTTTTCGTTCGTCCCCGTCTGTTTCCCGCCCGCATCGCAGCCTACCCTGACCTCACACTAGACTTTTCTTCCACCCTTTGTGATTACGACTCGCATGCCAAGTCTAATACTTTTGCCGGTCTATTCAATCCAGCTGACGAATTGACTACCCCCAGCAGTGGGATTTTTTTCGGAAAAACCTAGATAGCCACAGATAAACCCACTAAAAACTGACGTTCGTCTGTTCACTACAAGCTGCAGTGAGCAAACGTACTGTTTGTGGCGAGCAGACGTGAGAAAGAGCGCATTTTCCGGTCATTTCAGTCCAGAGACTTCTCTCATGAGGATCATGGTCACCACGTCTCCTTGCTCTCTGGCAGGGATTTTTTTCGTTTTATTTTTCCTTTGCCTCCCATTAACATTTTTTGTGCGATGCTGTCCCTGTTTTTCTCATTAAAATCCAAATATTGGGTAAAGTAAAACTGACTAGGAATAATTTGTATTCTTTCAGTTTGTTCCCTGAAATATTTTCTCCCTTTTCCCTCACCTTTGGTTGATGCTTTTTTCCTAAATACACTTGTTTCATTTGATGCGTTTGTTCTTCCAACGCATCAAATGATCAAATCTTTCCTTACCCAATCTCCCACGCCCGTCACAAGATTGTTATTTGGAGCATAAATAATTATCTTTTCGATGCTTTTCAGGATAGATATTAACCTCCCTTTTGCCATGAGTTGCTAAATAGATGTAATGTGGCAGAGAGTGATTATTGGAATTATCCTTGCACGTAAACAACTTCACGACAATTCGAATAAAAATGATTTTGTTACATATTACAGTTGTAGTAAAAGCTACTGGTTGGGTTAGCCTGGGGGTAGCGTTCTCGTCGGCTAACCCAAAGGTCGCGGGTTCGAGTCCTGCCCTGGCATGGGTGTTGTGTTGCCCAGATGGGTTTTTTCCTAAGATATGAAGAGATACTAAATGACCATGGCCGTCGATGCACCCTATAAACAAAAATACTACAACTGTAATAAAAGCTGAGTACTTACAGGTTTTTTCAGTCCTCTAAGATTATTGCATGATGTCAATTTTGATCCTCCGGGCCACACGAACCAAAAGTTTTGAACAATCCTTTGGCTTCCAACATCAGGGACTCCCCTCGCACCCCCTATTTCTCCAGCATATCTCCACCTGTCTCGTGCCCGCAAATTCCCCATCCCCCGAGGATCGCTTTCTTCCGATACTCGGTACTTCCTTCTCTCCCCTCACCCCTTGTTCCGTTGGCAAAGGTTGAGGTAGCGTGAACCCATTCCATGGCCAAGTGGAACCCCTCCTTTCTCTTTCTTTCTTCGTCTTCCTCTAAAATGACTCGTCGTCGGCGCATGCTTATGCTCCTCCTCTCATCCAGTGTCCGAGTTTCAATCCTTTCCGTGACTCGACTTCCCTTCCGGACGTTATTGAATCCCATGAGCATGTTCCTCGGCAGCGTAAAACACGCGGAAGAACGCCGTGGCCATGAATAATTGCCGACCGTGTTTCGCAAAATCGTGTCCGTTGGAAGCCGGTCCAACTGCAAATAGGAAACGGCCGCCCTTACTGTTGATACTCATGAGGAACATTAAAGCTAGTGCAACTGACTCGGATGATTATTTTCTACAGGAATGTACATATACGCAACAATGGTTTTGGGGCAATATTTTGGCCGTCCTTCTTTGTAACTTACCTCATGACCTTTAAATAAAATCAGCAATAAAATATTGCAGTGTCTTTTTTTGTTCTATTGTGTGCATTATTTATTTTAAAATTGACATATGATTTCTAATTCATATTTTTTAAATATTTCTAGTTCCTCCCTTCCCCTCTCTCACCATTTTCTGTCCCCATTCTTAGTTTTACCGCCATTTCTGGTGTAAATGAGTTATCTATCCTGACTTACTTTTGAATGAAGTGTCAGTATATACTCTTCTTAGTTCATTTTGAACCTCTATGATAGAACTTTAGCGAGGTACTCGTATCTAACATGGGAATGAAACCTGGCTGGCAAACCAAAGTAAACTATCTCTCTTCGTAATTAAATTTTAGGATTAATGGAGTTCCCGCTTTTATTTTTGGAGAATGCAATATACTGAAGAACGAAATCTTATTAAATTAATCATAAGTCAATCATTCGATGGTTTAAAAATTATTTGAATTTTTTAATTTTTGATTCTTATTAAATTTCTGTTCTGTTAATATCTTATCTTGTCATGTTTGCTATTTATGTGGTATTTTCTTCTTAGTTTTTAAAATCCTTTGTAAGTAATTTTTTAAATCCCACTCTCCCCCGTCTGCACGCGTGATTCAATGTCAAGCTTTCCACCTATGGCCAGGCTCCAATAATTGCCTGAATAATTCATTTCCCACCCGCCGACGGCCCTTCGTTCGACAAGATTGGTCGACATTTAGTGCCCTGTGCCACAATAAAAATCGACTCTCCTGTCCGAATACGCCAATCATGACGATTCTCTCTCGTTTCCCCTTGATGCAATGCCTCCCCTCGAAGGTAATGCAAGTTTGGTCGTGTTTTTTATATCAGGTCAAATATTCTGCTTAGCAACAGTCGTAAAATTCCTATATAGATAGTGTTTCTGCAGAAGGGGAAGTGGTGAAAGATGATATAAGGGAGTGACAGCAAGGACGCTTGCTCTAGATATGTGGAAATACATAATTTTTCCAAGAGGGCCAACTTTTATCGGCTGAAGGTCTGGTCATGTTGCCTTCAGCAGCAAGGACAGCTTCAACTTAGCTGTCCCTTTTCTCCTTTTTGTAGTCTACCTTTAGTTACGAAGCAGGATAACTGTTTTTAAGGATGTCGATATGCACTTTAACCGAGATTTTACTCCTTTTCAAAAGTGATTAAATAAAAAAGAAATTAGTGAGAGATGTAATCGTTCACTTGTTTTTAGCCAAGAATGCCATATATTTTTAATTAGTGGAAGATGTAATCGTTCACTTGTTTTTAGCCAAGAATGCCATATATTTTAGGACATTAGCTTAATCTATTTTTAACCGATATATTTATTGTAGCTTAGAATTTTAAAAGATAATATTTACTATGCTATTTTATCCAAAATCTTCTCCATTTAATGCCGCCATCGAATCAATTAAGAGACTTCAATTAATGAACACAGAATCTACGTAAATTAGTATAGAATAGCAACTCTTCAAAGAGCGCGGCTTAGCTACGTTTTTAGTCCCTCCGTATCCTCCCTCTGATCTTTGATGGTTAATTGTGAGGGATTAATGTTAAGCTTACTTCCAAGTGAAGTAGACTCGTATTGTAACCATGAATTCTCATCCTAGTGAACACATTTTTGTCAAGTCGTTTGGTCAGAAAAGCGTTTATTGAGTATTAGTGCTTCTTGTTGACATTTTGAAAATATACAATTCCTATAGAATAATATGACAGACCTATGCATGAAGAATCTGGTTTACTCAGTCAACTCTAAATTGTCCTGTTTTTTTCGTATGTGGAGAGCATAAAGTTTTAATACTTCTCTATTTAAAAAATCACGACAAAAGTGGGTTAGAAAGGTTTGTTTAAATATAATATACCTTTGGAAGATATAAACTTTTTCTTTCATCATTTTTCACCTAGAGTCATTGGTTGCCCCAGACCACCTTGCCTGTCAATAAAATGAAAGGGTAGTGGTTTAAGCATGCTTTGTAGCTGAAACAGGATTTTAAAATATTCTTAACTCTCCCTTATATGATATAGTCGGTCAGGCAAGAGCGATTCTGAGGCAGAGTGAGAGAAATTGCATAAATAAGGACAGAGAGTCGTCCGTTATAAGCGGTTGCGAGTGAAATAGCATCGATGAGTGAATGGCGGTTACGTTGTAGGGCGTAACATGCACTTTCTTGGGTAGGCGGAAGGGGTCCTGAGGTCTTGTGATGTACGAGAAGAGTGGTGTGAGTTGTGTAACAAGTAGGAAGATGTTGTCAGGGCAAGTTTCAGTATGGAGCTGCTCTGAGAACGAGGCTATTGGAAGTCTACTGGTCGCATTCAGTGACGTGAAATGGGCGTGTCGACCCAGAATAACCACCACTGACCGGTGACGCGCCACAAGAATCGGAAAAAATTACAGTTGGAGGGATGATGTTATGAATTAATTATCATTTGTTCTAATTCATTAATTATTATTTGTTTTCATTCATTAATTATTATATTTTCTCATTTTTATCCATCTCATTAATTATTTTTTGTTCTCGCTCTTGTCCGCTGGAATGGCATTATGGGTAAGAAAGAAATACTTGTCCTCAAACACATTTTTCGACTACTTCTTCTATTTCCTTATTAGTGGCATGTAGACTGCTGTTTTGATTAAGATTTTCATTTTTAGCGAATTCTTGAAGATCTCATTTTCGAGTAACTTTAAATTAAAATATTATCCTTCTTGGTTTTCCGTTGGGGTGATTTCGTGATATTCCTTCTAGCTGAACGTAAAACATAAAGGGGGGCAATGTTTCTTATCCCCATGTGTGCAATGTCGTAGTCTCTGATTTAACTTGGAATTAGTCGGAATCTCCATACCAAGGCAATTATTGTTGGTTTATGTCGTGTCATGGACTCTTATGGCCAGTTTCCGGTGGAAAGAGTATAGCGCATGTAATTGCCGCGTGCCCACCTGGGCCCATTCCCTGGTTTGAAGGATTTATAGGTATTTAAGGAAGAGGGATGTACCCGTTCTTGGCTCAACATACGAGATATCATCCAAGATACGACTAAAAGTAAAGGTAAAGATCTGGGTCTGAGTATAATGAGGTTTAGCTCTACTAGCGATGATTTTAGCCCATGCTTGTGGAGGTGTTCCGTTTCTTCGGACCGACTCAGGTGCGCTGATATGTATCCTTTGGAACGAGATCCAAATCCTTCGGGTTTTGTCGATCGCATAATCCGTTCTAAACATGAAATGACTTTCCTAGATCTCCTTCCGCGGGGTGATTAATTGTCTGAAATCGAACAAACACTAATTTGCCGTAAAAGGAAGGGTGTCCTGAGGGTTTTTGTTATTCCCTTCTGCTCCCGCGGGAGATTTTTGCTTTAATTTATCAGAATGTTTTCCATTTATATGTTTGTATTTAACGTACTATTTCCAAAGATGAGTTAAAATTTCTGTTTCAATTATCGTATTTTGTTCAACGCCATTCATGACAAGGAAAGTAACCCTTTGTTCATTTGAATTATGCCAGTCATGAACGCTTCCCATTAACGAAGGGTTATTTTATGAGTTATAAATGCATGAAAGTTTTTAATAAATAAATCTTTATTTTCTTTTACGATATACTATCTATATAATTCTGCATGTAATCCATGTTATCTCTCCGATTCTCAGCTCATTTTACAACATACACAAAAAGTTTTATTAAGAGTTTACTCAAGCATACTTTCTTAATGGTATTACTCATTATTATTGAGTATTGAAGTTAGATTTTCTGGAGTTTTAAGTAAGCAAGTGGAACATTGTAATAATGGCAGATGAAATAAGTTGAATCCATATTTCAGAATGAATAATTTTAAACGATACTTTAATTGAAATCAGCGAACCTCATGTGTAAATAAGGAATAGAAAAAATAAATCATGCCTATGCTACCATTAACCCTAAATAATTCAATCATCTGTCAACACAAAGAGGTAAAAATAAAGAATAAGAATTTCATTGGATGATAAGATGATACTGCAAGGACGGAAAAGAAAACCAGGCGTGGAAATCATGTAAATATTGATTAAGGAAGCTAAATTCTAAAACAATCTAAACAAAAAAGATGCAAATGATAAGGGATTTTAAGTGAGAGGTAGGTACATATATTTTTTATTTGTTTTCCGACTAGAGTTACCTCGTTAACCGGCCGGACTGAAGATACACTCTTTACCCTTGTATCTGAAGTATGGTTTCCAAAGCCTATTAGAAGGCTAAACTGAATAAATATTTACATCATGTAATTGACAACAATGATAGTGGTATCTTAGTTCAATCATTGAGTGAGATTTACTCGTGTTTTGCCTTTTAACGGCAATCTGTTCCCCGTCCTAAAACCAGTAATAAAAATGGACCTGATTAAAAAAGAAAAAAACAGGATTTGCAATTGTTATCGCCAATCTTCATTGAAAAGGTGGAACTAAAAGAAGGAGAATCGTTGAACGTTTAGAATCCCTAACTTCCACGAATCATTAAAGATAGGGGCCATTTTTCGTGAGTAGTAATCGGGTCCGTAGATTATATATGACTCAAGAACGTTGAGAATTTGATGTAGTTTCTGAAAACATGTTCCGTCCTCATATTTCACAAGAAAGCGTCTTAGTTAGAGATCTTTTAATAAGGTTTTTCTTACCTTTAGGAGATGAATTTTCGTGTTTCCCTCGGCCGTCCGCAGACACGTCAACGTGTCTTAATGTCTCTCTCTACAAGGCGCAACACGTCTTCCAGCCGCCAAGTGCCAAAATATCGACAGCCCGAATTTGCCCGGATCGTGGAATCTTTGAATGATCATCCTGACGGGCACGTCATCACCTCCATCCCGAGATGTTTTAGCTCTATAGATTAAAAATAACCAGAGACTCCCTGCCCACTCCGATCTTGAACGGGAACGAGATCACGGACTTCATTCCCAAAGCGCCAGCGCGTGAAGGACGGCAACGTGGGCGCATTCACGCGAGAGCCCCGGAAGCCGTTGACCCGCCGAAAAATATTTCGTGCTCGGCCAAGTATTGCCGGTATGGTAGAATTCCTCTGAAATAAACAGATCAACACTCCGCGGCGATGCTGTAGTTCACGAGAGATACCTGTGCGTGCTCACGCAGTCGTCTATCGAAGGAAGTTTTTGCCTCCCCGCCACTCCCCTCACGCACGCCTACTCGTTTCGCGGTGTCTCACAAGGGGGAGAGGTCGCTACGGGCTCCGGCCTCGCCGCGGGTACCATCCCGCCATGCCCCCCTCCTCCTCCTCTCTCTCTCCCCGCCCAAGAAAGTGAAAAGAAGAAAGCGGTGAAAGTGACCGCGGCAGCAGCTGGCGTCCCCCAACAATTCCTCGACCCTCCCCCAAACCCACCTTCCCTATCCCTAATTCAGTGCCCCTCTCCTCCGCCTCTCTCCCCCTCCCTCCCGTGCCCTCATCGTCATCTCGTACGATCCGTTCGTAGTGGGAGGGGTCGGAGGTGTGCGCGCTCGGGGCGTTCAGCCGGCGGCATCCGGGGCAGACCGCCCGCGACGGCCCCGCCTTCGCACTTCGACTGCAATTCGGACCCACTGCGGATCCCTGCGTGTGCCATGGTCCGTGTGTGATTTCAAGTAATGCTCCGGCAATATGTATTACTCCATGATTGTGTTATTTGTCTGGGGTGTGACTGTTTGACACATGAATGTTTTTTGATGATTGTGTATAGTCCTCACTCTTGGGTTCAAAAAGTTTTCTGTTTTGTTTTCAAAGGTCAACAATCTTTTCCCTGGCTCTCAAATTGCGTGAAATAATTATTCTTCTTCCTCTTGAGCCTTTTCTCATTTTAAAATGTTAATTGATTTTCATAAATTCTCGTATTTTTACCGCCGCCTACCCTTTCTGACGCCAACAGTAAAGGAATTACGGTTTCAGACACGCATTCATACCCCGGTCAGGATTGGAACCCGCGAACTTCCAATTACTCGTCCAGCGCGCTACTCACCAGATTGGTCCTGCCAGCTGTCAAGCAATTCCATCAATGAAATAAAAACACGCTCAGTAGTCTTTGGCCTAGAGACTGTTGTATTTTATTTGCATTTTGGTATTAAATATGACCCACTATCAGCAGATCTATGGATTGTCAGTTGCAGAGGTCTAATTTAAATGAAGACTGGCGAATGCAATTTTCCACGTCATCCAATAAAATCCTTTCGTATTTTTACCGATTACTCTTGAAAATTAACTTGAGCTATCATGTAATTTTTCTGACGTTAATTTTTCATTGGACCAAGATCATTGCTCAACATAAAAGTTCTGGCTCTTTGTAACTGAGATTAACGAGGGAAAATCATTTTCGGGAGGGTATAAATGAATCACGGCGGGTCTTGTAACCCATTAAATCGAAGCTGTGATAAAGAAAAGGCATTCAATAAAAGGAAATTTAAAAAAGAGGTTCTAATCGTTTTTCCTGAAGGAAGGGGTTTGGCAATTGAACATACTCTTACTCAATCCTTCTAGATAACTTACTATGATTCACTTTTGCAAGACAGTCGCTAATGGTTTCAATCCCCGCACACCTCATTCTCGGGTGACCTACTATCTTTCTTAATTAAAATTTTCCGATCACATTTGCTTCTTGGGTCTGTTGCAATATTCTCAGCAGATCTTCTCATGTGGAATTAAAGTGATGAAAGTATGTTCAATGCTCCTATGCCCTACAAACTTGATACATTTTGGAGGTATGGCTGAATTTACTTTCTGTTTAGACATTTGTCCCCAGCAAGCAGTGTCCACTTAAACCGATTTACACCACGTTATGGTCCATGCCGGCAAGGCGTGCTGCTGAGTTCTAGGGAAACTATATCGTAAACCATTTGGCGTTCCTTTATTGTTCTCACATGGAACGTGATTCGCGTCTTGTTTGGAAAATTACGAAAAAGATGGTCCCAAGGCAGAACGAGTTTCTCTCGTGTTATCTTTTTTTCTGAATATCTATTTATTTGGAATCATTCTGTGAATGGTTGGGCTGGTATCTCCATAATATTGGATCTGAATCATAACCCAATGTCATATTTAAATAGCGTTATTATGAGCGGTTATATGCAAGCTCATACTTAAAGAATACATTGCAAAGCGTTGGGTTATCGGTTGTTCTTGAGGGCATCAATACGGGTTATCAAAACCTGCTGCGTCCTGTTATCTTTTCGGTAGCTAATGAATTCTAGTAAAAGAATCCATGAGATTTTTCCCATGGATTCTTTTACTATTGGATTTGGATTGGAATCCATGGATTTTTCCCAATGATGGATTCGATCCATTCCCAAACTTTGTTCCAATTTTATGAAAAGAATGATTCAGGAACATAACCAATTTTTGGCGTTGGTCATTGGTCAGAGGTGTTGACAATTAAATGGCGTCTTTGACGTAATTATATCGAAAAAAATTATATGAGCTGTGTTAGCGTTGTTTCCTGATATTTCAATCGAATCGTTAAAAATAACCTACGTACAGCGGAAAATCTGTTGGTTCCGGCTACTTCCCAATAGAACCACATTATGAGTAATCGATTTCAATGGATAATATCTCGTATGTAAGTGAAACAAATCTTTGTAGTTATGCGAGTGTCTCTCTTTATATTTACTCGTGGCTGACTTTTCTTATCTTCCATAGGATATATTACTCTTGGGCTTTTTTTTGTTACGTGAGGTGTGAACAAGAAAAATCAAGACTCGATTCCACGGTAAATTCCACGTCGGTACCACTAGGAAATCACCAAATTAATCCACAGAAATACATATTCCAGAAAAGTTCTGTCCCAGAAAGAGGTAAAGTCCAATAAAGAATAATAAAAGTACCACATTATTCCTTTTAATTTTGATTTTCAGTATTTTCAATTACTTTTCCTTTAACTTGTTGAGAGCTAAAAATATTCATGAACTTTAATAAAATATGCCAGTTGGCAGGAGAATTGTCGTTGTATTAGGCTAAACAAAAAGTTTTCACTTAATTATAATGTAATGTAATGTTATGGTGACAGTCTTAGAATTATTGCTCCACCCAATTTTGAATTGATCCCAAACACCAAATAGGTAACACCATATAAGTTTATTAATTATTATTACTAATATTTTTATATTATTATTGTTTTTCCGAGAAACTAGTTTTGAAGAAAAAAAGCTCTCCATGATGACTCAAGGCAATCTCGGTCCGATTTCGAAGAGAAAGATTCGATTTATAGTTGGTAGAACGTATATGGAAATTCGTAAGATTTTAGCAGTTCAACTTGTGATAAATAAATATGCATTTTACTCCGGCATTTCTGAATTCTACGGTCTTTGCATTATTTGGATCCGTGCCTTAAATCTCGCTTTCCTTTTTTTCTCTTTGCAGGTATCGCCGGCCTCTTCACCGTATTTTCAAGTTTTGTGTTCAGCTCAAGCGTCATCAATTTCCTTCGCAGTGATATTTCGGATCTGAAGTGAGTACCTGTCATATTCCCTTCCCTCAAGTATTGAACGTACGTAAAGAGCCCTCACATCATCTGTCACCTTACGATTAAAATTCATAACACGTCGCTTCCTTGTTTCATGCGAAACCTATGAAGGTCGCTGGCGCGATATGCAGAATCAAATAAATATATGGGAAACGTGTGTTTTTAAAACTATCATCAATCAAATATATATTTATTTTATCGTATCTTTTTCACTTCTTCTCATTCAAACGGGGTTTCCTGCATGCCTTCACTCAAGGATTTATCCCATCTTAGTCATGTCATTCTCTTAACACATTAGTAGATTCGAGTTGATTTTAAAGGAATTTAGTGATAGTGATAAAAAAAAATTACATGGGGACGATAAGTAAGTTTATTTTCCGACAAGGAAACTTGCCTAGATAAATATGGGGACATTTGTTCTAATGCGTAAATTTCGCCTAGTGAATTATGAAATACTAATTGATTACATTTTTACTGGATTTAACAGCAGGAACAGGAATTTATTCAAGCTCCGAGTTATGAAAAACTTTTCGATGTCTTAATACAATTCAAGTTCTGCGTGTCCTTCGATTGGAGTTTTTTTCATCGAAATTACTCAAAACGTGAAATATTATATCTCAGTTGTACGAATTTGTTTTTGTTAAGTAGTAGAAATTAAATCTTAGCTCATTAATATCATTATAATTAATTATAACAAACAAATAGGGAAGAAATTTGTGATTATGGATACTGTTCTCCAAACATTAGATTTTACTGTGTTCGTTTATCACTCTCTTAGTAAAAGTAATGGCGTTATTTACTTATTCACAGAAGATTGACTTATGCATTGGTGTACCTTGCTCAGTGGTTCTCATATAAATTATTTCAGGGCTTCTTATTGTTTTCAGGTATTTTATTTGAGTCTCATTAAGGATTTTTGGTCATTACGCAAAATTTGGAGTAAACCTTGATAGAATTCTCCAAACAAACCTTTTCCCACCAACTTTTATAATGGATTATGCATTAGTGAACTCGAAGATTTCAGCATTTGGCATGTTCTGTCTCATGATTCTCATCTATTTACCTGACTGCTGGAAAAATGTCGGAGAAATTTGTTATCTAAAAAACGCTCCTGTTCGATTGGCAAAAATACAATTCCTGGTTATTCCCTGAAATAGTATCGATATATGATTTCTCCAGTGGCACTCATTCACTCATGACACGGATGCTAAACTCTTTGAGTCCATTTTGTTTTTTTCTTTCTAAGCCGTAAAAATATTGAATGTTACATTTGGGCATTTTAAATATGAACATATATGTGAAAACATTTTAGTTATTTTCAGATTTGCACTATAAAATATGTATTTCCTCCTGACCGTTTCTATACCAATTCGTATTATTATTACGCACCAGTAATAATAATAATAATACTAATTTGTACATTACGTATTAAAAACCAGTTGAATTTACGCTTTTCACCACTTTATAATCTGGATTTCTTGAATATGGTTGGACATATTAAAGGAAAGAAATACCAGACGAGTTGGCCCGTCTGGAATGATCGATTCGTTGAAATTTATATATATCTACTGTCTATTTTCCCCATATTGTTACCTGATGATGTAGCCACCAAGGTCGACAAACCAGGTCGTATAAGAAAAAAAGATTCATGTAAAATTTACAGATTTGGTTATATTATTCCCAAGTTCTTTTTCAGAGAATGCTTTTAAAGGTATAAAAGTTTTACTCTAATAAAACAGTTAAAATCAAATCTCCTCATTATATTTCAGATATTCACATGTTGCACAAGGACGGATATTCATGCTAGACGTAGCTGACGTCAAGAAACTAATTCCACCATTCACTCCTTTAATGCCACTCCCTCATCACACATTATGGCCATTTTAGTTTCGAAATGACATACCATCAACGGAAACAATACTATCGCGCTTACTTTTCCCCGGAAATAAGGATGGGAGAGTGTATAGCGTTCCAATTCTCTCTCTCGCTCTGTCGGCCTAGCGAGTTGGATATAATGGAAATGGATTGGCCCTGCGGCAGTTTTCTCCATGGCGCAATGCCTTATGAAGAGAGCGAGCGAAATATTTGTAACTAGGCTCTGAGGCTTGGGATCGAGCCTCAGAGCCTAGTAAGCTAAAGATCGGCAATAAAGTTCATTCGTACAGGTTTTTACTTAATTTCGTGAGAGACTGCTCGTCTCGCAGTTTCTTTCGATTAAGACTAAAGGAATGAGTACTCTGAAATTTCTCAGCAACAAAATTCTTTCGATTAAATGAGACACAAACTTTGAAATTCCACATAAAATATATTTTCTATACGACCCGGGTTTCGTCGCAATGCAACATCATTCGATTAAATTTTGTTCGTACGTCTCAAACTCTGGGAGATTGACCGTAACCGTGGTCGTACGGCACAAATCCATTTGGGGGTACCGCTGCTGTTCAATCGGTGGTTAAATTGGAGTTGAACCATGGGCGATTGTTCACTATTTGATAAAATTTGCGTTAGAAATGAGTAATGGTGGATCTGGAATCAATTTTCGGCCTCCATTCTCCCCCAACTAAACCTTTAACCTTATTAAAAAAATTTTTGAAAAGGAAAGGAAATCTTTTTCATGCAATGGAGATAATAGACTTGCCTTATATGCTATTTCTACTGAGAGGTGAAGAAATATTTTTCTAGCATATTACGTAAAAACGTGGAGGACGCATTTGATCAGTGGGTAGAGGGTCGGCTACTAAATGGTAGGCTCGGATTCAAATCTCACTGAGTGATTTTCTGAGTACCAGATTTTCCCGGGAAACCACAGGCGGCCAAAGAAAGGTACTGTACCCCCTGATCTATGGGTTGTGACACAGAGTACTAGATGTCCTCTATCTTCACTTGTCAGAAAGTGAAGATAGAGGACAACTCTTGAGTTGAAAACTGTGGCTGGCTGGTTACAATATGGGTAATTACAAGGTAGCAAAAACGGATGAAAGACCAACTGCCATTCTGTCAGTTAGGAGACATATTGATTACATACTCAGCAAGAAATTTGCACTAAATTAGGACTAAGTATTTGAAATAGTTAGAGCTTTAGTCATGATTATAGTGGTAGAAGTTTCTTGTACCTGAATAGCGAATCTTGGAGACTTACAAAAGTAATGATGGTGGATGCGTTGCCCTAGAGAGATGTCACTATGTATAATTAAATGCTGTATTTTTAACTTAATTAACTCACCCGATAAATAAATTCATATCATAAAATTTTTCTGTTCATTATATGCAAAAAATTGATGATCTAATTTAGTTTTTAATTTACTTTCTCCTTAAAATAGGAATCAAGAAAAAACGTATTTCCCTTTATGAGTAAAATAATTTATTTTGTTCTTTGAAATCTAATACAGAGTTCACTGTTCCCATTCTTTAACAATTTATCATAAACTTCTTTATGAAATAATAGTTACTGGTCTACTGCTGCACATGGCTTATAGGGCATGATCTGATTTTATATCCTTAGCTCCTCCCAGATGCCTTAAAAAGAACTTTAAAAATAAAAATACATGTGACATCGTCCTATTATTCCTTATAAATATGGAGGGGAGAGAGGTTTTTTAAATTTTAGTATTTTACAATGGTGATATTTGTTTTGAATTTGGTGTCATCATCATCATCCATGGGTAATTGTTCCCTTGTATCATATCATTGACCTAAAGTAGTCTTGCTCATTAATGGAGTTGCTAAATGGCCTTTCCCATTTTATCCTGCCCTTGGAGTGTCTTGACCATTGTTTTTATTCTTGCAATATACAGATTATTAGTGGATTCTTAGGGTTTGGACGATTAATATTTTGAAGTAACTTGCCTAAGAGTCAAAATTCTAAAAATTTTCACTGCCTTTTATCCCTAGTGTACCATGAACTTTTACTCCATTGCCTGTGTTTGATTGTGCTCTCTTTTTGAGTTAAGATCTCGGGTTATAAGTACATACATAAATACCCAATGCAGACATTTTTGCATAATTTTCTAGGGTTTGTAGCTGTAATTTTACTATTGAAATTGTTCCTTTCCTCCATCAGGGATGCTCTCTTCTTTTTCCTGCTACTGATTGATCTTTCAAAAGCCACACTGCTCGCTCAGTTTGCTTTGAGCTCTTGTAGTCGTGCTGAAGTTCGCACAAACATTGCACGTGGAATGGCCATGTTGGGACCAACTATTACACTTGACACAGTTGTAGAGACGTTGGTGATTGGCATTGGTACCCTTTCAGGTCAGTATGCTCTTTTGTGCCTCTTATGCCAGATATTAGGAATAAATATTTTTTATATATTTCTATCGCTGCTATAAAATGACTTGATAAATTAATTTTTGAAATGGATTGTTTCTTGAATTGAACACTATGTATGTATGAATTACATTTTTTTAAAAGTAAACTTTGCTCTAAACTTAATATAGTTGTTGATCTACTTAGAGAAAGAACCTCTAGTCAATGATAGTAAAATATTATTTCTCATAACTGAAGGTCCAATGGATTTTAGTTCATTCATTTTTTATATAATCTATAAAATTGTGATTCCATATTACATAAAAACGTAATTTGTCAACAAATTGCTAGTATGTTATAGTTTTAATTGGATAACATATGTTCTTCTACCAAAATTCATATTTTTGTATTACATTTACAGGAGTGAAAAGGTTGGAAGTGCTTTGCTGTTTTGCCTGCATGTCAGTAATTGTCAACTATATGGTGTTCATGACATTTTACCCTGCCTGCTTATCTCTCATTCTTGAGGTAGTGTATCTAAATAGCATTTTTTAATTTCATGGGTATGGACTATAAACGTTTTTTTAAATAAATTATGATTAAGCATTTTTCCAATGAAATGGAAGCTTCAGCCATGAGATCATAGTATTATCCATTACAGCGTCCTCAGTAGAATTGAAGTTTTTTCCTCTTTTAATATTGACTAGGCCTTTTATGTCTACCTCTATGAGTGGATTATGCTACAACCAATTAGATGAGATTCCAAGTCAATTAGAGTTGTCTCTGGCATTTCAAAATGCTTCTTGCAGTGTATCACCATTGATCGGTTGAAGAAATTTCAGAGGGTGAAGATTCACTCTTTTCATCTCAATCCACATTTTTAGATGTTTGTTATGGCTTGTGCATGTTATGCATAGTATGTTGTGTTATCTTACCTTTATTTTGTCCTTTGCAGTTGTCCCGCAGTACAGATGGAGAGAAACCATCTTGGCACAACAATTCTCTTCTTCGAGTGTTAAGTGATGAGGAGCAGAAGCCTAACCCTGTTGTTCAGAGGGTTAAGGTCATAATGGCTGTGGGACTAATGATGGTGCATGCTCACAGGTAGGTTTATACTCTGCCCTCCACATTAGGAATGTTCTCATACATATTTGCCCTGAATGATAATTTGTTGCTCTTTCTCCATATCTTGTAGTTTAATGAGAATTAATTAATATTTTTTTATTTTTTTTGCTTGTTATTCGAGCTTAATTTTTTTAATCATACAGACAGTATTATTTTGGAAGTTAATTTTTGTTTAGTTATGGAATGTTTACCTTGCAACTTGCAAACTTATGGTTTTAGAGTGTGTACCAGGTTTTTACAAAAAGTGCTGAGCAAGCAAATGTGGCTGAGACCTAGTCACCTGTCCTTGGATTAGTACCTATGTGAAGTATAAATGTGCTACTGTTTTTGGATGGTGCTTCGGCCGATATTTGATAATCTTCCATTTCCAAAGTGTCTCCCAAATATAAACATTGTTAGATTTAGTTCACATAGTGTTATGTTTCATTTTTGGATCATGCGTCTTCTCCATTTGAATATGAATGGGACCAAAGGGTGAGAAATACAAAGGGAACTTATTTCTGGACATTTCCAGAGGATGAGGAGCATTGTTTGTGTGGTTATTTGTATAAGAAAGCAGTCATCTTTTGTCACACACACAAATGGGGGAGCAAATTTTGGGGAACAAAACAAATTTGACTTGCTGTTTTAATTTTAGAAATAGCTTTCCAATGTTATCTAGATAAGCCAAGATGCTAACTCATGGCCAAAGACTTCTTCTGTATAATAATGGTGATTGCTATTCTGTCAAGCTCATTTTACTCAACTCCCTCTTGTGGTGAAGTCAGCCTGTTCTCTTCAAGGTCCACTTTGAAACCTCTCAGAAGTAAACTACACTCTCGGAAACTTTTCCACGTCTCCTGTATTAGCTTCACCTTTTTGAGATGGCTTTCTCAAGTCTTTTAATCTAGTCTGACAGTTGTGATTTCCCTATTTGTTGTACAAATCTCACGAGGAACCCATTAGATGGAGAAATGAAGTGAGTGAATTGGCCCATCAATGCTGTGAGTTGATTTCTTTGTGTTGAAGTACATTAGAAATGGTGTGCGTTTGATCCTTGTGCTTAATTAAGGATCACAGACTGTGACACTGAATGGGTTTACATTTGATGGAAAATGGTTTAAATTAGAGTAGGAGTTGGGTTGGTATTAGTATTTGTTGTAAGAAAAGTACAGAGCATCTTAACCTTTGAGGAGTCTAAGTCAACTTTCCACCTCCACTCCATGCTCCCAGTCGGTGGCCCTTTGGAACAGGTGAACATGGGGACATCCCTGAGGTGGAGCCTCGCTCACCGCTGGTGGCTGACCATGCCATGGCCTCTAGCAACAGGACAGAGGACATGGACGTCCACATTTATATCATGAAGTAAGTCACATGAAAAGCACTTAGGAGCAATGCTCACATAACTAACAACATGCATTAAGGGGAAGGCCAACTTTTTTAAGGGGACGTCACTGCACACATGAATGGGACTGCACTTAATAGGCAGAGAATGCATAAATTCTTTTCTACCACTTGCACGACATGTGAGCACAAAATATTTATCCACTGTTTATGTTGCAGAGCTGAACCTTTGCCTGCTAGGTGCACTTGCATTACAATCCACAAAACTGAAATTGTGTAAAGTCAAGAGAATTCTTTGGAAAAACAAATACTATTTAATTGATGGTTAAGAATACAAAATTTGACTGATGTCATGTGACATTGAAACCATTAGAGGCAAAAAAATGAATAATTTGTGTAATATTCTGAGTTTATCAATGATATATGCATCTTCATCTTCTGACCTCCCAAAGCAAAAGCCTATAGATACTCTCTGCTTCACACTGTGCATGACATAGTTACGTTGTTACTCTTGGCTTTTTAAGAATATTTTCTTTAAATTAGAAATAGAAAACATTTAAATGCTTTGGGCATGAAATTGCTGCTTATGTTTGGAAAAAAAATAATCATTAGAATCCAAGTTTGATTAGCCCTTGAAAGTACATTGCAACTCAATAGGTAGCTTTTACATTTAAAAGAATTCAGATAAGATATGGACAGAGTTTCGTTATTTTTATGTTAACTCACTTTATAATCATGCAGAATTAATTTCTAAACAAGAAAGTTCATTTCAGTGGCAATCTGGAATCCAGAGAAATGTGTTGCACCATATAAAATTTTTCCTTGTTTTTATCTTTCAGGTGGCTCACAGTTAGTGCAGAGCATGTTGTGATTTTAATACTTCTTCTTGCATTAGCTGTCAAGTATATTTTCTTTGAACACAAGGAGGAGCTGAATGAACAATTAATTCTCTCTGAAATGGCTGACTTAAACGATGGAGCAAGTGGTTTTGAAGGAAGACTAGGTGAGTGCCTATTGTCTATTGCTTTACTGAATAGTCCTTGTGGTATGTAATACTTTTTGTTAAAATTATTTGAATGTACTAAGGTCACACTTGTTACCAAGTAGCAAAAGAATATGGAAAAATGTTTTTAAAATCATTTTAATGAAAAAACATAAGATAGAGTATTTCATGAGTCTTTCATACGTTTTTCAAGATTTTAAAAATCATTTTAAAACATTCGTGCAAGACTTCGCTTTTCAATGACTATGTCTTATACTAATTTGTTGAAAAACTATATAAAAGATATTAGAACATATAGGTAATTGAATGAGAGAGTTTTTGTAAACTTTTCATTCCAAAAGAATGTTTGAAAATTATTTTAAATGATTTTAAAGTTATCCAAAATGTTTAGTTAAAGGTTTTTATATTATTTGGAGATCAATAAATTTTGCATTGAAGGGACAAATTTTTTAAAAGAATGGTTGTCCATCATTTTAAGTACATTTTGAATTGCTCTGCAAAATCTTAATTGCAACCCATTGAATAGAACTAATTATTATTATATTACAGGAAAGAATTATAGGGAAATAGGAATTTTATGGAAACCCTTCTGAGATGTCATACAAGACGTTTTCGACATAGATCGACCGTGTATGGAGATATCCATACAGATCCGTATATGGATCCAAATGAGCATTCCTATGTAGATCTGTCTGTTGTGTATGGATTTGCTGTCAATATAGACAGCAAAATGCTCACTTTCACCTGCTGTGTAAAAATATTTTAAAATAAAAATTAAATATTTTAAATTTTAATAAAATAATAAAATAAATACAAATTTTAAGTATCTTGGAAGACTTCTGTACTTTATTTAATGCCTTGATCATCATATGTTCCATGCATAATACTCTATTGGTTTTTAAACAGTTAAACATATTTGAAAAGTTATGTTAAAATCATTTAAAAATAATGATCTAGGGTTTGTCAACAGTTTGAAACCCATGTTAATCTTATTTTTTAAAATTGAAATAAATATTTTAAAAGTATAAAAAGAGAGAGTTATTATGTTTTCAAAATCATTTTTAAATGATTTTAAAATAATTTTGAAATAAATTTTAAAATATTTTTTTCATAAGATTTTGATACTTAGTAGTAATTCCCATGTGATTTTTTGTTGCCATAAACCATCATTGTCGGATACCTGTTCCTGTATGATATTCATATAATACAATAGTTCATACAAACTAAGCCAATATTATCAAGAAGTTTTTTTCAAGTCTCTGTTGAATATTTGTTTTGATCACTAATTCATTTTTCTGAAAATTCTGAAATTCATTTTTCTCTTTAGTTACACATGTTTTAAGTATTTTTCCCTTTCATTTTTTCAGACCAAGCGCACATGGATGCTTTCCTCCGCCGGCGCCTTGGTCCCTTAGCTGATCGCTCCTTCTCCCCTAGCCAAGTGTCATTGCACCACTTGGGGTTTGAACCACGGACTGGTGGGGATTGGGTTGAAGTAAGCCCATTGAAGGAGGACAAGGCAATACAGATGCCGGAGGGAGCAGCTGGGTCATCTCAAGAGGAGGAGGATGGTGATGATGGAATAGTATTGAAGAGAACAGAGGAGAGCATTAGTGCAGAGAGTCAGGAAACTGAGAAAGAGAGATCTGCCATTGTGAAGGCACCAAAGGCAATGAGATCCCTTGAGGAGTGTGTGAAGATATCCAAATCCGAAGTATGTATATGCAGAAGGATTTTGAGATTTTATATAGCTTGGTATGAAGTAAAGTTGATGTAATAATAATAACTTATTTGTCATTAGATGGTTTAGCCACAATAGATTGTCAATAGGTTTACATTAGTACCACATATGAATCTTGGAATATCTTATAATAAATAGAAACATATCATCATCATTACATCATCACCATAACATATCATACAATATATCGCTTACAGTTAATACCCAATATATTTACATATAATACACACTACACTCTAAGTTAATACACAATACACTACACACACAGTGATGACAAGTAAATTTTAAAATGTCATTTCATTGACATCATAGTCAAAGATCTCCTGTAATGAATAAAATTGTATGGATGATAACCACTTTTGTATTTTATATCTAAAAATTGCATTGCATAGTGTCCTTGCTTTAGTTGGTAATTTATTGAAGGATTTAATGCCCATGTATCTATGAGCATGCTGGGTTTTAGTCAGTCTGCAGAAATCACTGTCAAGCGTCATTTTATTTCTTGTATAGTTCCTGTATAGTTATGGACATCAGTCGTAGTTAATAGGTTGTCAAGGTTATCTTTTGCATCTAACAATTATACATGGATGTATTGGGAGTATACAGTCACAATTCCATTACTAACAAAAAGAGGTCGACAATGATCATTATATGCAACATTATTTATTACATGAATAACCTTTTTCTGTAGTAAAAACACATTTCTGATATCCTTTGCATTACCCCATAGTTTCAATCCATATTAATTATGGGAATGGAAAAATGTATAATATGCATTAATGATATATTCATGTGGTATTTGCCTTTTTTAGTTTTCTTAATAAGTACAAGGCACACACAATAACAATATGACGTTAACGATATGCACATGTACCTTAATGTTCCTGTCAGACTACTTCTACTTAATCTGGTTAACCTCTTACTTTTAATTTTTTTAATGTTTTTGAAGTTTCACATAATAGGAACTTTTTTTCCCTGAGAGAAGCATTACATTGTTTTTCTGAAATTGAACAACAGTAGTTTAATTTGTAACATTAAGATAAGTATGAATTATAAAGTATCTTTTTTCTAAATGGCATCGAAATATTTATAGACTTTTCATTATTATTCCTTAATTTATTTTTTATCATGTTTTTCAGTTTCTGTTCAGATTTTAATTCAGTTTCTCCATAATCTGGCAGAATATTTGTTAATAAGTTTTTGATCTCAATGCTTTCTGTCCTTTTCAAAAAAAAGAAGTTAAATACAGCCATGTAAATACCTCTGCTATAGAATCACAAAAGTGAATTCATTTTCTTAGTGAATTCATGAGCTAAAAATAGATATGCTGAAAAACACAATTGAAGAAAACTTTTAACAAGAATAGTCAGATATATGTGTAACATGTAGGAAATGGTTTCTAATATTACTTGGTGGATCTACTTTAATATTACAGAAATGTAACACTCTGTAGGTCCATATAAAATAATTTATTCACTTCACATTAAATTATCTTATATGGATTTACAAAGTGTTTTGGTTCGGAATCAAGATATGTAAGAAAAGAGAACAAAATGAGTTTGGTACAATATGCCGGAAGAGTTGTTCATAGAAGTGGTAGGAGCAAAATAAATGTGGGTAAGGGAGTCTAAGTACTCGGGAAAATTTCACCAAATGGTGCCTTTTACAGGAAGGTGGAAGAACTGCCAGGAGTAAGGAGCAGCAGAATTGTGTTCATTGAAAGAAATATAACTGGAAAGGTTTTGAGAATAGTAACGGGTATTCAGTAGGGGTGGGAAAACTATGTGAAGGAACTGTGAAATGAGAAAACTATTCCTATCAGTATAAATTTATTTGAAGAAAGTGAAGTAGATAAGAATAATGTAGACACTGGTATTCTGGACATAGAGGCCTTATGGAAAATTAACTTGAACAAGGGAGTAAGTGTAAATAATATTGTCCAGAGAAAATACTAACATATTGACGGAAAGGTGAACCAAACAGATTTCATGGACTCATATGGAATATTTATGAGAAAGTTGATTATCAAAAGTATGTTGATATCAATACCTATTCTGAAAAGGACAAATAGGACAAATGTTAAGAGTGAATCACAGAACAGTAAGCATTATTTCACAGGCAGCTGCTTAGGTTCTATGAATCATCAAAACAAGATTGGAGGAAAGGATTAATGTATACCTAAGTGATGATCAGTCAAACTATATGGAAGACCAGTGGACATGTAATGAATTGCAGTAAATAGTACTGACAGAAGGGAATGTAGAAGATAATTGTGATATTTTCAAGTGTTTCATTGATTTTGAGAAGGTATTCAACAGAGTAGAGTGGGCAGAGATACTGAAGATATTAAATAATATGGGCATTGACTAGAAGAATAGGTGGCTTATTAGAAGCCTCTACATGTGTTCAACAGCACAAATAAGGATAACACTGGATAATCAAGACAGACAGCATTAGGAGGGGAGTAAGGCAGGGTTTTGTTATCCCTTCAGTCAGATTTTCAGGAGATCAAGATCTCATTATTTTGTCAGCCTAATATCTGCAGGCCTTCCAGAATGGTTTTCAGGATGTGTGACCCTTAGAGAATGAAACTAAATCATAATAAAATTAAAAGAATCATTTTTTAATAATTTGAGGTAAGATAAACATCAACTATGATAGAGGAAATAGTGATGATGTTGCATTGTGACGAAACCTGGGTCGTATAGAAAATATATTTAATGTGGAATTTCAAAATTTGTGTCTCATTTAATCAACTATGATAGCATAGATTAGATAGATCAGGGTTGGCCAAATGGCAGTCCTCGGGCCGCATGCGACCCGCGGTGCCATTTACTGTGGCCCACGAAAGGTTATTAGACTAAAATTCATAAAATTTCTTTTAATGCCGCCCCTGTGAGAAAGGCTTTATAATCTAATCATCGTTTATTCATGTTAAGTACTGTCCCCCATGCCGAACAACACAATGCTTTCCCTACCACTGCAAGAGCCACACATTACTGCGCATCACAGCTCACGCATGCCTAACTTCCCTCCCAGTGCCACTGAGCTGACTGTCATCCGTCATTTCACTTCGCCTCGACACTGTTAAGTTAGTTTTGATTGTGTCATTAAGATAGAAGTGGATCATTGACTGTTCACTCCATCTTCGTCTTGATTTCTCATATTTAATTATTTTAATACCATACATTGTTTCTTATTGTTACTTTAAAAATATTAATTTATTACTGTACGAGGTGCATTAAAGTCGTAAGGCCTCCAATTTTTTTTCTCCGGACTGGAAATAGATAGAAACATGCAGTTTATTTTAAAATGAGCAGGCACTCTTTGTCAATGCGTGACAGAGATGGCAGCACTGTACGACAGACAGAACCTCTAGCGGTAACAGCGAGAATGAGAACTATTTTCGATACTTAAAATGGCGACGTTTTCGTTACATGATCAGCGATCTATTGCTCCGATTGAAATTCATTCGCCAGTTGAAGGAGACATGTGGTGATGGAGTCATGGATGTGTCGAAAGTGCATTCATGAAGGCGACAGTTTAAAGAAGGTAGAGCACCATGTGACAACGAACCAAAACAATCTCGGCCTCGAACACCAACAGCGTCACAGCGATTTTCCAGTGGTCAAAACAAACTCCTAAAGAAGCCTTCACCGCGGCAATAGAATCATGGCGTCGGCGTTGCGAAAAATGTGTACGGCTGCAGGGAGATTAAGTCGAGAAGAAACATTCATTTCAAAAAAGGTTCATTGTTTTTAAGGTGAGTAATTAGTTCGGAGGCCTTATGACTTGAATGCACCTCGTACTATGAGTTGTTGGTCGATTGTTGTATTTTTTACAAAAGCTACATTTTTAAATTTTAGGGGAGGTCGTGTTTGATCTTGAAATGTTAATTCATACCAATGCGTAATTCAGAACAAATATGGCAGATTTTAATTTGACAAAATGAGCGAGGTAGCTATTGTGTCTCTAATATTTTTCCTCGAAGCTTCGTCATTCGTTTTGTAATTGTCCTTATGCATCCTCATCCGTGCATCACGTAAGTCGAGGAGAGGAAAGGCCGTTGCTTCAATCGTACTGGGCCTCCTTTCGGAAAGGGAAGCGTTGTACGAAAGAGGAGGCGGCGGGCGTTGGTGAGCAGCACCCGATGTGGATGTTGAATGTTTTTTCCCGGCGATTAAAATTTCTCGATCTGCCTCTCGCGAGAACAACGAAGGCGCGAGTTGTAAAATTGGAACGCGAACCGATTGAAATTTAATCGGTTCGCGTAGACGGACGACCCCTCGCTCGCGCCGCCTGGGTTCAGCTCCCGCGGCCTCCGATCGCCTTCTCTTCGGAGAGGGCGCTGCAGTCCTCGAGTTTGAAGAAACTCCCGATTTTCAATTCACCGGCGGATTAACGTCCGCCCCAAGTATTTGCTCGTAATCGAAAGAATAAATTGAGGCCGCCTTGCGGCTGAGCCCATGTTTGTTGTCGACCAAGAAAGTCCGCCAAAGAGAATTTCTGTGCAACTCGGCGGTTTATAGAATAGTTTCATTACCTCCAGAGGCATACCGCACCATCAGCCTCGACCGGGGGT
>WURS02474424.1:4710793-4727464 GCA_011762765.2 Rhinocypha anisoptera
TATGTGGAAAATGCTAAGTTTTTCTTCTCTCACCATGAAGGAGTTCCACCAAGTTAAGCCTGAGACGGTTTCCTACTATAATTGTTTGCCAACCATCAATTCTTATTTTTATTGGATATTTTTCACCTAATCATGAAAGCATTCAGTAATAATCTTTCAGAATTGTTTTCAGAAAAGCACAGTGCCTAAAAAATATGTCTAACAGCAGTATTTCACAAAGTTTAGTTTTAATATGTCCTAATGGCTGAGATTATAGTATATCATTCTCCCAAAAATAAACATTCATCACCTGATATTGCATCACACAGGAGCAAGATCTGATATTTTTACCTTCAGATTAACAGCTAAGTATCTTGCAAATTTCTCTATCTGGTTCAACTTGTGATACACACAAAATGAATTACCATTTCATTGCCATAGATAAAAAAAGGAATAGCAAGACAAATAATGCATCATGGATACTTTGCTTTTAGCTTAGTGAACTTAAGTGAAATCATTTATTCCAAATAATTAATACAGATAAAGCCATATCCTCACCGACTTAAATTGAATTTGAAAGCTAACATAACAAAATAAATATTCAGAAAACGCCCTTAGAGAGTTCTACACGTTAACATAATAACTTGTAACAACAACTTGCCAGTCTTCATAATATTACCAAGTACACTATTCTGAGAAGATCAATAATTTTTCTTTTTGGATGATGCACTTTTACTTCAGTCTGGAATGTTATAATTCACCTTCATTCTTGTACTGAATTATAATGACTTCATATGTCATCAGTTTCTTTTATTTAAAGGAAACTGTTCCTTGTCACTCTTTCCAACCAAGTTTTTCAATATCTTGCTAGTCATTTTATTGAATGTTTTACAATTTTCTTGGTACATAGCATTTTGAATCATGGTAAGTTTGGGAAAATCCCTTATCCATTTGTCCACTACTTCCCCTTAAAAAAATAATGCTTAGTAGCTCTTTGTTTTATTAGATGACCAATAAGCTTGGTTTTCCTCTTAGAGCCTCTAAAAGGGGGTTTCCTCTTAATTTATTTAACAGTTGTTTATTAATCATTCATATTGCTTGGTTTGCCTAAAATTTTATTATTTTTAAATTAAAATACTATTGTATACGTGAATGTAGTGAGTTCCAACTCCCATCCCTAATTTCTCCAATTAGTAATAGAATTTGTGGCTATTTTTGAATAATTGACAAATGAATTATCTTCTTAATTCGAATTAAAAAAATAAGTTTGAATACCATGAGAATTTTTAGAAATGAAGCTTTACTTAACAATGCATATAAAATGGCTAGGCTAAAACAAGTCAGTTTAACTGAATGAATCCTCAGTATTCACAATTAAAGGTAGAGACCAACATAAAGTACTAAAGTAGGTAATGTACAACTGCAATTTTTCCGTAATTAGAAAACTTCAGAATCTGAGCATTAATTTCCAACATATCAACCATGGAACCATAATCATGTTACATGGTTTCTAATCAGACTTGATATTTTAACTTGAAAATAATGGTAATAAATGAAAAAAAAGAGTATAAAAAAATTAGCTCACAAACAATTATTTCAAATGTAGGCTCATTACATTATTTACATTACAAATAAAGTTATTCGAAAGTAATTGCTGTCCACACAACTTCAATTTCACTGTGGTAAAGAATGGGTTATAGATAAAAAATTAGGTAATAGAAAAATGTAGAAATCAAACATCCAGGTGCAATACATGAAATTTATTAAATGAAAAAGTTACAATGAACTACTGTGGGTACCACACCACAACTAATGACACAACTAATGACACAACTAATCAGTACAAGGTAACTTGAAAACTATTTAGAAAACATTCAAAACATATCTACCTCAGCTTTAGAATGACTTGTGGTAATGAGATTTACAAACTAACAAGAAGTAACTAATTTATAATATAAGTATGATGACATTACAATGGCATAATAGAGTATTAAAATTATCTTCAAATAAACCTAGTACTAGGTAAACTTACAGCAGTAGCACATGACAGTTTCATACACAACATTTTCGCAGTGAAAAAAGCCTTTAAACTTAAATCAGTCTTTCAAAATACAAAGATACAATTATCTTAACAATACAAAGATACAATTATCAAGTAAATTATGAGTCTGAAAAGTGTGAAAACTTGAAATATAATCAAACTTTAACACTAATCTTTGCGAGCTTCTCCCTCTGCACCGGGGCTGTTCATCGACTCTCCTTGCTGTTTCACTGCGGGAGCACCAGTCTGCATTATTGTTACAACTCTTTCATTGGCAGCAGGCATCGGCAATGCCTATAGAAGTATTTAAAAAATGGAGAAATTACGCTATTAGTCAGCGACAGACAAACAATTGGCAGTGATGATACCGGGCTTGGAAATCCATTGGATAAGTTTAACATTTTTTCATCAATAAATCTCGGCAATAAAAATATTAAACAGGCAATGGGAAAAAATCGTTGGATTTACCCTCGACTAATTAGAAATACAAGCTTACGATATACGACATATTACTGAAAAATTCTTCTTTTACTATTGACGAAGTGAATAGTGAAAAGGGACTATAAAGAAATAAAAAAAATGTGGACCAGACTTATTTCCCGTAATTAATGCAATGTGGATAGTCTGAAAAAAGTTTAGAAATATTTCCTATACTCAATTGGTTTTGGGAAGAGAAATTAAACATTTAATATTTAAATTTAATTACCTTGGGGGCAGAAATCGAAAGTACTCCATCTGAAGACAAGGCCGAAGTAATAGTCTCAGGGCGGATCCCGTTCGGAAGTACATAGCGGCGGATGAAATGCCGGGAAACATAACCATGTTCATCGGGCTTCTCTTCGTGTTTCCCTTCCACGATCACACAATTATCGACAGTTTTCACCGAAATTTCATTGGGACTGAACTGTTGAACATCCAACATCACATTGAATCCATCTTTGTCAGCTTGAACACTTGAAATGCCACTTTGCTGCCCTGAAACATGACGCCATGGTCGATAGTAACCCAACTTCACTAAATTGGGTACAGGCTGATATAGGTCACTGAGCCTCATTCCCAATCCAAAATCTTGGTCAAAGAGTCGTAATGGCCTTTCCATCTCATCCAAGGAATTGCCCAGTATGAATGGCAGGATCGACATCTAAATTATATCGTCAAATTAATTCTCAATACTTGCAACGGTAACGATCAGATCCAAATAAAACAAGAATTTTATCCCTACTTACTTTGAATCGGTTAACCGCTGACACACAAGTTCTGCTGCACTCAAATAACCCCGCTCTCCGACAGCTGCTCGCAAACAGAACGACGAGAATGGGGTAGGTCGGGTATATAAAGGAACTTGTCGTGACGTCACAGAAATCTAGAATGATCTCCGAAGCTCTCGGCTCTTCCCGCAGGTCGTCTTCGATCGAGGCCCGTTTACCACAGACAGCGACAACCAGCGCCACGTATTGGAGTATAGTGATACTATTTGATTCTGGTACGTACGAGCAGGGAGTCGAAAGATGAGGAATTTTCGCGAAATTTCGATTTCTTTCCTTCTTCTACTTAACCATGTTAGAATAGTATTTCAACTGGTTGCCAGTGTACGAATTATTTAGCATATTTTTGTGGTACTCATTTCACCGTTATAATAAACTAAATTCAGAGCGAACAACAATTTTTTCTGAGTGGTCATTTGTATTTAAATTTTGAAATTATGGCAATTCCTTGGAAAATAAACTCAGATAAATGTGAAGAGCATATAACTTTAAGTTTGAAATCACATACATCTAAAATCCTTAAGAAAGTTAAATGTAATAGAAGAATAGCTAAAATATAACAAAATGTAAGTGCAAACCAGTTTGGCTTTAGATATGGCATGGCTCCGGAAAGCTCTGGAGCCATTTCCACATCTTACAACCTAGATCTTTTTTACACAGATCTCTGTTCAAATCAACCGACCACTATTAATCGCCTCTACATACCTAGAACAAAATACTACATCATGTTAATTGGCAAAAGCTGTTATATATGTCGAATTAGATAAACTTGTAAGGATAGAAATGTGATCTTGTTGTTTATAAACACCAAACTGCCATTTTAAGATTGGATACAATGACGAAAAGAGCCAAGGCAAGGTACATAAAGATATACAGCTGAAACTTATCACCGGTATTATTTAGTATTTATATAGAAGTAGCAGGCAAGGGAGTAAAAATAAAGCAAAATGCTAAGATTTAATGATAATTTCAACATTTTAGGAGATAAAGAAGAGGACTTGTAAAGACCTTTAATAATGTTAGCTAAGATCAAATAGTTGTTTTTGCATCAAAGTTATTATGGTTATTTTACACAATTACATTAAATGCACACATGAACACCATATGGGAAGAATTTTTGTCAATCGAAAAAATAGAATGCCACTAGAAGTTTCTTATAATGTTACTGCCCACAGTATGGAAGATTGTAAATTGTTTCAGGTTTATTCAATCAAATTATTAGATAGCCCCAGTGATGGCTCTTAATTCAGCTGTTGCTCTTTTTATCATAGCTATAACTCCAAAAATCAAGCTAACATTTTTTTCCTAGTTACCGAATCACAAGCTTATATTATTTCAACTCAGACCCACTATTATAATTTAAAATGCTGCAGGTTGTGAATTGTGGAATAACCTAAGTAATCATGAATTTTTTCATTACTGCCTCCACAATATATGTGAATATAGTTCAGGATGAATGGTTTTTGTAGTCCCTTTACACAGCCAAAAAATGGGTCACTTTCCCATGCATAAAAGGTATTGGTCAAAGGGATTGCAGCTTCATCCAGCATTAGTATTCTGTTGTTATAATAAGAAAATGTTTAAATATAATTGGTGGGGACTTACAGCATAATGCTCAAAGGTGCAACTAAACCTTATGTGTTGTTCTTAATTCTTGTTTGTGTGTTGCTCAAAGGTGCAACTAAACTTTATATGTTGTCTTAAACTTTATGTGTAACCATTTATGTTGAGGTGCAGTATCCATTTTATCCTCTTTTTTTATTGTCCAATTATCATAAAAATTAAATACAAATAAAAAGATACGAGAAAATTCTTCCTCTTTGTCCTCCTCCAACTCTTACACCTGTGGACAGCCTAGTCTTCCTCAGACCACTGCACTTATAGTGAGGTACAGAGGATGAAATGAGTCCCTTTCCCCTCAGGTAGCAGCAACTAAATATCACAACCCAGGATCTGCATGGCAATTACTCAGCTGTCTGAATTGGTGAAGTATTATTAGTGCTTTGTCATGATTTGGCGAACCACGTGCCAGGGCTAATCGTAATTTCATTGTCGCATTTTTTGTCTAATCATCATGTTTCTGTTGCTGAAAAAGTATTTTTTTCATCGTCATCAGTATTTTAATCCCAAGAATGGTTGACTGGAACCCTCGACGAGGCATTTTCTAGGGAGATTAATGTGGCAGTTTCCGGATACCTTCCACATCGCAGTACTACGGCCGATTCTGCAAATTTCACTCTAACCCACAGCTGTGGCAGTTAATGCTAGACTGATCATCTTCACAGTGCCTTCTGATGAAACTAATGCCTTTCACCAGTGGTTACGTATTGTAGGATCAGACTTTATGGAAATTAATATTGTCGAATGACAAAAAAATTGTCGTCACCAGGACTCGAACCTACAACCCTCAGCTCTGTACTCCAGTTCGCTACCACTGCCCCCAAGTATTCTTTATGCCTACTGAAATTCTCGCTGCGAAATCCTTACATATCGCACGAATGAAGAGAAATATCGTAACTTTGTACATAACACTTTTTCGCGCGGAATAGCAACTGTTCCACTCTCACTAGTGTGATGACACAGCTTTCTTGCAGGCGACTGAAAATGTTCCCACATGGAACAACTGTTGGGGTTCCTATCACAAGATTAATATCTTTATCCAGGGCAGTGTGTTGAGTTCTGATTAGTCAGCGTAACATTCAGATCGTAAACAAGTAGAGGCATGGAACCCATGACGAACAACGTGATGAAATAGGCATGTGAGAGAAACATGATAATATAATAAGAGTCCATGCAATAATTTACTACTGTTGAATTGCGCAGTAGTATATGGAATTACTTTAATCGATGATGCCATTAAAATCGACGAGAATATTCCTGATTTTGATGCAGTGTCATTAAGTTCTGCGGTTTTGTTTCAGAAAAACGAAAAGATACTTCCGCAGGGGACCATAAAGGCTTTTCGTAAAATCGTTATATCAAATTTACGTAATATCAAATAATAACTCCATAATAATTCATAGAGGGACAGTCAGAACTGCTTCATCACTTGCATAAAATCAAATTTATCGTAAAATTTAGATTCTACTGTAACAACCTTCATGTGAAAAATTATCTGTCATATTTTATTTGGCTTCCACTAGAGTCTGTTATGGATTACTACCAAAGTGTTGCTAGAGAAGGATATGGAATGTGTCATTGTGAAAGCATTGGTGGTATAAGGTGACATATTATATCTTCTCGGGTATTTCTCTGGCCTGCTTTTATAATTTATGTAATTCTGATGTTATCAGATAAATTGGTGAAAGTAATAAAAGCCACTAATATAATGTACAGCTAATTACAGCTATAATATCATCATCTTTGAACATTTCTGCTTCTGCAGGCTACAGTATATCCATTCTATTTTACACGATATAATGTATAATGCTTTGATTAGTTTTGTAACTGATTTTCTATGGTTTGAAAAATGACTTTAAACTATAAGAATATAAGCATCCATGGGCCAAGATGAATCTTCGGATCAGCCCGAGTACTAAGCATATAAATCAAAACATTGCCATCTTTAAAAAGTCACCCTAGAAGAAACACTTAAAGTAATTCTTCAAGCTGGAACATAGGAAATTACAGCATGTAATTGGCACCATGAGTAGGGATGTTGAATAACAACTGATTTAGAACATTTAAATGAGAAATATATTTTGCATGATTCACTGTAATTATAAAATGACAATCACAATGTACACACTTAGAAAAAACTTCAACAATAAGCCAATGCAATCAGTCACGAAAGCTCCCAAGGATTCTATAATTAAGACTTGTAGACATTCAATGGAACAAAATGATAATTTAACTTTTATAGGAAGATGTTTGTGAAAGCCTGGGTATAGAATACAAAATTAAAAAGTTCACCATTATATATATCACACAAATAAAAACTTTTGGACTTAGTAACTCTATTTCATTTTCTTTTGTTCCCATCATCAAAAATGGATATGATTATAATTTGAAGCTAATATTTATATATATATTTAAATGTTCAAAAACAATCATGTTGGAGTAATTTACATTTTGATTTTACAGTATCTCAAAGTGAAAAATACATACAAACACTGCACATTTAATAGTTGATAAGAATGTTATCATACAATCAAAATGGCATTTAGAATCATCTCTCATATTATCCTCAACTGGTAGCACAGTAATGAATTCCTCAAAATTCCATTGATGAAGTGATAAAAAAGTAATATCAAGTGACAACCTGAGACTTCCACATCATCAAAGATAAAATTTCACATCGTTTCATTTCCCTTCTCTTAATTTAAGAATACAGATTAAGCATTTTTTATCTTGTGGTCCATTAAATAATCACGATAAATGTAAATATTTATACACAAAATAATTAATATTTCCATTGAATTCATAAAGATAGCTTAAACTTTGTGGCTGGATAGGTAAGCTATAGCATAATAAGCTTACAAAACCCCTAACAAGACCTTTATAAGTCAGAGTACAATGCTCATTTTTAAATTTGTAGCATCTTCTAACAAATGATACTATGAATGCCTAATTATGCACACTATGTAAGAAAATAGTGATAAAAATAACCTAGTAATGATTTTAAATTTTCAAGCTCAAGGTATTTACTACAACTCTGATGGAAAATTTTCAATTTATGTGGTTAACATAAATCATTCACAAACAAATAATTGCACTTATCACAATTATTAAAATACCAACTACAAGACTAAAAAAATAAAATAAAATTTTCTTGACATCATGTAAATTTGTTTTAAGGCAAGGAACAATTGTATGCAAAGATATTTTGAACAAGATCATATATGATATGCTCTTGCAGAACTGCATTGTACTTTGAATTATAGATTACCTCCCTAAAGAACAATTTGTGCAGCCCTGGGCACAAGGCAACAATAAAGAATCACTGTATAAATACCCATTTATTTATCTGAATAAAGAACATGTAGTTTGACCAAAATATTAAAGCAATAAGGTAATATACTGTATAACATTTGAACAATAAAATGCATTTCAATAACATCTGGTTTCATGCACAGACAATTTTTTAGCAGTCAACTTCCAGATAGTTTTACTCTCAAAATAGTATTGGCTTATCTTTGCATTGATCAATCACATATTGAGTGAACTTCTTCAGGAACTTGGGATACTCCCTTTTGTAAACTGCCCTTAAGACTGATGCAGGTGCCCATCCACCAGGGTTTACTGAAAATGGTATTCAAGGATTAATTTTCTCAACATTACAAAGACAAATACATTGGTGTTATTAAAAGATAAATATTCTTACCAGGAAGCATGGTATAAGGGTTACACAAAAATAGCATATATTTTACAATCTATATGATGATAATAATTGGACCTTGGCCTACAATAATACATTTTCATATTTGCATATGTTCTATCAGCTAAAAATCTATCTAAAATCCCCATTCTTTTCCTATCTCTACTTCACTTACTCAACATTCTACCCTCTATTACCAGTAAATTTTTCCAACCAAGTCAAACCGGGAGATTAATAGAGGCACTCATGAAAGAACTAGAGGAATCTTCTTAAAGAAATTTTTTCAGTCTCACTTCCCCAAACATCTGAGTGAAGGAGGACATTGGAGAGAGAGAGAGATACCTGAGAGGCACCCCAGGTATCTTGCACATAACAGTCAAAGGTTTGAAGATGAACTAGCTGGAAGAGTTGGCAATGAGGAAAAGAATTAACAGACATATTGTCAGCATGTAGTGTTTGAGAGACACTTATTTAACCCCCCTCATGAGTATACTCCAACAGATCGCTACCCTGAATAGAAGTGTTAGCTTATTGCAGGGTGTCAGTGAGTCTTCAGAGATGATTAGCATTCCTGTCTGAAACTGTGTGACTGAAATCCCTGTCCAACAGGGACAACCACTCTGAGATACCCAGCAACACAGCCCCTGAGAGTCTGACACCAATTAGGGGGGCCTGCAAGCAGTGGGCATCCTACTTGCCCCAGAGTATCTTGCCTAAACAGAAAGCTTCATGGGAGGTGGCCATGTGGCTTGTTACAGAGACCCATTTCCTCTTTTATTCAGCTTCTACTATAGATACTGCAGTGGTATTCCTAATCCTGCCAACATCATGGGAAGTGTTTGAGAGAATGTCCTCAAGACATCAGTTTCCCTTAAGACAAAATGGTTTCAAACCACCCATCCAGTGTTTTCACCTTCTAGACCTAATTACACCACCCCTCCTCCCCCCTATGTATGAGTGACCTCCCCCACCCCGGAACCAAACCAATCACCCCACTTCCCTTCCTATGTTGAGTAGACAAAACTGTTTAAAAAAATGTTAACTTTGTACCTGATGATTGTTGATAACTAGTTGTACCAAATAAATTGTTGGTAGGAATACAGTGCTTATTCATTTTACAAAAAAATGAATTTCCAGATAGTTCAGCTGAAAACCCTAGAAGCATTTCACACCCTAATATTCAAAAGCTATAATTAGAATAATTTACTTATTTACAGTGGAGAATCAGGCGTAAAGGAACCATCAAGAAGGAAACAAAAATAACTCAGGAAGGGAAGGCATTCTAACATAAGTTTCATCGACAGCCAGCAGTGCCAGCATGAAAGTAAGGAAAAACTTCATGAAAGCACATTGATGGAACTTGAATATCTATAATAGTGAGGGATGGCTGATTAGGTGAGCCAAAATAAACTAGTAGAAATGTATATGTGAGGATAATTAAAATTACATTGACAAATAATGTAGGGGTTATACAAAGAGTACTCAACAAAAGTAATACTGAAATTTCTGAAATAAAAGATGTTACAAATTTTCTATCATAAAAGTAATGTGTCCTCCGGGGAACATTAAATCAGTCAGATTTGCCAATTACCATGTCTTAGTTAGTAATTCAACTAAAGGACTGCAGACCTTTGCCTGGCGCTTTACAGAACCAGTGTAAGAAGTTTGGGCTGAATATCAATATTTAGTAAGAAAATGAAAGTAATGTGGCTCTCGAGAAGTAAGAAGGCTAAGCTAAATATCATACTACAAGGGTATAAATTGGAACAGGTAGAAAAGTTTACTTATTTGGGAAACATCATAGAGGATATTAGACATAGAATTACATTAGCAAAAGAGGCTTTTGCAAGAAGAAAAGAGTTGATGAGAGGGACCTTAAGGAAAGAGTTGAATAAAAGATTAGTGAAAACCCTCATATGGAGTGTAGCATTATATGGATCCAAAACCTGGTCCATGAGGAAGGATAATGAACAGGAGGATTTTGAGATGTAAGTTAGGTGAAGGATGGAGAAGGTGAGGGGAACAGGGAAGAAAACTAAGAATGAGGTGTTAAGAAGTGTAGGGGAGGAGAGGCAATTACTGCATGAAATTCAAAGACAGGAAAGGTGGATGAAAGGGATACTCATAGGCAATGGGCTGTTGAAGTTTGTGATGGACGTTAGAATGTTGAGTAAGCAAAGTAGGGGTAGGAGTAGGATAGGGATTTTGGATAGAATTATAGGTAGTGGGAAGTATCCAGATTTGAAGAAAGATAAAGTTAAGAGTTAGTGGGGTAAAACTGACCTGAGGATCATCATAATCCTACCTTAACTGGTAGACCACCATTGTTAAAATGTCACAGGCATATGGACATGATAGAGGACACTGTTTAAGGCAAAGGAAGAGCAAGAACTACGGAGGAAGCCTCCTGATAAGATATGTCAACCAATATTAATATCAATTAGAGTGATTATTTTGTAGAAATGAAGAAGTTAGCAGATAGAAGAAATGACTTGAGAAATTCAATTAAATCTTTCAACTGGTTATAACAATAATGAATTATCATTTCTTCAAAGAAGAGATGATTCACATGGGCAAATAAGAACATATTTATGAAAGGAAGGGAGTTAATGAAAAATACCATCAGTAAATATTAGGGTTGTTAAAAGTAAAAAAGGCCTAAACATTGAGTGTTGAGTTACAACATTCAAAAAGTTGGTCCCTGAAAATATGAGCATTGATTGTTAGCTTCTTAGATGTGGGTGCAGAGAAAAATGAGAAAGTGAAATGGATGAAGAGAAAGACAATTAATGAATTATGCATGCTAGGCAAAGAGAGGGCATTGCTAGAGGAAATTCAAGGAAGGCAGGAAAAATGGATGACAGTTGAGGTTGGTTATAGAAGGTATGCCAGCAAGGCAAATAAAGGAAAAGAAAATGGGTATTACAAATGGAATGATGATGAGCTGGAAATGTGTAAAGTTAAAAAATAGCTTTCCAATAGAGCATCAAAAGCCTACATTTGATTGGTTTCTCCCTTTATATATAACTATAAAACAATACTTAATATGCTTTTATGATATTCAAAAACTACTTACCAACAGAGCAATATGTGATTTTGCATGTAATATTATCTCTGGTTATCTCAGCACCATCTTTTGGTGGGTCGATGAATGTTTGGCACACTAAACAAACAGTGAGGAAAACTCGTACACACTTCCCCGAATTGGCCTTTAAAGAGAAGAAAACAAGACATTCCAGAATACAAAGATTTTGACAATAATAATCTAAAGAGTATGTAGTGCTAATATTACTTGGAGGAGACAGAATATAAGCATAAATGTAGTATGTGTTTCTGATTCATCATATAATAATGACAACATAAGAAGAAATATGTGAGCATTTGACTGCAAAAATAGATGTCATTCAAAAATAATTATCATATATCTAACATATGCATGCATCATTCCAAATGACACCATCTAACAGAGTTAAATGAGTGGGGTGACAGTTAATTGCCAACTTTTGTTCAATGAAAAAGCCTTACTTGTTATACCACTCATTTAAGGTATGTTACATTGTTAAATACATACCAACCTTTGGGTTGATCACTGTGGTTTTGGTACAGTGTTAAATATTAAGAAATATGTACTTTCCTTGAGATATATATCCTATAAAAAATTTTTATTGTGGTGGAGGGATTTATTTCCAGGAATTGATGAAATTAAAATAAAAAAATGATAGCCCAAATTTTGGAATCAGGATCAGGAGTGGAAAAACATTTTAATCAACCCACCACTTGAAGCATTTTGACTATGACTTACTGGAAAATCTGGGTGTTCAGTTGAATGATTGCAGACGATCCAAATGTCATGGCCATCAGCATCATTAACATCAGGCACCTTTCTCATGTGAGACCAAAAGAGAGCATCTCTTTGTGATGCTGGCCACACTCTTTTGAAGACTTGGAGAAACACTAGCGTGTCCTCTGAGATCGTTTCCAGAACTGTCATCTGCTCTAGCGTAGCTGAAAAAAAGAATTAAGATTAACATTACAGTGGGATATAAACCAATCAGTTTCTTTTCATTTTATATTTTGACATATATATTTGTACCAATTTTTTACAGCAAAGAAAGCTATGAAATCATTCTCCACATATTCACTGATGTAGTACACTATGGGTTACTGTGATTAATGAATAAGGCAATGGTTGTTATCTTGAGAGTAAAAGAACAACTAATGCCATTCTGACATTCATTACTTTAAGCATTTCCCAAATGGCTAATACTATGTACTAAACAACAGAACAAGAAAAGTTGGTGGTGATGAAATTAGGTAAAGGATTAAAAAGATTAAAAACATAAAAATTAACATTAGATTTGTTTAAATCATGTATTTAACCTCATACATACTAAAGGAATCACATTATAGCTTTTAAAATGTAAAACTCAAGTTGCAATACATTTTCAACAACCCAGTACTATGGTCTGATGATGAAAGGAAATCTTCTGGTTAAGGAAATGACTAAATGTTGTCATGCCATTATTGAAGTCCTTATGTCAAATAATGGTAGCCCATATGTTGCAAATTGATAAAATGGTTCAATTTATACTTACTCTCCCATTCATGACGAACATCTGGACAAAAAAAGTAATGGCACATCTCGTGACCTGTAACCCCTTTAACAGTATGAACTGCCTTTAAAGGGTCAATCACCATCCCATTGACTTCCTCTTCTCTCCTGTACATTCGCATCTCTCCATCTTCAGCAAATAATTCCCAAACCCCTTCACCAACTTCCAGACGAGCATAATGCAGCTGTTCTGTAGAAACTAGATCAATCTATAGGAAATAAAAATGCAAGAAATGAGTGAAAACTACAATGACGACAATCATTTTTCTAATATCCTGGGATGTAGCAACATTCTCCCTTAGCATTATTCAAAGACTTTTTATTTCCACCTAATTAATTACTCAGTGACTGTGATGATGCAAATTTTTGCTATAATAATGAGTTGTCAAAAAAAATTTCAGGGCAAAAACATGATTGTAGGGGACAATACTAAATAGAGGAATTTTTAAGGGCATACCAGAAGGAAGTACGTATGTTGAGAAATAGGAAGATGGCAGGGTGAGATAAAAGTATGCATGGGTGAGGAAGGAAATAATGTTTAGAGAAAGGTGTTACTGTTGTGTAGAACTGCATTACAAGTCCTTTATGATATGTAGTAGTCTCCATGGTCTAGTTAAAACATACTTTACCATAGATCACCTAACATACAAATAAATGAGTAATATTCAAATGCATTCTTATCAAGAAAATGAAAAATTTTTATGACTAATACTGTATAATTAACAATAAAAATATATACTTATTATGTACATAATAAAACATGAAATATTAAAAAAGTGAAAAAGAAAATGTTAATTACTTATATCAAGTTATTGCTACACCAATTACTATGGTTAAACATAAGTTTTCCTATGATGCACTTTTTCTACATCAGCATATATTAATAAATGAAAATTCTCAAAGACAATATGTCAGAAAACCAATGCTATATTATAAAATAAATTATTGAATTCATAAATAAAGAAGAAAATTAACATAACCAGTTTGGTTTAATGCAAAAGTTTCAATATTAATCCATGAAATAACTCCAATATGACTGATTCAGTTATCAACTTTACAATTGTATTTGATGTTCTCATGATATCAACACCTTATAAATGACAATTTAAAAAAATGCTTTTCTTATATTTATCCTTTAAGAGAGATGTTTACTTGGCATGGTATGCCAACATAAATGTTCCACCCTTTAGGAAAGCTAATGTTACATAAATTCTCCCAACGCATAAGTTACAGTAGAAGTCCACTATAGCGAGTATGGCTTATAATGAGAGTATTGCTATAGCGAGTGATCATTTCGAGTTGGTTGGTCCACGTGTTAAAACATAGGGAGTTCCGCCGGTTGTTATGAGTGGTCACACCTGCACTATCGCTATAGCGAGTAGATTTTGCCTTGGTTGGTCTTCGGGTTGCATAAATCACAGGATTCAAACACGCATTACATTGTTAAACCTCATGAATCTACATTGTAATGAAGACTTTACAAGAGACTTTGTGGTGATTTTACGAAAGAAGACTTTGTGGTTTGATGTCACAGACTTTCCTGGGGAATAACTGAACAACTTATCTTGGAATCTGTGCACCATTCTGTAATTTCCTGGTGCTATTTCATCCTTATAGCCAATCAATCGGAATAAAAACATATGGAGCTGTGAGCTAGACTTGTAGACAATACAGGAAAAGCCCACTTGTCTGTGTTGACCTTAGCAGGATGGCCAATCTTTCGACCCTCCTCTTATTTATGGAATCGTAATTGTTAACCACAGGCTATGTTAACCTTATCTATGATTAATGAAGTAGGGTAAGTAAAAACACTTGTGATTCCACTCGATATTTTATTTTAACACGACCTAGGTTTCGACACGTTGTGTCATTATCAGGTGACGGTACAGATTTAGTTCTTACCCTTACTTACCCTACTTCATTATGGATAGGTTCCACGTAGTGAAGCCTGAAAGCGTTACATTTGTTAATAACATTAGTATTTGTGTCGTGTGTTTAATCGCGAGGTAGATATTTAAATGGGATCGGGAGTGTTCCTCAACAGAGGGGGTTTTTCTATCATTAAAATACATGAAATAAAAACGATATTTTAGCCAGTTAAGGGGAATACGGTTCCAACATCTCGGACCGTACGTCGAGAAGGCAATTAACGAGATCAAAGGGGAAGATGAAAAAGTGGGTTTCAAGCATACAAGGAAAAGCGATGTGAGCGAGCAGCGATTTGCAGATCGCATTGCGATGCTGGCAGAGAAGAAAGATCCAACAAAGCCGTTTCCCTGCTCGGGAAAGGGAACGAGGAAACAATGGAATAAAAATTAACGACTTTTTAAGTTCCACTTAATTAAATTTATTGAACGACCACGGATTGTGTCATCATCACCTCAAACCTAGCATTAATAAACCGGCCTGTTATATAACTTATTTGCCGTCACAGCACGTCCCTCAAAAATTCATCCAGGGGATTCGCTCCCTCTCCTCCCCCCTCGGAATTTCTCGCCTCTCCCCCATCTCGACTGACAGTCCTAGATCTGAAATTTCTCCGTAAAATCCTCAACGGATCTCTCCGAACCGATGTCTTACTTCCATTGTTTTCCATCCGCGTTCCTTCACGTCCCACCCGCAACCATAGTCTTCTTGAATACTCCTAAATTCCGTCTTTCCATTTCGCAGCGGCGATCTCTTTTCCACCGAATCCCTACGCAGAATTCAATTCCCTTTGCCGCTCAGTTTCCCACCTTGGTTCTATCCTTGTCGAGAACCGTTTTCCAATCCGTACTCAAACGCAACCTCCTGATTAGAGCTCACCCCATCACAGAAAACTCCCATTAATTTTACCTTATCCTCCTTGTCGCTTGTTAATATTTTTTATGTAATATTTCTGTTGAATAATTTTTGTTGCACATTATTTTTTTCTGTTTTGTTTTATGTATTGTGTTCGTACAGTCAATGTAAGAGGCCTTTCTGCTGTTTTTGGCTGTTTTAATATAAATAAACCAGGTCTGATGACGAACCAAATTATCGAATGCGTAACCGAACGAATGGAAAATGTCCGGAGAGAGAGAGAGAGGTGTGTAATGGGATGAGTGGCTTCATGCCACACGATCAAATCGACCTGATTTCTCCAATGAGCGTTGGTCGTTGCAATCTGTCACGAATCTAGCTGCTCTACGCTGCACTCGATCTAACTCCAAAACCAATCCTGCAGAGAAAATTAATATTTTGCACACGGCAATTACTAAGTTCCTCCCGAAGGGGGAAAGTTCCTGATTTGACAGCATTTTTTTGTTATCTTGCATTCATGTTTCTCGTAAGTGATCTTACATTGTCCTTGATCATGTTTTGCCTTTAATGTTTTCCATGCGGGTGGAATCCATCTGTGTGCACTCCTTACTTCTGCATTTGACAGTGCTGCATGCGGATGTAATGCGGTTGTGGCTCACACCACACCCCCTCCCAT
>WURS02474424.1:4736241-4754989 GCA_011762765.2 Rhinocypha anisoptera
TACCACCTTCATGAGGGAACCCGGGGAAGCTTTTTACTTCTGGCATTATTTTCTATGGTCGGATATCTCGCACACCCCCCCCCCCACTAGAGAGCGACGCCCCCCCCCGAAGCAAATGTGGAATCTCTACACGAGGCTGAGTCGCCCAGATAATCCCTCCGAACGCGAAAAAATGGATGCGGGTGTGTGTGTGTGTGTCTACCCTCCATTGTTTAAACGCGGCGACATATTACCAGAAGGCTTGCGCCCTTGGTGGGTGGGTGACTCTGCCGGCCTCATATTCATTTATCACCGATCGCCTCCATGAGGGCTAACGCGGAAGTCTCGCTTCTTGCACTATTCGTGTCGCCGGATGAAAGGGGAATTAAACACTACAATTGGAGGACGACGGTGCGGGGGGGGGGGATGCCTCGGAGCAATCAAGAAAATAAATATCCTCGGGGATAACCCCAGGCGATAACCCCTCCCCATCCTTCTAATTCTCGGTTTCGTTCGATTAGCGGTCTTTCGCCGGACGGGGGTAGCCCCGCCCCCCCGTGGGCAGTTCGCTCGCCGCCTCTCGGCTTCGAGCCCGCCCGCCCTAAGGGTATGGATCATGTGTTTTGTCCAATAGGGTTTTTTTCTATAATTTCGAGAGGTGCGAAATGACCATGGCCGCCATAGCGTGCTACAAGTAAGAATACAACTGATACGTCCTTACTACTTGGCGGTCGTTCGAGGGAGGAGGTGACGCAGATACGCGTGGTCCCTTCTGGCTGGATGGGGGCAATCCGGGCGCATCGGACCCGAGGGGACAGTGAATCAACCGATCGATATTTTTGTCGATATTAATTTGTGTTACATCACTGGGACCAACTCATATAGGTCCCGCAAAATAATTTACCATTTCGCCTCACTTCCTTTGCCGTATCGACCGTCATTAAGGTGAAACGCCTGCTAGTTTTCCGTAATTCGGAACAAAAATCCACGTGATTCTAATCGTCGATATTATTTTTCCTTTTACCAAATTAATTATTAGAGTTTGCTCATGTGTGCCCAAAATCATCTTCATCATTTTCAATCGGACAATCATGAAATCAGAAATCTTTTTCATTCGGGCGCTCGTCGTACATGCGTGGAGGGTGGGATGATACATTCTGATAACACACACCCACAACAACAATCAACCAATGGAAAACTCAATTAAAAGGAAAAATTACTGAAAATGGGTCAAAGATAAATATACATTTACAAAAAGGAGTACGGAACCTTCGCCTAATGAAAAGTACTTAAACTTTTGCCCTTTGTGTCATTTTCCACAACAACCCAAGCAACCAACTTAAGGAAAACATCATCTTTTCCTCCAATAAATCTTTAAATTACTATATTTGTCAATGCATACAACACCGTGACACATAACATACCCCCTTATTTATATTCATTTCAAGAAAAAATAACTTCTTAAATTTTTACAGTAACATTTTTTTTCTACAGAACAGCAAAAAAAATCTTATTCAAAGCCACTCTTTCGATAACATAATGCATTGGAATACTCATATAGACATAGATATTAACCCTTTGAGTGTGAAGCAACAATATATCGTTGTTTGCAATATGTGCTTGAAGTGCCAATATATTGTCATGTGGTGATCAAGTGTTTAACTAAAAATATTGTGTTGCATTAGAAATAACAATGGATTTTTACTCAAACATATTTAATAAGGGAGTGTCAACTTTCAAAAGCATCAGAAATCATGACAATCATACAAAATTACTAAGATATTGATGGCATTTCTGGGAAAGGCTACCAAAAAATTGGTGTTGATTAAATCAAAATCTCGATTATGATTACCAGTGCTTAAGATGCACCTACAATATTCTAAATGTATTTGAATGAAAAAAGCATGGCACAAACACCAGCAACTAGCTTTTTGTAATTTATACTAAAACATCACATAAAACATATTGCTTAGCAAGTCATTAGTTAATGTGAAATTTAGGTTATGAAAGAAAAGAAAAATCTTAAAACAAAGTGACAATGATTTTTCTACGACAATATCAAAATATGAAAATGAAGCTTCAATAAATTAATTGTGCAAGTCTTTTAAAATAATTTACAAGTCAATGGTATAGATTATGTGGAATTAGGCAGATTTTAAAAACCACTCGTCAATTTTCAGGATCATGAAGAGTGCAAACATCTATTTTTCATCTCTGAAAAATGTTCTCTAAATAAATCAATTGATTCCTCAAGGGCTTATGCTACTTTAAAATCTCCGATGGATGACAATGTATGCAATGAATCTCCAACATTGTTTCATTTTCCTCTGGCATTGAATCTCAGTCCAAGATATAATCCTAAGACTTCTTCAATAATATTAATGAACTGAAAAATATTATTGCTAAATTCCTACCATTAATTTATCTTTTCAAAGAGTACACAAATTATATGTGATTGCGGGCATTAAGTAATGTAAATACTTTTCAAAAGGGTTTATCACATTAATAAAGCATTTTTATTGCATATTCTCCAATATATTAGTGTCCATTTCTTTTCAAGTGGCATCACATTCAATATTTTTGAATTATGGTAATGGCTGGTTGGACCATTTATTGGCTACAAGACTTTGCTGACAGTTTTCATTCTGCTGTCATCTAGTGAGGAATAAGGTCTCTTTATCAAAACTTGGAAAATAAAAATAATTAAGCATTTATATTCACAGGTAAAGTTAACTTTTAGTATTTTATTATTTTCATTTATCATCCATAAATTTTTAATTCAGAGTTCTCGGCAAAACTACTATATTGATTAGAAAAAATTAAGAATGATTTCATAAAATATCATACATCTTAAAAAACAATGACTTTGATAGTTTTATTCTACAGATGAGAGATATTTGATTCAACTTTTTTTAAACTTTGGTTACATTCAAATTAAGGTCTGCAAGGATTAGATTTACCATTAAATTCAAATTTATAAAAAATAAAAAAGTCCAAAATTATAAATAATTTTACTTATATACTAGATACTTAGATACTTTATCAACTAAAAGTAAACCCATTAATGAAAAATAATCATATGAGGTACATAAACAAAATCTGGTACTGTAAATAAAAAATAAAGACAATTTTAATTTCTGCCATCGGCTTCATCAAAGTGGGCTTTACTGGAAAGGAATATACTACTCATGATGATGGTGGACAATAACTAATTATCATTTGCATACTGATTTTCTCAATCAAACTATGGGTATTAACAAAGAATTCTCTGCATATGATTGTGTATGGATACTTTCAGCCATAAGCTTTCCTACCTAGAGTAATTGATTTTAATGTAAATAAACAGGCTCTAATCCCAAAAATAAAGAAAACTTTCCTGAAGTTCTCAGTTGAAAAAATGATTACAATAATTTAAAAAATGACATTCTTTTCATTTGGCCAAACAACAAGATTGTCAGACAGGGGTGGCAATCTCCACATAAACAATAAAAATACAAGGATGACATCTAGTAATGTTCATTCCCACAGTTATTGTTCAAAAGCAGCAGGTGAAACTGGTTTCAAGATCACCAAAAAATATAATTCTGGTGAAATAAATTGAAGTAATATAGGTAAGTTAGGTTTAGCAATGGCAAGATTACTCATAATGATCAGGAATAACCATGAAACTATTATATTTATAATTATAGATTGTGTAAATTAAAAGGCCTTAGCATAAACTAAAAATGTTTTAAAATGTACCTGATGCTGAGTCCTCACTTAAAAACTGCCCATATTTCGTTGAACATTCACCATTCAATAATGTATTCTCTTTATCTGAAAAAATGTTAAACATCACTGTTACTAATGAAAACCGAAGTTTAAAAAATCCACAAAAATGTTAACATAAAAATAATTATTTATGGCTATGACATTCATTTAGACTGAAAGTATTAAAAAAGTCAATTAGTAAGATTGGAGGAAAAGAAGAACAAAGAGGCGAGTACATGTCATAAAATTACCTGATTTTTGCATTGTGGCACATTTTGATGATGAAGCTTCTTCAGCACAAGCATCAAAATAGGTCTGAAGAGATTCAATTTGCTGGCAGAGGATGCCTCGAAATGTTTCCATTTCCGCCAACTTTTCCTTTAAACCTTAAAAACACAAGTATTTGGCATTAATCATATATTATATTGCTATGAGTAATGTCATATAAAATAAACATTTACCCCTTCCTCGCTTAAAGCTCGACGATGAGGCAGTTGACAGGGTGTTGGAAGTGAGTGATATGGCACTTCCATGGCGCTTTAGACTGTTTTCGCTACCATACCCAGATTCCGCCTAAAATAAGAACTTATTAGATTACCGATTCAAGGAAAGTTTGAGAACGGCCATACAAGATTGTGCAATGACTGGACGTACTTTATAAGTTTCAAGCACATCTACCCATTGTTGTTTTTCCTCTGGACTTTCGGCTCGGAGATACCAAACGCAATCATTGACAGAAACATCAAATCTGCATTCGTCAAACTCATGAGGCTGCAACAGGACATGAAATCATAAATGCAAAATCGAAAGAAACTGTAATTTATTTTGCCTAAGAAAATGCGGGTTATATTGGGGGTTTAAAAGTATCACGTGGTTTAATAGGGAACATATGTTTTTATGGAAAACGAACCTTGATAGTAGCTTTAAACAAGCTTATGGCTCCACGACAGCCGAAACCGGTTTCTTCCTCCGATTTGTAATATGCAAGAGTACCATCTTTCATAACTATGTAACGACTCTGCCAACCATGAATATAGTTCGTCCACTTGCTCAAAACACCTCTTTTTTCTGGAGCCTGATAACCGTTGTCACTATCATCTTCTTCGTCACTGCATGTCACACTATGATCGTCTGACATCTTGCAATCAGATATAGAGCGAAGTAATTGAACGCATATCAATAAGTGTCAGCTTCTAATTGTATGTCTTCTTAATCACTACCCCGGATTGCATTAAAGGTTCAACTTGACACTTATACAAAAACATTAGCAGCCATTTTTACTTTTGATCACGTTTACCAGCTCAGTTTACTGAATAAACAAAAGAAAAGCGATTTGGTTCGTTCCGAAATGTCATGTGATGTAATGCATGATGTCATGGTCACAGGATAATAGGTTAAAGTTGGCCGATGATAAGGGGATGCACATGAGAGATTATTTCTTAGCATTTCAGTATTCGCCAATTTGTTCGTGTATCGGAAGCAAACCTAGCGGCTAAAAAAAAACTTTTATGAAAAATGTTTACTTGTCACAAACTTTATTGCCTTTCTCAGGACAGTCCCAAGTCTTTTTTTGCGTAATTTAGTAGGATAACTAAAATATTGAAAAAATACCCTCTCGCCATCTTCAAATTTTACTACTGCGAGGAATCAACAAAAACCCAAACCAAAGGTCCATAACTTTTGTCCAAATCACCCAGATTTTTGAAGTTCAAAATATATTTATTTGAAAAGATGCGTTTACGGAAATTTACGAAAGATGTTCCACATTAGTCCCGCTTAAAGAAAGTGAATTCTACTAATTTTAACTAGTTTCCTCCTGCGTGTATTATGTAGGTGGAATTACAAATACGTTTCATGCGATCATCTAGTCTTACTTGTACATTGCCCTATTGTCCCCATTCATATCCCTGTGGGATGGGGATTTAAGAGTGAATCAAGAACAATTTTAATGTATTTGTAAATTTTCATTTAGTATTTGCTGACTTTTCCTTACTGTAAGGTTTCCCTGCAGAGAAATCCCTCAATGGGAATTTTCCTGGCAGAAAATGTTTTCCCCCAGGGAATTTATGAAAGGGCGGCGTTTATAATTTCTAATAGATTTTAATATGCTACATTTAATGGGAGTAAACCTGGTATCTGTAAATGATACAAAAAAGCCCACCCCAAGCCCTCATTGTCACACTTTATCATCATTGCGCAACAAAGCCGGTAGACCTTATGAATCCCACAATGTTGAATTTAACATTGCCTAAATTTCAACAATTGTCACTTGCAGGTTTGTCAAACTTAGGTAGTGTCAAATAAAATGTTTCTGCAGAATTTACAACAGTACCTATTCCATATGTAAGATATGGTGTTTTCCTGGCACACAATTCTGATGAAGTCTTTGCAGATTTTCCACTAGGACACCTGGTGCTATGCCCAGAGGACAACGGCTGAGTCACCCATTGAAACATCAGCAGCTGAAACCCTGACCCAGTGGAGGAGGACCCACAAAGACCAGCAGAGTACCACTTCCCTTCATCAATACATAAATTCCACCCAATAAATTCAGAGTTAAGAGTCCGATGGTGTAGAAATGGTCCTGCATGAAAATTTCTGAGCACCCCCTCTGTCTTCAGTTACCCACACTCCGGGCTCCTTCCTTCCTATTTCATACCTCCCCCATCGGCATCACTTCAGCGTAGTTGTCAGCTCTTGACGTTTCGGTTCTCTCTAGCTACCCTACTGTGTGCTAGTGCAGAACACTGGCAACACTCTCCTCCAGTGTGTGAGAGAGAGAGTAAGGAAGGGAAGGTAAAGCCAAGAGGGGTGGTAGGCAGTCATAGCTCCACCCACCATTCACTCAGGACCATTTCTGCACAGTTGGACTCTAGCTTCCTCAACCTTGGTAATTATTTTTGTAGTAGCCACCAGTCTTCAGCCCTATAATAGGGGTGGATAGAGACCATCTAGTAGAATAACCAAAAATAATTATCTCAACTTGGTTATGAATAATAATGCACTGCTCCACAAGTTAAAATTTATTGCACAACACGTTTCAGTCATTAGGCCATCATCAGGTAAACCAAATTCATACAATAGTATGTATAGCAGATTTCAATAGTGAGAGATGGAGGAAAAAGGGACGATGGTCGGGTTGTAATGGTGGCAAGACTTTTAGAGGGGTAAGGAATTGGATTGGTAGATGGTGGTTCTGGAACGAACAGACTTTCAAGAGTCGCTCCCTACTCCTCCTAAAGTCTTTTCCATTACAACCCAACCTTCATCCCTTCCTCTCTTAACATGTGCTATATATACTACTGTGCTGTATGAATTTGGTGTACCTGATGATGGCCTATGGGCTGAAATGCTTTCTGCAATAAATTTTAACTTGTTGAACAGTGCCATTTTTCATTGCATTATTATGATACCACTCCACTATATCTCACCGAACTCTGTTACTTTTATTTGGTTATGAATGTTGTATTTCTGAAGATTTTTTCTGAACAATACAATGTAAAGTTAACAATTAAAGTGGAGTTAAAAACTGTATTGTGTAGCCACTTCATCTGGGGTTAACTATTTTTGGAGTGGAAACTCATACTACATGATCAAAAAGTCTATCAAATTCAAGAACATTACAGTAAAACCCATTGCATGCATTCATTTTTGTTCCTTATGTTCGACTGTCACTTGTACTTTTAAACCTGTGTAAAGAGGAGCAGCCTTTGGATTCTAGACTTTCCAGTTCCTCCCACATTGTTTGATCCTGATTGCTGACAGTTTTGCCAGTGTTCCAGTCTGCATTTTCAAGTCTGGCACTTCAAATCTGAAGATGCTGACTGGAACGCTGGCAAAACTGTCATCCATCAGGACCAAACAACAAGGGCGTGACCTGAAAACCCAGAATCCATCTGACAATCACAATAGAAGCCTTCACAGCAACAGGAGCCACCTTTATTTCTTGTGCTAACATCAAAATGTTATGAACAGTGTTAAGTATTTAAGTTTCTTTCGGTAATGACAGGTAATTTTAGTATCCCCTAGAGGAAGTGGCTACACAGTGTGCTAATGGATCACATACTGTGTACACTGCTACACTGGCCACTTCCTCTAGAGCCAAGCATTCTTTTATGCATTTTAGTACAATTTCCCTGAGAAATCATCTCTCTGCTTTTCCTTGAGTTCATATAGAGCTCAAATGATTTTCTTGATTCTCTTAATATAGTATTTTATAAGAGGTATGATTTGATTTATTGGGATGATAATCACTTGCAAAATGTAATCAAAAGAAATCAGCAGATTTTTAATGGCTAAATTCAGGGTACAATAGACAGTAGTGACATCCAATGTTTAGAAGCTGAAGATTAGAAAGGCATTCCAATCATGGTGAGATCAAGCTGCAACAGTGACACCATATCAAGATGCTAATGCATCAGTCTATTATGATTCTTCCACAGGAGGTATAGGGAGAAACATTTTAAAAGTGTACATAACAAAATACCAAATTACACATGCATTACAAATTTCTTGTAGCATTCTTTATAAATACACATACTTTTTCATTAAATAAGCTTGTTCTTAATGAAATTATAAGTTGTAGACTTCAAAATGAAATTAAAATCAACTGACAAGAAACCATTAGTTTTCAATGGAAGTTTTAAAAGCCTGCCATTGCTTGTAAAATCCAGGGCTGTACCTTGAACAGTAACATACAAAATCGCCTTTCACATTAAAGTTGATGTTACTGATGGGAGGAGGGAGTACAAATAAAAATTGAGGTAAAAAAGTACCAATTGGTATCACCTGAAAGATTGACCAAAAACGAAAGATAAAAACATCTCATTTTTCAAACCTAATGATGATACAATGACATATAAACACCAACCTTATATTTCCAGTACCACATAATGACTAGAAATTATTAGGCACCATAATATTTTTGTATGGTGTTGATGGAGAGTAAAGAATGAATATGTTCACAGGCAAACACCAGTGGATAAAAAGAAATTGGCACAATGTCACAATTCCTTTTTTTATTCATTGTCACAATGTTAGGAATGAATGTTCAAAACAATGTGCATTTTTATGCCACATCCATCACTGATGGATTGTATGTGACCGATGAAGTTCATTAGAAGCAGAGTTTCTTGCTTGTGCCATTATTGATTCAACTCTAGAAGCTGTTTCTCGTGCAGTTTCTCGGAGAGCATCTGACAATTCAGGAAGATCTGGGAGATCCAGAGAAATGTGTGCAGAGAGTCTTTTGTAAACAGATGGCTCCTTTTTATTCCTGAAATCAATTTGCAATTACTTTAAAGCCATATCACACAGGAAACCCAAACAGTTCATAAAGTGAGTCGTTTTAAAGGGTTCATTTCATCAGAGAACATGCAAATAATTACTTGCCTTTCCACAAAATTTTCATATTTGCAGCAGTTTAGCACTTGAATGATCTCATGAAACTTTGAAGAGGGGCTTTTCTGCATTAAGATTATGGAAGAATGCAATCCTACAGACACAACATGCAAAAATGTGAAAACTGAATACAAGGTCTAGGTATAAAAACACAATTGTTTTAAGTACAATCAATGTATCCAATCTCCAAATTATGAAAAAGCATGAGCCAATGACAAAATGATCTCTTAAATTACAGAACATTTTACAAATAATACTTCTTTATAGTTTAGGTAAAGAAAAATATCAAGTAGTTATAAGCACCTCTCATAAGTGGTTCACCATTAGTTAAAAACAATATAAAGTACCAATTAAAGATACTATATTTGTAACAAATGTACATGAAAACATTCCAATACTGGTATAACTACAATTATCAGAATATTCTCAATTACAAAACGAAATATGACATTAAAAGTGAAAACAAGAGGCGGAAGGAGATTTTACTTAATTTTCTAATCTCATCAGTAAATTACATTACAGCATGTGGACTCTCGCTATACCACCATCAGGATTATCATTTCCTTTCCCAATTCAACAGTAACATACACTTGGTGAATAATTAAAAAATACCTAGTTAAAGACATTACAATTTTACATTTTACCAATAATATAACATTCAAATGTCATCAACATTCAAAGCAAAACAGGTTCAATTTAAAGTTTTCTCATGCAACAACACTCACATGCACAATGCTACTGAACACATGTTCTTAATTTACATAGATAATAGACATTTGGAAAGTTACCCTCTTTGTTTTAATTTTCTCATTTGTTGGTCTTACTGGAAAAAAATATCAATGGCACAGGTGGTTTCTAAGGATTTTTAATTTCATAATTCTTAGCAAACTAGCTTATGCTTTAAATTGGAATTCCACAAATTTAATACAGATGAATCATTTTGGACTCCACATAAAATTTACCACTTTCTTACTACCATGTTCTTTAATGTATTAACCAAAGTTCACTTGTCTTTTTTTATTGATACACTGCTAAATATTTGAATGTCAATAACAAATGTTAAACTTTGAGAAACCATCAAAGTACAAAATTATCAACTGAAAAACTATCTACTTGCATACAACTACCTCTTGAGCATTAAAAAGTCACAAGATAAACATACAACACTAAAAGACCAACAACATAAAAAAATTCAATGAGCCATGCTGCTCCTTTATTAAGTAATTTTAGAAATGAGATTTCAATCAATTAAGTTTTCATAATTATTCATTCTGCTTTAATCATTGTAATACATGTACACATGTAAGAGAAATTTTGAAAAAGAAAATGAAAAGTGAAAATATTTCTGCAAAAGGTTTATTGGGTTTGGTGATTAAAGTAAGAATTTACCAATTTCTATCCTGCATAAGAGAAAAAAATGTGTACAAAAGAACTTATAATGAAAAAAATGGTGAAGAGACTTTTGCATGGGAAAAGTTTATTCGGTTTGGTAATTCAAGTAAAAATCTCCCAATTACTGCCCCAAACCAATATGAACAACTCAAAAAAGAATTTCAACTTTGAAATTGGAAAAGTATAAACATAATGTGATGAAAGGGTCAGGCACATGGACTGGAGGAATGATGGTAACAATCCCAATAGGGAACTGTAGACTTTATGAATGGAAATGTAGCATTTCTAACACAAATTAAAATTCATGGTGAAAAAAGATTCGGCTTTAAACTCAGATCTTTAACTTGCTGGTCAGATGTGCAAGGAGCTAAACCACAAAGTCAACATAGTTCACACTGAATTTCCATGTGAACAAGAGACCCAACAATAAACTTTATTTGGGTTGGGATCTTTGTTGCGATGTTACATTGATTTTTAATAAGTTGTACTTAATAAGAAAGTGTTAGCTTAATGTTGCTTAATAAAACAAGCTTAAGTAATCCTTTGTGCATGATCAGGTATAAAGTTACTTGTTGGAAATTTGCTTAAACACAACTGTAAAAGTTTTATTCAACAATAACTAACTTAGTAATTTCCACAATCCTAAAATTATACAAACTTCTAAGTTGTTGTTTCATTATGGATAATCATTATCACTTATCAAAAAATTGATGCCAAAGAAAATGTGAATAACGGACATGAAAGTAAGGCAAAGAGTTGAGAGAAAGTAAGGAGATATTAGAAAGAAGTGGAAATAAAGTAACCCATCCTATAAAATGAAATCCATTGGGACCACTAAATCATAAGCTAATGGATGAAAGGAGGAGAAGAGAGTAGAGAACAATCTAATTATTAAATCAGTATCCTCCTGGATCAATATTCTTTGTTCCCTAATCAATAGAGATTTGGATTATTTAGCCCTCTGAGTGCAGCCCCATGTAAAACTGTCAAAATATGAGAGGAAATTGTAAGGCTATTTAAGCCTTTCCATATGAAGGCTTCCACGGAAAAATGAGTATGAAACTATTCTGGGTAGAGAACCACATGTGTCATTTTTTGGCACAACAGTTTCGCCAGCATTGCAGCCAGTTTCTCCAGGTTAGTCAAGTGGTGATGCTGAGATTTGGCCATCTTATGTACTATACATATCAACCATTGGAGTCAGGTGCACTATTATTGGACAATTGTGTTTTCCTTTTCAACATTCATTTCCAAGTGCCAGAGAGTTGAAAGAGAAAACAAAATCGACCAATAACAGCACATCTGACTCCAACGGTTATGTACATATAGGATGGCCAAATCTCAGCATCATCTCTTCACCAACCTGATGATGCTGACAAAACTGTTGTCCAAAAAAAAAGGACACATGTGGTGCTCTACCCTGAAGACCTTGTTATTTAAACCCTTATTCAGTGAGCTGCAGTCTGGGAGACCACAAGTATACTAAAAACATAACAATTTCACAAACCTCATTTTTAATAAATATGATATTTTGTATGCACTTTCTAAGATTGAATAGCTGATCCTAAAACTATCTATACTTTTTCAGTAACAGGTCAATATGTATTTCATTAAATATTAATATAAATCTGTTGAGTGGTCTGTGAGACCTGACATTACTAATCTCCAAAAATCATTCTGTAGTAGTAATATATTTGTTTATAGAGTGCTTCGATGGTTAGGGTCACTACGTACCTCTTCAAATCATAGAAAAAACCAATTTCAACAAGCACATCAACCATGCCCAAGGCGGGATTCAAACCCGTGACCTTTGGGTTAGCTGGTGAGCTCACTACCCCCAGGCTAACCCGGTCGGCATAAAATCAATCTGAATAGTTGAATTTTAGCACAATTATTGTAATAATGAAGTCACTGTTTAGTTTATAACATTGGACATTATCACATAATGTTTTTCATTGACAATATTTACCTAAATTTGGATAGACTATTTTTTTACAAATCAGATACTGGTCTTACCACTATATTTCACTTTAAGTTGAGAAGATAGCAGTAAGCATATAAAAAATTCATTATATTACAGGTTTAATAAACAGAAAAATTAATAACAATAACATTTTTTCCTAGCAACTACGTATAAGAAAATGGTAGTCTGCTAGACCCCATGTCCACATTTATGTTGCATACAAATATTCCACTTCACAGGTGAAAAGGGTTAATGATAAATGTAAAGATGTTGAAAAATGGTTGTAAAATAATATTCTCATTATAATATGCAGAAAATTTCACAAATTATAAAAAACACTCACTCTTTGAAATAAGCATTCTTTGAAGGTATGTATTAAGCCAAAAATATGACAAAGATTATTTTGAAAATAATTCTTACAACATGATTTTTGCACTGGTATATATGATAATACATAAAACTTATGGTGCTTATTAGAAGAAACTTTTAACAAACATGGAAAACGAGCTAGATCTATGTCACATATTAAAAAACTGAGAGGACCGAGGCGTTAAGAGAGGATTTTACATACATACTATGGTGGAAATATGGTAAAAGGGTTCTTCAGACAAAAATTATCGAAAATCTCAGAAAAAAGTGTGCATGGTATAATTAATTCAAGACTGAAGGGACAAAGAAGTGTGTAGGGGCATGGTGATATGGAATCAAATTCTAAAAAGAAAATTTCCTAAATCATGATCAAGAATCAGCTTTTTTTACTGGGTTCATCTCAAAATTGAACAATTTTAATGCAGGTATGCATGAAGTATGTGTTATTGCACTATTTTTTTAACTTTAAATTATTAAATTTTAGTATCATGTCATTTGAAATCACTATCAATGAGCATCTATTAGCAATACTTTGCTTTTGGAAAAAGTAATTAGTAGGTGCTAAATCTGCTGCATAGAAAAGGTAACCTAGTAAATCCTTTGTTTGGCCAAACTCCTTGACACAGTAACAGACAGAATGTTGTCATGCAATAGGAACTAGTCAACAGGTTCACACATGCCCAGTATAACATGCCAAATTCTTTCAAGGAGCCTTGCCATTACACCATTGTACCTCATTGCACCCAAAGTGTGAACCTACAATATGAATTCTTGGTGGATTTTGCTCAGGACAATCTGTCTTAAGGCCTAGAAGAGACACTTGAGCATAGATACAAACTTTGTTCTGAATGTCGCAAAAGTCAGAATATGAACTTCTTGGAAATACAAACATATTTCAAATTTATTTAAGAAATAAGTAAAGTTTTCTTTCATTGAGAGTCGGCCGAAAGGTGCAGTTGGGAAGAACACCTCCATGAGTCTTTAACCTAGACCAAAAGAAATAGTTATTCAAGCAAAATTAAGATTTATTTGATGATGGTTCAACTGTATCACTTGAGGGTACCTCATTCTATATCACAGAATAGGGCAGTATCAATTGGAATTAGCCACAGAGTTTAAAAATAAAATTTCAGTTTTAGCTACATTAATTTTCTTAGTTCTAAACTTATCAAAATATATTGTATTGCTTTAAGATTGAGCAAGTTTAAGGCATTAACAGGACAAATATTCAATAATATTGTACCAAAAGCCAAACTTGTAATTTGAAAGAATACTCATGTGAGCATGAGAGACAAACTGGAAAATATAATGCATATTGGAATAAAATTGCAAATTTCCACAATTAAATAATCATTTTATCTAGGGAAAATTGCAAGTATACTCCATTAGGCATCTCTATATTTTAAAATATAACAGCTGAATCTTGACTATTTATTGAATAATATAATGCAATTAAAAAGATATATTATACTGACAACACCAGAAAATGAACATTTAGCAATTTTGTAATTTGGACCTGAAAAATAGCTCTATAGGTGGGAAAAAAATGAGTTACTGGAACTGTTATTTGTAAAGCACATCCTGCAAAATTGGCATAGCCACCCACTGAAACAGTCTACAACATGTCAATTCATAGTATAAAATCAAAAATAGAGATTAAGCTATGGGACTGGAATGACTGTGCTGACAGACATTTTCACAAATTACTGTCACCAAAGTGCTAAACACATGTAAAACAAAGACAAATACTACTACAGAATAGAAACTCACACAAGAATTATAAAAGGTGGTACATATCATTATGAAAGACAGTATGTTATGCATTCAGTCAAATTACTACATCACCTTCTAAGATTTTTCCTCCAGTTCTTTTCATGAGATATGTTCCAGTCATCTTCTAACAAGACTTTTTGTTCCCAAAGAAACTGACTGGAACTCCAGTCAAGGAAGATTTTAGCAATGTTTTAAAAGTAAAAACTTTTACCTAAGAGATACATTATTTTGAAGATCAAAGTAATAATAGTACTACTATAAAGGCTTAAATTCACATGCAAAGATGAATAGTTATAAATGAGGGAAATTCCACCAAATAAAGAATTAAATTTTTTGGTGATTCAAAATCACAAATCTCCCATTTAACAGTTGGACATGCAGCCAATTTGTTACTGGTATATGGTGTGGTTATAAAGAGTAATATTTTGCTCACATATAAAAAATTGGAAATACATGAACATGGAAGCTGGCAGGGTCACGTCACTGACTATTGAGTGGGGAATCCAGGGAGTGAGTTTAAAGGGTTAGTTCTAGATGAATAAACTGCTTACTCTACATAATGGAAAACACTTCCATATGGTCTTACAAAAAATGGATGGAGTTCCATGACAATCCATCCATGCTTGAAGAATAACAAATCTTAGGATGCAAAGTGAACCACGACCAAACAGACCTCACCTTTACTGCTGATTGCTGTGAGCAACATTGTTAACTGCAAGGTTCATGCAGATATCATGTGTGTTGTCAGATTTATGTTGCAAGTAAATTTAGGAGTAAGAAGGTGTGGGCCTCCCCCATGGAGTGAAATATGAACCCCTGCCATGGAAATAAATGAATTGGGATTCAGCCATTGGGGAAAACAGATAGATAATTTGAATTGGGACCCTTGGAGGAACAAGGCTGATGAGTTGCCTGGAATATAAATCAATTGTAGCAGATATTCTGTGTGAAAGTTATCCCTGAAGAAACTGCATCTACATTCATTGAATATAACTACAGAATACATTCAAATAAGATTAAACCTGTGTGAATATGAGATTCAGGGACTTGAACAAATAGGAAATCAAAATTACTTTGAAAGCTCAGAGAAAGATGCCCATGTAGAGGTATTAACAGTGGCTGCATCTAATATATCGTGGAAATGAAAATTTATGGTGTTTTTCATTCTTACAATGAAATTACTCCACAAAGTAACGATTGAAACCATCAATCATGTAAAAAATATTGTCACTTCATTTTCTATCAACGTTTCCTTTCATTGCTTTCTTCAACAGTATATCTTTCATGCTTTGGTTAAGAAAAAGTAAAAATATCATGGTAAAATGTCTAACAATTTTTACAACATTTCTCACCACAATATTTTTCATAACTATATTCATTAAGTTTTCAGGTATTATATTTTATAACTAGTACAAGGTCTGTTAGAAAAGTATCCGATCTTTGGCAGGGGAAAAAAACTGGCATACCTGGAACATTGGAAACATAATCAAGTATCAAAAAGTAGTCTCCTTGGGACTCCACACACTTATCCCAGTGGTGCTGTCATTTTTGGAACCATTTCGAGAAAGCTTGTTTCGGAATGGAGTTTAGCTCAGCTGTCATTGCACCCATAATGTCATCTCTTGTCTGAAATCGCATTCCTTTCAATGGCCTATTGAGGAATAGCCAGAAATCGCAGAGGGCCATATCAGGAGAGTAAGAAGCCTGTTGAACCATAGGAGTCTGGTTTTTATCCGTGGAGGTGGAGGCACCAATTTTCTGTTGACCACAATTCCGGTCTCTTGCACCACATAGCATGACAAAGGTGATGGAGGATATCCCTGTAGTACTCCTTGGTGATTGTTTGACCCTATGGTTTACCACACCACAGGAATCAAAGAAAACAGTCAGCATCACTTTGCTGTGCACTTGGCGGGTTTTCTTTGGTCTCAGTGATGTGGAATGCTTCCAATGTGATGACTGGGATTTGGTTTCCGGGTTGTACTCGTACACCCAGGAGACTCATCACGAGTGATTATGGCATTCATGAAGTCGGGGTCACTGTTTGTAGAGTCCAGCATGTCCTGTGAAACTTCAACATGAAGTTGCTTTTGCTCTGCTGTCAGCAGCTTTGGCATGAATTTTGTCACCACTTTCTTCATGGCCAAATCTTCGGTCACAATGGAATGCGCCAAAAAACTAATGATGCCCACCTCTTCCGCAATTTCTCGGATAGTCACACGATGGTCCCACATGACCACAGCGTTCACTTTGGCAATGACCTGGTCATTTCGGAATGTTGATGGCTGACTGGAACGTGGCTTGCTCTCCACCAATGTGTGGCCATCTTTAAACCAGTTGCACCACTCCTTAATCAGTGTGATGCCCATAGCATCATTACCGAAAGCTGTCTGAATCTTCCGAATAGTTTCCACCTGCTTGTCGCCCAGTTTCTGGCAAAATTTTATGCAGTCATTCCGTCATTTTCCTTGCAATGAAAAACCGACGAGAGCACTACACTCTACCTCATTCAAATGCTGCTTGCAAACAACAAACGCTATTGACAGGTGGGAAAAAATTCACACATGCGCAAGGTCGGCTCATGCAAGTGTGCTTTATTCAAATCCATCAAGTTTTTGCAAAAAAAATGTCAGATACTTTTCTAACAGACCTCGTATATTTATACTTTTATTTCCCCACCAAAAAATTAAACCAGATTCCACTATAGTGATCCACATGGCCTTTTTCTATGATACCTTTTATTTCTCATGTTCTGGGTCCTATGAAACTTTAGCATTCCAACAACATAACAATTTCGTCAATGAAACCATTACTTCAACAATAAATCCATTATAATCTTGGTTGTATTAAATGAGTCTTTAATCTCCTTACTGGTCAGCTGTAAACTTTGAGGATATGCCATATTACATTCCTGAAAAATTATGCCTGAGCAACTTTGACTCCATTTGGGCATTGTTAAAATTGTATGTTTTCTCACAACTAAAGAATACCCTAAGTGACTAATCAGTCACATTGTTACTGTTCAAATTTTAATATAAATTTATTTTATTCCTTTTTTAACTCTGTGAACAAAAATATTTAAAACCAGTGCCTTTACGGATTGCCTTTGTATGATGTTCCATAATACTCCAATGCTACCCTAAACAGTCCCTGTACAAAATGAATCTAGCTCAAAATAATCACCATATCCGTTTCTACAGCATGCAGTTTCAGATTTAATAATTCTTAATATCAGAATATTTTTTCTTTCCCAGATTCTGAAATTTGTCAGAAGTACTCATATATGATAATCATCAATGACCAGATGGTAACGATTATCGTTGAAACCGATCACACTCTCTTTAATTTGTGGAAACACAAAGGATTTAAGTTATTTTATTATGGAGTTCCACTAAGTTCCAACCTCCTTGATGAATTCTGTCTCCTTTATTATTGAATTAATTTCTTCAAATGTGAGGAAGGGTGTTGAGTTTAGAGTACTTAGGAAAACTACCTGCTACTGACTTCAAAGTTACTGAGCATTGGGATAATATAATTTCTCCATTGGCAGAATTCCACTATACGTGTGGTATTAGTCAACTATATGAAAAACTAGTGTTTAACCCTAATGCTGGTTAGACAGGTGGGGGTCGAGCTTGCCTAATACTAAGCCTGATGTCATGTGAAACTTCATGCATAGGGTAGGGGGGCCAGTTCCTTTCCCTATGCAACTCTCCCTTCAAACCTGTAGTTTGAAGATCTGGTGCCCAGAAAATTACTTAGCTTGGGTTTTAGGTGACCAGAGAAGTTAATATTGTTTTTAATACAATAGAGCTGTATGTTTTTAACATCACTTGCACGCAATATGAACTACTTGTCTTACACCTATCACCTAATTATATGAGTAAAACCAAATATTTACTGAGAACTTTGGAATATTATGCCATGGCATGCCCCATGATTGCCCGTTCAATCTCTTTCTCTCTGTCATTCGCCACCGTCATTTACACTTCCGTAACTTCTCCCTAGATTACATTAGGTCTTCTCTCAGCATTCCCTCCCTTACTGCCTTAAACGATTTAAAATTCTTCATAAAAGCCGTCAATGGTTCCTATAGGTCATCTGAACTTCTTTCCCTATTCC
>WURS02474424.1:4755089-4767898 GCA_011762765.2 Rhinocypha anisoptera
GGGCCACTCGAGGAAGGCCGAGGGACAAATATATAGGGCAAATTATTAGAGACGTTAGAAGGAAGACCTACCAAGGAATAAAAGAGCTAGCACTAAATAGGAAAGGATGGAGGGCTGCAGTCAACCAATCTTCGGATTGAAGTACTATAGGCCTTTACAGTTCAAACTGTACAAGTTCCAGACAGTGCGGCCATAGGTAGCAGAATCTGAGTCATCATAGTTAGGCAAGGGAGTAGGTAAGACATGGCTGTCTCTTGTCATTGGTACTTTTTACTTGTAGTATTTATGTTTTTTGGGTGCTTTGATGGCTATGGTTCTTTAGTACCTTTTTAACTTGTGCTCTGAGGGAATGTTAAAAGAGGCATGGGAGTGAGGTGAAGTCAGGAGGAAAAGTGGATCATCAAGTTATGTTCATAGATGAACTGCTTGACTCTAGTTAGCCATTCAGCCTAAAGAATGGAGACCTTGCTGAGTGATTTAATGACCAATATGAGAGATTTGTGATTAAAATTAAAAGTAAGAAAAATGATTTCTAAAGAAACAGGATGGGACAGATAAATGTAAGACTAGGCAAGTAACAGCTCATCCCCATCTTGCCCATAATCCTGAGGGGAAAAAAAAGGAAAATAATCTATACAGAAAAGAGGCTTACAAGAGATTAGTTTAACAAGAAGCTTTTATATAAATGATAAAAATTGACTGTAACACATGGAGCTGTATGAACAATTTTCCAAAGAAAATATATAGGTTCTCATAACATAGTACATAACAACTAATCAACCTGCAAAAGGGATCATTTTTTTTAACTTTATTTAGTAGGAGTAAGTGTGTAAATATAAGTTAAATAAAAAGTCAGGAATTAATTTTAAATAAGAGAGTACAGTAATAATTAACTGAAAGATGTTTCAAGGATATAGAGCAGAAATTACATAATGCATACATTGCTAAGAGCCTGTGATTTAAGTTAGATATTCATTGATTTAATAGATAATAAGCTGTGTATGCAATATGCCTTCATGTAGGAAATTTCTGAATGAATAACTGAGACAGTAATGTTAAAGCTTCGATAGTTCTCACTGCAATGATATCCATAAATACATTATGAAAGGCATTTGCAGGATTTATGAAATTTCTTTTTATTTTTCCTCAAATTTTTTCATACACAGTAATGCTACACAAGTCACATGCTATGCTCATAATGCATTGAATCATGTCTAGGATAGCTTATCAAACTAAATACTAGATTACTTCAAATCAAACACTGCAGTAGAAATGTTTAATTCAATTCACCAATCACGAGGATCTTTTGGCTATATATTCTTCTTATTTCTAATGTTGATTTACACTGTGATTGTTTACCTAGCTTTAAGAAGAGATGCATAAAATCATTGTTAAATGTTAATGCCAATCCATCGTAACTTGTAGAATTTATAAATTTTTGTATTTGTGTTGAATTGAGTTTTGGTAATCATGTATACTTTACAACAACTATTATACTTTATTATTATTATTATTTGACCTTTACTAAAATGAAATGCAGCACATGCATTTTACTACTTCTATTGTGTTCTCTTTTTAAACCAAAGATCAAAGTTTAATTTCAAGATTTTATCTAAAATTTTGGAAGGTGAAGGTTGTGCAGAGAGCATACTTTTTGGTAATCTGGTGACTGAGAAATTGCTCAGTGAACAGAATGTGTTAGAAAGCAACAAGCTTAAACAAACTTTTTCACTGGAAAATTGACTCAATATAGTCTGGTTGATCAATCAGTCAGATGGCTGCAGTCATTGTTAAATTCATTAGGAGCATAGTGTATTCCTTACAAGGTGAAAATAAAGCACAATAAAACATATACGGTTCATTTTTCCAACAATAGATATATTTGGTGAGCATAAATTAGAGCAGATGCATCTCTGATACAATTTGGTCAGTAACTGGGAAAAATTGTGAATTCCATCAAGGTCACAAGAAGAATTGTGTTAACAAAGGCAGATTTACAAGGAGAAAGAACTGGTGAAAGGTACTCCAGGGAAATACATTGAAAAAAGATTAGTGAGGCAGTCTTTAATATGGAGCATAGCTTCACATGGCTCAAAAACTAATCACAGAGGAAAGAGGATGAGTGTAGACTAGAGGCCTTCAAGATCAGTGTGAAAAACATGGTAAACAGGATGGATAACGTACAGAGGACAAAGAGGAAAACAAATGAAGGGGAAGAGGCATTGGGGGTAATATGAGTAAGACAGGAGAAATAGATGGGAAACTGAGAGGTTGTTGAAAGTATGCAGGGCTTGAAGTTCCTTATTCATACTGCAATGATGCATAGCAGAGACAGTTAAGAGTATATTTGTTCAAGTTTAAGTTAAATATACTCGTAATATTGTGGTGCTATTTTGTCAAACCCTTACTAGAAATGACATTCTTTGAAAAATATTCAAATAGGCATGAAAGGAGATTTTCTTATTCCCTTGCTGTATTCTAAGAAGGACAATACTCACACTTGGCTGCCCACCCAGCAGCTGATCCAATGATGCTGCCATTATCTGTGCATGATTCATGGCATAACCATACAACAACAGGGGCAATGAGATCAGGTTTTAACTGCTCCAAATAGTCTAGTAACCAAAATTAGCATAATTAATTCAATTACACATTTTGAATGATTTTATAAAATGTGACCAAAATTTACTAATTATTTAACTTAATTACATGTACATTAACAAGGACACACACCTGGGGGCATTATGTCTTCAGTCAATCTGGAAGCTGCTGTGGGGACAATGACATTGCAATAAATGTTATTCTTTTGTCCTTCTATTGCAATAGTGTTGGCCAATCCAACTAAGCCCATTTTTGCAGCACTAAATTTGACAAAGAGGGATCAAATAAGGAGATAATTAGTTTCCAAACAATCTAGATTCACCAACAGCAATGTGATATATCTATACCTTGGTTCATTACAAGTATATACACCAAGTAATTACTCAATGATATTGGACACATGGGTAAGCATTCCATGCATAAGGTAGCAATATATCTAGCCTTAGTAAAATTTAATTATAATTGTCATACTAAGCAAAGGCCATTTACTAATTAGTGACAAAAGAGCAATGTATCCTTTCAATAAGGATAAGTAAAGAAGAGTTATAGTAACTTTTCTTGTATATGTCCTTCAGGTTCAATCAACAGCATTTTTTTAGTAATAAGGGCATGTAAAGGTACTAAGTAATCCTTACACATACCTATAATTTGCTTGGCCAAAGTTTCCATATAAACCTGATGCGGAAGAGGTCATAATTATTCTGCCAAATCTCTGTTTCCTTAAGTGAGGCCATGCTGCTTGAGCTGTCTTGAAAGATCCTTTTAGATGTACAGCTTGTATAGCATCTGTAAGAAGATGACAATTGAAAATTATCTATAGCCTTTTACATTAATGTAATACACCTTCTAAGAGTGGAAAAATCACTATTCTAAATGCAGGCAGAATAAAATATGGGAGAAATGGTAGGTGGGAATCTTGTATTATAGAATCATGTTACTTCACAAGAGTAGTAGTACCTAGTAGAAAAGGCAGAAACGGGGCATGCATTACTATTCAACTGCATTTCAAACACATTCAAGAAGAATTAAAACTTTAAGGAAGAATTTACAAAGTAAAGTGATGCTCTTGGTCATGCACAGTGTTGGTACAAATGGTTTACCAAACACAAAAGAGGCATCATTCCATTGAAGATGACCCTTGTCCAGGAAGGCCTTTGACCTCACATTTTAAAAATCAAGCATCTAGTGTACGCCAATGTCATTTGACTGTCAGAGAACTTGCAGACGAGGTTGGAATCTCAATTGAGTCAGTAATGCAATTTTGAAAGAAAAATTGAACATACATCCAGTTTCAGCATAATTGACAGGGGGGCAGAAATATTATAACACAATAAAGCAAATATGTGATGGCTGAATGGCAGAAAGAACATCAAGAGAAAATTTACCAGGAACTCCTTGAACAAACTAGCTTACAATAATGAAACTATAATTCAAAGGATCATCACAGGAAATGACTATGACATTGACATTAAAGTCCAGTCATCACATTACAGTTGACATAGCATCCCTACACCTAAAAAGGCATGTAATCTCGATTCTCTGTCAAGGTGATGCCCACTGTGTTTTTGACTTTGACGGAGTCGTGCATTTTGAATTTTTGGCTCGAAGTGGAAGTCAACTGTCAATACAGTAAAGACTGAATGAAAAAATTCACAAAAAGAGCCATAGTGGTGTGAGAAAACTTGCTCATGGTTCTGTCACCATGCACCTGCCCACTCAGACTGCTCAATTTGTGTGTTTTAAAGCCATTTTCATGATGTTTGTTAAACCATGATTCAAGACTCACTTAAGTATCTGAACATCTCCAGCTAAAATCCAATACAAGTGATTTTATAGATACCAGATCTTCATGAGAGACCACCACTGGCACAGAGAAAGGAACTGGCTCCACTACCAAGATGTGTTAATTTGAACGTAGCATTAAGCTTAGTATTACTTGGGTTCTACCCTCACTTATCAAACCAACCTTAGGGTTAAAGACTGTGGCAGTGTCAGGTATAGTAGGAGTCAGGTATCGCAAGTGTTTGTTTACAACAGTCTTAATGGTCGTCAATTACTATGTCAGTTTTCAAATAGTTGTTGAATGTGGTATTAATTTTTTGATCATTGAGTCGCTGTTTTTGGTTGGTTTTATGGATAGTTTTTCCTAGCACTAAGGCCAACTGTGTGTGAGAATTCAAAAATCAGAGTAAATGAGGTAGTTACTTTCCTGCAACACCTGTGGCTTCCCAGGATGATCTGGTATCCTGAAAATCACTCAGCTTAGATTTAACTGGAGGTGTCCAGAAACGTCACCAGGCCTTGAAATCAGGATACCCATTCAGTTGGCAAGCATTCTACCCATTGGGATATCACAACCTCTTAATCCTTTCAAAATTATTTACTTTTCCTCATGTTTCCCTATATGTCACCTTATCCCTGTTCTCATTTCTTTGGCCACAACATGCCATGTATCACTCATGAAGTGTGTATAACATATAAATTTAATCATTGGGAGGCTTCAACAGGCATAGCAGGAGGAAGATTTCAATTAAAATTAAACACGTAACAAATAACAGTAAATTTGAGTAGGAACAAAGTACCACAAATACACATTCAGATGTAAAATGGAAATTGTGAACATACCCCAATCACTGTTGCTGATTCGTGGGAAGGAGCGATCCCGCAAAATCCCAGCATTATTTATGACGATGTCAATACGTCCAAAGTTGTTTAGTGCTGTTTCAATAATCTTGTCCCCTTCTTCGACTGAATGGTAATCACTAACTGCTTTGCCACCTATTAGAATTTTTAAAAAATGTAGCGATCAGGATGTTTATCTGCTTCAATTACACTATCTGGAAGAGCGTAGTACCACCAAACATATTTTTTAACATTTAGTTACGGAAATAATGAAAAACTTTAAACAAGTTTCCAATTTGAATGATTAAATTTATTTATTTATAATTTTAAAAAAGTAAAAAAAAACAGCGCAAAGGCTGTATAAATACAATAAATAAAACAGAAAAAAATAATATACAACAAAAAATATTCAACAGAAATAAAGAAATATTTACAAATGACAAGAAGGATTAAGGGAGTATACTGTGGGTGTAAGCTCTAATCAGGAGGTTGCGTTTAAGTAAGGATTGGAAAACGGTTTGCGACAGGGATAGATCCAAGGAGGGTAACTGAGTGGCAAGGGAATTAAATTCTTGTAGAGATTTGGTGGGAAAGGGATCGCTGTGAAATGGAAAGACGGAATTTCGGGATTTGAAGAAGACTATGGTTACGGGTGGGTCTTGATTTACCTTTGGCTCTTATTTCATTAACTACGGCGTCGGCAGCAGCAGTGCTTTTTCCTTGTCCATCTCTTGCTCCTCCCAAGTCATTTACTACAACTGAACATCCACGATCTGCAAGCAGAAGTGCATATGCTCTCCCAAGTCCTGTTATAACGAAGGGACAAAAAATGACACACAATAAAGAGGACTATATCTTCATTTTCACAATTTCATAAATCAAATACTATGCTACACAAGTATTTCAAAAACAGTCATCTCAAGAATTTGGGATAATATTTAGGGAAAGTTCTGAAATTTAGGAAAGAGTAAAAGGTCTTACCTGCGCCCGAACCGGTTACTACGGCTACACGTCCGTCGAATCTTAACTTTTTATCCAACATTTCACAGATGTATTTTTAAAATCATGCAGGGCCAGCAATGCAAAATGTATGTAATGCTTTTTGTTTCTATGAGTCTCGACTTCTACCAATTCTCTATTCAGACCGACGGGCCGTGATTGTCAACTTTAAATTAAAAAAAGTATGATTGAGATTATATCAATTGGTGAGATGTTCAAAATGAGAATCACATGATATTCCCTTGTTTTGGAAAGGAGAAAAGACACTGTTTAAGAGTAAAATGGAACCTTGACGCCTGTACAGCGCCTTTTATTTTTTTGGAATGCAGTTGTGTGGTGAAGATATTAAATTGCTGTGTCATTGATGACACCAACGATAATTTCTTATCGCTTCTTGCATAAAAATTGATAAAAATTACACATTGTGTTTTCATTTGGACTGCCTCTTAAGAAAGATTGTACCAAAATTACCTTATCTAACAATTTGATGGTACATTTATCATTAAATGATCGAAGTTTATTTATGCGTTATTCGATGTAGCCACCGTAAAAATTTTGCTCACAAGTGAAAAATCTCGACATATTATTCGTCTACCATAAATTATGCACCTCTAACTGAAAGCTATTGAGTTGATAGCAAGGTGACAGGGATATAAAAAGCCTGACCAGATACAATGCCTAGGTACAGATTTGCAATATTGTTCACGAATTGAAATATTACACAAAAATCAATGAGTATATGTATATACTTCAGTATCCCTGGAATTTGAAGTAGTGTTAACAATGAAAAGTTAGGCGATTTACTTAGCTTGAAAGTTGCTAAAGCCACCAAGGGCCTATGTCGTTTCAGTGACACACAATTGACCCTGCCCTTTGGTAGAAGTAAATAATAAAAATAACTACCCAAAATATTATAATGCAATATCAAAAATCCTATGCTTTTAGAATAAACATTACAGACAGGTGGTGTATCACAGCATCAGGCAGGTGACAGCTAGCAGTCACCTGCCAAATTCTTCATATCACACTTAACATTCTCATCCTTCTTCCCCCACTGAATACAAACCTTTTCTTTCATTTGTACATTTTCTAATAATTTTAATATAACTAAGCAGATATTGAAGTGTTGAGGAGAGACATGCTTGCATAATCCCTCTGCCCTTCATGATTCATCTTCTATCATTCCCAAAATGAATTGACCTAAATACAACCTCCTCCTTATTCTTCTTTATTTTCAATCTATCCTTTCCTTCTATAAAATATCCATAAGATATTCATATTCAAACAAGTCTTCAATCAATGGCATCAATTTATACAACATTTTTCAATGTATCTTTTTCCTTTACTTATTATTAATCCACAGTATGGAACTGCATAAAGCTTGGTAGATGACTGGATGCATGGGAAAAATTATCTCCATATTGATAACTTATGATGTGTGCATACATCATGTTATTTGGTGGATCCTTGGTTCTTTGTTTTAATTATAATTCCTTTCTGTATGTGTCATTGAAATCAACTTAAGTTGGAGGTTGCTTTCTCAAAAAGTATGTATGTAGGGTTAAATAATTTTCCTTCAAGTGATTTTCATAAGTTCCAAGGTCACTGGGAATCCGTTTACCACAAATACGATATTAAATGAAACATGATTTTTCAATAAAATAAGAAATATAAATTTTAAATTTTTATTATTTTTTACAAACTAGTAACTAAAAAATAATAAATGCCAAATATGAGATAAGAGTTCAAAATGGGAATTCAGTGACAAAAATATGCAACTGAATTTAATACCACACTGTAAACATCAAAAATGGATATCATTACTCATAATTTTTACAAATTTATAATTTGACAAAAATAGCCCACTAGTTCTGATTGCAGCTTTCAACCTGAAAGTAATATATAAGGGTAGATCTTACCAAGTACTACATATAAACCCAACAAAATTCACTACTTCTTGACATGAGTGAATGTTCACTCACCAGGGTAGGGAAGTCGTTCTTTCCCTGTAGTTTCCGAGAAAACCACTTAACTTGGAGTCAGTGAGATATGAGTTAGATTTGAACTCAGACCCCAGAAGTCTAGCATGTAATAATCTTGAATTTCATAAAATATCCATATCCAGGCACATAATTCATGTGTCATTTGAGCCAATTATAGAAAATTATTATTCATGTGGGAAAATGTTTGGTATTATGCAATGGAAGGATTATGATAGACCATAGGTGTCACGTTAACTCCATGGAATAACTGATGTAGAAATTAAAAAACACCAAAGAAAGGCATCAAGCATCCATAACTATACAAATTTCTACTTCAATCTGTTTACAGTTACTTAAGTTACAATTGGTTGGTGTTATTTTCAGCATTATTTTTAATTATGTAAGTATCATAAATAATAAAATCACCAAACATAAATACCACGACAATAAAACAAACAAATTAAATGATGTAGTTTTATTGATATATTATATTATTATACAAATGGCATAATTAACTAACATGCCCAAAATACAACTCAGACAAAATCTTTCCAAGTAGGAAAATAATATTCATGGATGAACTTACAAACATAATTCACACGGTTGGAACCTTTTCATGAATAAATACATATAATCTTCCAGATATTTGCCAATAACTGAAATCCTTAAAAAATCTACTTCAACGAATTGTTACATAAACCATATTCTTACGAATATGAGACAAAATGCCAAAGACATTTTCCCAAAGGAAAAATTTTTAAATAATAGGATAGAAAAATAATTTATCCTGGAATAGGAATGATCAAATTCCAATTATTAATATTTTGGAATTTAACAGTTATTTATGACCCAATTCCTTGCCCAGAACATCTTTTCAACCAAATATGAAACATTTGTTAACTATTGTAGTTTTCCAATTTAACTTCATTTTTGCTTAAATAAATACAATACTTACACTACAATAGTTGTGAAAATGATTTAGCTTCACTACATTCAAAAGGTAATAAAAATATGACATTTGTACAATTGTGATTAGTTACACTCAGTGAAACTTCTTTAGCGCATATAAAGTGAATGATAAGAATATTCAAGCTATGGGTAAAATATCCATCAGTAACTTGATATTTGTACACAAGGCAATATACACATTTCAGTCAGAATCTAACAATGGTTACTTTCATCAAAAATACAATTCTTTCAAAAAATGTTTACATATTATACTACAGTTTGCCTCAATTTTTGAAAGCTAGCAAAATGCAGATAGAAAGCATTAAGCTATCAACAATAAGGGTGATTTCATGGATGTTCAACAATATTAATATTCTATTTGTGAAATGGTGTGGTAGAGAAGCTGAAGATAATAAATAAACTGAAAGGATAACGAATCACTTCCACCAGATATGGACAGTAATGATTATTTTTTTGCAAAGGAAGTTTCACTGTGTAACATAATATTTCCTTTAATCCAAAATTACACAATGAACGCCACTACATACAATTTTTAGCATTACACCCTTTTTGGTTATTCAAAGGAATAGGAATTGAACTAATGCATTGATTGTGTCACTTTGACAGTGATAAACTTAAGTATATAATCAATGAAATAACTTTGTGAGGTATAGGTAAGGAAGATCATGAGCTTAGGTGAACAAGCAACTCTCCATGAGTATACTGGCCATCCACTACATGATATCAATGCCAAAATTGCAGCAGTCGTTCTACGATTATTATCACATTTCTGGGAAGAGGGAAATTTGTGGATCTGTGAATACCATTAAATAAGGTAAGAGGGAAAACTGACAGCCATTGAAATCACAATATATAAAAACCAATAATATCATAAATTTTAAAATAGAATATAGAAGATTAAGGAAAATTTTTGGGCAGAATCGGGAATGATGTGGGAGGATAAGAAATGAGAAAGTAAGGGAAGATAATATAATCATTATAGCTAACACACTGGAATTAACAATCCACATTCAAAACTTATGAATGGGGTTTAGGTTTGTGCTAAGGACGAATAGCTCAGAATTCACAGTTTCAGTGCAAAAAAATAGAATTTTGAAAATAAAAACAATTGTTCTTCTCCACTGAACTGAATTATCCACTTCTATCACCAACAAATGATGAAATGCATTTGAAGTGTTTATCAAACACAACCTCAGAAGAAGAGCACACAATTCAGAGAGCACTTGTGGATCCATAGGAAAGAGACATAACAAACATAAGTAAGACACACAGAAAGAAAAACACTGGAAGTTTTTCAAGACTGTGACAACTTTAATCCTAGACTGACCATACACTTAAAACAATAAAAGAATAGGAATGGTAGATCATCTTTCCCTAATCTTCATTACTCACTTCAAAGTGGTATTGTTGTCTTCACTCTCCTAGGTATTTATATTTCAAAGACTGGATTACACAGTAGTCACAACGAGAGATGCTTTTTGCCCTTAATCCTATTGATTAAGTTGCAAATTTTCAAGGCAGGTCCCAACTTTAGGCCCATATACTTCATCATCATGTCAGAGTTGAGCAACAGAAGAGCCTTGCCATCAATTTCCTATAAATATATAATGTAAAAATACAATTAATTAATTAATCAAGTAAATTAAAGACAATATATTATACCTCAGATCCACACACAGTTGGTGGACAGACATAGTTTCCTTTAAAAGTTCTACATCAGTATTGTTTTGAGTTTTTCAGGCCATATCTTTTGGACAAAAAATAGAAGGTTAAAATATAAAAGTAACAATTTTAAGGGTTTTAAAAGCTTTTGGAGTCTAAAATAATTCTTTTTTATTGAAACAAATCCATACAGATATCTGAATACCAATGTAGGTGGAAAACCAAGTTTGCTACAAATATGTATGTACTATGTTTATGATCCTTTATTAAAATGAAAAATTTCCCTCAGTATATAAATCTTGGGTCTAACTATAAATAAGGCCTATGAAAAAGTCAAATGCTTTCCATAAGAGATGGGGGATCAAACTATATTAGGGTATCTTTGGTATTGAAAATTTTTCATTATACTTTATCAATGGAATTTTTATGGCAATCATTAAGAATAAAAGTCATAACTGGGTATCTATCTATGCCATAATGTATGACCCACAGTAGGGCTTTATTACAGGGGATGTCTGAATTAGAACACTTTACTTAGAGACCTTTTTGTACATGTATTGGGAATTACTAGGTATTTGTGAAATAAATGAATGTCATATGAGAATATAGTTCTTCCAAAACAAATGTGATGGGTGCTGAATTTTGTGTTTGCTGAATTCCTGAATTTGTAATAGTAAAAGGTTATTTCAATAATTTTACAGGGAACTCTTAATGGCATCTAAATTTATATAAACCATGCCATGAGACTGGGTACACTTCATCTAGATAATACCCTGCAAGTCGCTACAAGGGTGTTTAGCAGGGTATCACTTACAACATGAAAGCATAATGAAAGCATTTTCAATGTAACCCTTAATAACACGAGTTTACCTGGTGATTGGAAGAGGGCAGTCATAGTTCCGATACATAAAAGTGGCAATAGAAACATGGTTGAAAACTACAGGCCAATTAGTTTGACCTCAGTTGTATGCAAACTAATGGAGAAATTAATAGCAGATTATCTCTTTAACTTTTGGAAGTCGAGTGAATGGCTATCTCCAGCACAACATGGCTTTAGAAGAGGTTACTCATGTGAAACTCAGTTACTAGCCTTGTGCCAGGATATTATAGAAACAATCAATGAAGGTGATATTATTGATGCCATTGTAATTGACTTCGCAAAAACTTTGATACCGTGCCTCACGATCGGTTACTTAAAAAACAGAAACAAATAAATATTGACCGCAGAGTGGTGGATTGGTTGGAGGATTTTCTTAAAAACAGAAAACAGCTTGTTAAAATCAGTGAAAAACACACTAGGGAGGAACGCGTTACATCTGGTGTCCCACAGGGCAGCGTGATTGGCCCCTTGCTCTTTTTAGTATATGTCAACGACCTACCTTCTTCAATTATGTCAACAGTAAGATTATTTGCGGACGACTGTATCCTATATAGAAAAGTCAAAAATCTAAATGACGTATACCTCCTTCAAAAAGATATTGATCAAATTAATGAGTGAACAATTAACAATAAAATGAAAATAAACGTTCATAAGAGTTTACATATCCGATTTACTAATAAACGAGCGATAGATAATTGGGAGTATAAGTTGAATGGCGATCCGATTAAACAATCAGAAAGCTGTAAGTACCTGGGCATCATACTAACAAAGGACCTGGTGTGGGGTGCTCACATGGAGAAGGTTGTTAGGAAAGCCTGCAAGACTCTCCACTTTGTGATGAGAAATATAAAAGGGAAGGTGTGAAGGAGTTAGCCTACCGCACTACCATTAGACCACTCCTCGAGTATGCCACAAAGGTGTGGGATCCATGTGACCTATTAAAAGTTAAAAGTTTGGGAAAAGTTCAAAGAAAAGCCACAAGATATGTGCTAGGATGACACTGAAAAACCGACAGCTTAAGATCAATGCTGAAAGAACTGGGCTGGGACTCCCTTCAGGAAAGAAGGAAATTAAATAGACTCATAGGTATATAC
>WURS02474424.1:4796092-4808897 GCA_011762765.2 Rhinocypha anisoptera
GGGGGAGGGGTGTGGGGGGGGGTGGGAGGGGGGGGGGGTGGGGGGGGGGGGGGGGGGGGGGGGGGGGAGGGGCGAGAAGGGGAAGGTGGGGGTGGCGGGAGGGGAATTTGTCACAATCACCCAAAGAACGCTGTCGCCAAATCTCAACCGCCTTTAACGGAGTCGCGACGGATGTTAGAAATCGAACATCCGTCGAGCAGCCCTTTAAAGAAACTCTGATCAAACGTTCCTCTTTCTCTCTCTCTCTCTTTTCCTCCAACCGTTTCTTCCTCTTTGCATTTTTAATTTACCTCCATTGAGTTTTCGAACGAATAACTCAACTCTGACACATATTTTAGTAAAAAGTGACAATTTTCATCATTGGCAAATCCTCTCTTTGGTCCTTTTCTTTCTCATTTTCGCTCTATTTATGTTATTTATCAACAACTCCATGACAAATCTTAGCCACACTAAGATAAAAATGCTCCCACCACTGTTATCTCTCTTCTCAATTTAAATCAACACGTACATAATTAATTTATAGCTTCAACAACCTCCCCTACGACTTCATTCCCACACCCCTCCATTCGTTCATCTCGTATTTTCTCGTTCATGATGAAGAGGCCCTCCCCCCACTCTTTCTCTTCTCCAGCCGTCGCCTACATAACTCATCCGCCTTATTGATTTCTCTCATTTTCCTCTCTCCTCTCCCTTCCCCCTTCTCCGTATCTCCCTCCACTTCCCTCCCTCTCTCCCTCTTCTTCCCTTCCTCCCTCCCTCCATCCAATCTTTCCACATAAAGTTTCTCTCTTTTCCTCTCCCTTTCACTGTTCTCCCAGTTGATTCCGCCGTCTTGCCTCGAGTCGCCGAATAATTTGGAAGCGCTCCCATCAACGTTTCGTATCTCTCGGCGTTTGAAAGAGAAGAAAAAAGAGTGGTTGCGTAGGTAAAAAAAAGTATGCTCAAAGGATACTTTTTTTCATCCGATGCGAATAAGAATGTCCTGTGTTGCCAAATTCGGGTTGGGGCAGTTGGAAAGTGGGTGCGTCGGCTGCGGCGGATATCCTCCCCCCCGTCCGCTTCCGTTTCTGAGGGGGGGGGGCGGGAAATCGTCCCGAGAAGCGACCGACCGCCCTCGAACCGTTAAAAGAGAAGATTACCCGTTGCAAGCCGACGAAAATAGCCTCTTCCCATCAAGGTTCTCTGGCTCCTTACCGGGCGTGGAAGTATCGTCACATTAAGAGAGGAAAAGCACGAGGAACTTTTATATTACGTATATTTTTGTTGCGAAAAGGCATTCACTTCAACAAGTATAAAACAACGGCGATAACTATACGTTGTATGCAGAGCGAGGGGACTATTACATTCGTATGCGTGAAATTAATTAGTCTGTCGAACCGAGATGCCTCGAGCTTTGACAGTGGATTTTGTTGTTCTTAATTTCATGTTATTGACAAAAATCCAGAAATTAACGACGGCATTTAAAAAAACTCGATTTCGGTATCAAGTATTTAATTAATTCCAGCTGCGAGAATTAGACTTTATTTTCACAAAAATGATTCTGATTAAGTAAAAAAATCCGTATTGCTGTTAACCGAAGTATTGAAAATAATACGCTATTAACCGCGGGATGCACGCAGAAAACTTTCATCAAATGAACTTGAATTTCTCGTAGTTGATTTTAAAATGTTTTAAAAAGTTTTTTTTTTCCTTATTCATTTGTGCCTTCCAAAAATCATCTACTATTACTTGGATCCTAAGTATTACTAACTATTACTAACTAACTAATGTCGGAAGAGAGGAAACTACTGAAATTTTGTAAAACGCAGAAAAAAAGTAGAAGTTGACATTTGTCAAATCACAAGAAAGAGCCAAAACTCATTAAATCACTTACATTGCAAAAATGTAATTTGTCATGTTTATAGGTATATAATTTTTAATAAAGGTTATTTTTCCTTCAACCAGTTAATATTTCTTTTAATTCTCCTTTCGGATAGATTATTATTAGTAAACTTATCTTCCTCACTAATGATTTAGTGTTATTTAATATCATATCAGAGTTTTATTTACTGAGGTGCTGAGAGTAATTAGTCTTTCCCTTAGCGCTGAAGACGGAATACGATATCTTATTCTTTTATTTACTTAAAACATTTCAATCCATTTGAGGCTTACGAAATGAAAAGAATGAAGTGAAATTTAATGACGAGAATGCGATTCTTGAGACTTAGAACTCCAATGTTAAAAACATTAATTGAGGAGATAATAAATTAGAACGGATAGGTCACTCCAGATAATTTCATTTGGCAGTAATCTAAATGAAATAGGACATGCTATCCCGGAAACAAGGAAAGCTTTAGCGAAAGATCATTAGAAAGAAGGAGAGAATTAGCGAGGGCACATTTTATAAGAACCTCAGAAAAAGAGGTCGTCGAAAGCTTTAATCTGGAATGTGTCATTACATCTCTCAGAAACCTTATTTTTGAGGTAGGGGGACTAAAGGTCTTTGAGAATATTGAGTGTGGAAGAGGATGGAGAAAGACAAAATGGATAGAAAGGGAGACGAATGAAGATATGTTGCGCATTTAAGGGAGAGATCTCTAGAAGGCAGGAGAAGTACGAATCTCGGTGCTCGTAATCAGTACTCTCCAGGTAGTTGTCTTATGGCATGACAATATTAAGAATTAGATGTTCAATACAAGAAGCTCATTCAGTTTATCCAGGTGTGTACGGAGACACCATAGATAATGGAAATCAGGATCTTTTGCATTTTTATTTTGAAAAGCCTGTCATAAAGCGAAGCATTTCTTCGCTTGGTATAAGGGAAGTTCAACAATGTTTTGTGTTTGCCTATATCTAATTTTGATATTTTTTTACGACTGTATGACTTACTTGAACACTTGAATGACAAACTCAGTCCTTTGGTCATTGTAATTAATACAGTTGCGCAGAACGTATTGAGGGATGAAAATTTCATGAAAATTCATAATGAGGAGTATACCATTAAATCTGAAAGACCTCAGAAAAAGAAATCTGATTCCCCATGCGGGGATTTGATCTCCGATCTTTCTCGTGACAGGCGGTGATACTAGACGCTGTAATACTACCGGAGGTTTCATGCTTCCCTTCCGGACCTATGGGAAACTACTCTTCAACTGCAAACCTTTACGTGCGCGGAGAGATCATTACAAAGAGAAGGTGAGATCGTACATATTTTGAAAAGAGGGCGTGCTAGAAGTTATAATGTTAGGAAAGCGAGGGGACGTGGAAAAATTATGGAAGGTGTCTTTCACTTGAAGCAAAGTAGGCCATTAAGCACGCTGAGCAATGAAGCTATTTTTTAATTCGAAGGTAAACGCAAATATGGTTTTCAGAAATTATTGGTCACGGAAGGAGAGGGATAATTTTCAAGCAGCGGCTGATAGGATTTAACTTAAAGCTACCCACGGCTAGAACGATGACGACGAGGTTGTTTCTCCAAGCACGTCCGTTGAACGTGCTATTGTGAAGAAATTCTCAGGAGAGCTGTGCGCGATTCGATACGCACAAGGGAAACAAAATACAACACAGAAGCACGAAAACAGTATTTATCGTCTCGGACTGTTTTTGACCGTGACATCCCGCACTCGTCAAATGGAGAATACTGAATTCTCATTTCATATTGTTTCTAGTGGCAAGCTGTGATTTGACGTGGGTCAATTTTATCATATAAAGTTTATATTATCGATAAAGTGCATCTTAAATTAAGGCTCTTTAAGTCCTCAAGGTAACAGGGAACCAAAGCGTAGAAACAACAGACGAACCGGTCTCTAAATGAAGTTGTTATCAGAAGTCTTGGTAGATGTTGCTCAGTAGTATGCAAGCCTCACTTAAATACGGCTTCTCGCATTTACGGATTTCAAATCAAATGACGCGAATGGCTGATACGTCATTGATGCTAATGAAACTCGTTTGGGGGCCAGTACGTAGTAAGCATTTTAGCACGTCTTCCCAACGGCGGCCTGACTCAATTAGAAGCGGCATCATCGAGTCCAGATTTCAAAGTTTGAAACTCATCCATGAGTATATGAAACTGCAATAAAGAGATCGCGGAAAAACTATTACGTTATATTTATATATTCCTTATTTTATTCTAATCTGGATGGGTGCAGTTACGTAGAGGAGTAAGACAGGGGTGTCTGTTGTCACCTGTTCTTTGAGTCAGGAGTAAAAGTTGGTAGTGAACTCGTTAAATCAGTCAGATTCGCCGATTCCAAGCCCTAGTTAGTAATTCAGCCAAAGGACTGCAGACCTTGTTGAATGCTTTACAAGACCAGTGTCAGAAGTTTGGAATGATAATTAACAGTAAGAAAACGAAAGTAATGAGATTTTCGAGAAGTAAGAAGGCTAGGTTAAATATCGTGCTCGAAGGACATAAATTAGAACAGGTAGAAAAGTTCACTTATTTGGAAAGCATCATAGAGGAAAATGGACGTAGTGTCATGGATATTAAACGAAGAATTGCAATAGCAAAAGAGAACTTTGCGAAAAGGAAAGAGTTAATGAGAGGAACCCTAAATAAAGATTTGAAGAAAAGAATAGTGAAAGCCCCAATACGGAGAGTAGCATTATATGGATCCGAAACCTGGTCCATAAGGAGCATAGATTGGAAGCTTTTGAGATTTGGGTTTGGCGACGGATTGAGAAGGTGAAGTGGGCAGAGAGGAAAACAAAAGAAGTTTTGAGAATGGTAGGGGAGGAGAGGCGTTTGCTGCGAGTTATCCAAAAAAGACAGGAAAGGTGGTGGATGGAAGGGGTACTCAGAGGCAATGGGTTGTTGAAGGTTGTAATAGAGGGTAGAATATTGGGTAAGCGGGGTACGGATAGGAAGAGAATAGGGATATTGGACAGAATGATAGGGGGTAGGAAGTATGCAGAGTTGAAGAGGGATTATACGTAGTTAGATATTATGCGGCCAACCTAAGTTCAGACCCCTCAAAAACCTACCTTAACCGGTAGATTACCCTTCATTAGCTTTGAAATAATTAAATTCCCATTTATGTTTGCCTAGAAGAAGGTATGTATCCAAATTAAATAGGAATGTGTCAATGAGCGAATGTTTCATTCTAAAGCGCTTTCTTGTCACACTTTCTAGTGTGAATTACAGGTTAATTCCTACATGTATGTGTAGCGTTCATATGGTGACACCCGTAGCCAAAGCACTATCCGAAACAACGGTTCATAACCAGTTTTTCTGGGGTTCGTTAATGGTGCCATACTGTCAGATCGCGTATTCATTGGCTTCTTTCACGAGTTATCGATCCGAGAATCGTTTGGGAGCAGCTGTTTAAACTAACCTGATACCTTTTAATCCTTTCATTTCACCGTAATTTGCAAATTTACTGCCTTCTTTCACCTACTCATCAAAGATCCCCTCTATTGTTGTTCCATTCTACTGAGCATTCAAAAACTATCCCTACAAGTCGATCATGCCTGAGGGTCTGTCCTGTCACTTATCCTCTTTTTTCTGTAAGGCTCTTAAGATTAATATTTGAAATCATATTCATTTTGCTTCTTAATTGATTATTAGGCCTATTTGATTTCAATTTATACTGTAGCGCTACTCTTATGATTGGTTTCAATCAGATTTTATCTTTATATTCTATTTATCAGGTTTCCATCTATAGGAGAAAAATATTCTTCATTCATTCATTAGTAAATCAATCCGAAAAATGGTTGGCTGCAACACTCCATCCCTTCCTATCTAATGCTGACTTTCTTACCCCTTGGTAGTTAGAATGAATTCTCCATACAATATTACATATTAATTTATGAACCACTTTCATAAGTGAAGTCTAATTATATTTGCCTTAGTATAAATACACTTCTGTAAGATGGTCCTGGCTTGGTATATTTTGTAAAGCTTTTCCCGGTTTCTTCCATAACTGCCTATATGATCAAGTCACTCTTGATGTTCAATTAAATGATTTAACTCGACAACTTCATGTAACTTTTTCTAACTTTAAGTGTTAACAGTTAGAAAACGTCTTATCGTTAATTGTAATTATCTTCAGGTTGTACTTTCTTGTTTCCATCTCTTATACAGACTATTATTCATGTTAGATCTTCCATCTGCCATGTATTTTTTCGTTGGTGGCTAAGGGATTTGGTGGAAGAAGGTACTGTTTGATGTGTCAATACCGTCCTAAAGAAAACCTTTTATTATTATTTCATTGACTTCTAGCAATACACGTTGATTATCAACGGCTACAAAGGAAATTCGTCCAGTTATTTTCCTTTATATCCCTTTCTTGTTTCAGCGCATGGAATTTCAACAGTCCTTCCTTATGTACCAGGTGAATTTATCTTTACCTACGTCTACACGACATTCTGCATGCCAATTTTGTGTGAGGTAGGGGTAATTCACTTCAGGCGTATCCTCAACTAATTACGCTACCTGACTCATCTTGACATGCATTTCAAAGTTCCACCGAGCCTGCATATAAATTTCAGTAATTAAATCTTATGACGTGCTTAGTTTCAAATTTAAGATACTTTAGGTATATTATATGTTCATTCCACATTGTCCAAAAATTTCCAGATAGAAAAATAAAATGAATCTGTTTTGATGTAACTATAATATCTACTCAAGTGTTTGACTGTTAGCAACGATAGATTCTCTTGTTACTCTACATCTTCTAAATGCAACAATTAATAAATGTATTTCAATTTTTGCTCTATTCCTCGGTATGTTTTTCTTGTAAATATCCGACTTGCATTGGTCTTCATGATATTCCTTTGAAATTTGACTTTATTCTTCTATTTTTTTGGAATACATTGCCAATTAGAAACTAATTGAGTATTTAGATTCTTGAATGCATGTCGTGTGAGTATATCAGATGGTAATGTTCCTTAAGGCATATTTTTACTGTTCCGATGGTATTCCGTTGGCCTTTTGTACCATGTATGGCCTTAGATTCTTCGCAACAGCGTCAGATTCTGCGTAGGTTATGTGAGCTGCTGTCTTCTCCTCGATTTGTCTTCTTTTTTCAGTATTTCACTGTGCATATTTTCCATCATGAAGAATCCTCAATATTTTTCCTATTATTCAAATAATCATAATTAAAAATTTCTATCTATTGCTCTTCGAAGATTTTCTATCAAGGATCTTCAACCTGCTTCAACTTTTCTTGATTCGCAAGGATTCAGCCATTTTTCCCGTGTGGCTTACTATCCTGCTTATTTAATTTATTATTCCATTACATTTTATTTTTAACAATTATTAAAAACTTATGCTTTTTTCTTTTTTATTTGTTTTGATACTTTGTTCGTTTTCATGGTTTCAATTTTGCATATTTTCTGTTAATAATTTCTAGTAATTTCTCATACTACCCATAGTTGATACCTTAGGTGCCACTTTATTCCGTAGATACTGAATATAGAACCTAAATGAATATATATATATATAGATACACATACACTCATGGTATTTTCCTACATCCCTTTTACTAAATATATTTTCTTATTTCCAAATTGTTCCTGTATATGCCGTCTTCAGAGTTACTTCTGTACCCTACAGCATTGCTTGATAATTTCGTCTTTCTTCCAAAACCTTTCAACTTGAAAAGGAAATCTCGGAATTCCAGATTCTCGGCCTTAGAATATTATATCCACAACGCGTAGCTTTTTCAACTTAACTTCAATAGATTGTACTGGGCTTTCTTTTCTACCAGTTTGTCCAGTCTTCACCACAGAAATTAATTAATTCCATATTCCAACAGATTTACTTTCAACAACTCTCGTATTTCCAAGAGAATTGAACGGAAGAATATTGGGCTTTCTGGTGTGAACTTTAGTCCCGAGCTTATTCGGTGTCCATTTTGAAAATTAAATGACAATTTTTATAAGAATGTTTAACAAATCAACGATATTTATTTATAATTTATTTTTATCATGCGTCGAAACGAGACCAGAAAATACCAGTTGTTAAACCTAGCGAACAAATTTGTCGAATAAAAGATGTACGATATATCGCGGTTTTTTCGTTCTGCGGAAGACTATGCATAAGGAAATGTTACGAGAAATACATGAAATTGAATGACAATTACCTGGAATTTTAATAAATGGGATTTACATTAATATTTAACTTTCATTGTGGTACTATAATAATACAAAAGAGTCTATACTACAGTCCTCCGGCAATAGGTACATCCAAGCATCCGTGTACCGTCCAGCATCTTACCTTGATGCACAGCCTGTTTACTTTAATACCGGAGTTGATAATTCGCTATTCCCTGTCCTACGTCTGCTCTTGCATGAGCTATGCCCCTTTCCCCTTATCAGTATGCACAACGGAAGGGCATCGTAACAGTCAAAATCGTGGAAAACTCATTCTAGCCAGAGATGGATTCCAACTTAGTCCTAGGGGAGGATTGTGGATTAGGTGAACGGTGCGGGATTACACTATAATGTCTATGACATAGGTGCATGCCGGCGTACTCATCAACCCCCAGCAGCCGTTTCAAGCATCGTGATTTGAGTTCTTCGAGGACTACACTCACACACTCGTAACAGAAATACACACAGACACGCTTCGTCAAATAGGTTTATGAATAGTTATCCTATAAGTAATTGCTTTGAAAAAATTACATTCCAATTATGAGATAAATACCTTCTAACTGTACGTACTGATTTCAACGGTTGATAAGCTTCTAAATCTAAAGCTTCTTGTGGCCCTCCATTGCAATAGTGTTTAATATACTCGAGGCGTTCCTGATGTCCGATAAATAGACCATAAGACGCTTTGGATGCTATTTCACTTTTGGATCCAAAAGATAATCAGAAGGTGCTCAGTCCGGTGAACCTGGTAAAGCACAGTTACTCTTTACTTGGGTAATTGTTGACCATTATGCTATTATGGGACTGGTCAATGCCATGAAAGTGACTCTAGACAGACCCGATTTGATATAATGAATTCTTTATGGGTGTATTTCCATGATGTATAAGTTTGTTTCGATACCCGGTTCGGTACAATTTCTCATGCATTAAATCAACAGTCATGCAGTTCTCCTTACTATTACTAAAATGTAGCAATAAATCAATGTTAATTTTTTAACGCTCTTAAAGAACTATTACATGAGGTTTTCGAGCAATTGACGAGGATTTCTTTGAAATATGTCGCCAGTCACTTTTATAAATTGTTGCAGTTGTTTTTGTACTTCTTGATATTCTCAGCACGTTCAATATTTTAGTAAAATTGTCTAGAATATCAGTAGTACTTTAATAATATTACAGCTTGAATAGAAAATATAAAAATAAATGAATAAAATATTTAAAATGGTAATCAAATATATTAAATAGGAAATTAATATTTTCAGAATAAACACCTCCTATGATTACTTCTTTAATATAACAACTCAGCTGGAACTAAGAATTCTATTCTAATGCTTATTTAATCAATTTAGTTTCCTTAGTAAGGCAATTTCAAAATGGGGGAAACAGGAGTAAACTCGCAACTTCTTGAGTAAGCTCAAGGGATGTTTAATACATTATACTAATACGTATAATGAGAAACATTCCTGTGTTAGCTTTTCGATAATAATTAATTAAAATTCCCTTTGAACAGCCATAAAATTAATTTATAATCTTCAGATCAATTGGGTCGACAAGGTTTATATTAATTTAAGAGCCAACTTTTGTAAAAAATGATAATGCATAATTTCAGCTCAAATTCAGTTAAAATCCTTTGATATTCGGTTGCACTATATTGCATATAGCTCTTTGCAAAGCTACTGTATGATTAATGTTACGGTTGTGACTCTTCAGATTACCATATAAACCTATAAAACCAAAATATTTTAAGTAACCATGAAAAAGTAAATTCAAATTAATAGAAGTCACTAAACCACTTAAACGAAAGTCACTTTAAAAGTTGTACTTCTCGGATACTCCTTCCGTTTTGTGTATCCAAATAATTTATGGGTATGTTATTCGGAGGTTTATGAAATTACAGAAACATTTTATAGATGTCAGGTATTAACTGTGATCATGACAGCACAATAACAGAACAAGCACGATATCTCTCTTGCCAGCACCATATACTCATTTGTTTGTAATTTAATTCCTCTCATATTCTCCACATACTTGTCCACATTTTATCGTATTGCGTGCCAACAAATCGTAAATAATGTGCCATCGAAATTTATTTCTATGCAAGAAGATCGGCAAGATTACAATATCTACATTTGATTTGATTTATTCTTCTATATAATCCGTAGCAAACAAATACAGTGTGGTTTTTAAAAAAATTAAGACAAAATTTAATTCTAATTAATATTTTAATAAGCGAAAAATAGAAGACCTCCTAATTATTTTTATAGGTCTAAAAATCTTTTATTAAGTATGTACCAAGTTCATGTGTCGCTTTCTTCTTAGGATCAAAAGCATACCTACTATAGATACTTAGCACCTTCTATAAGGTTTTAATTGAAGGATTTTTTTGGAAATATTTGAATGTATTTTAATTTTATATTCCGTATAGTACCGGCTATGACATATGCATAGTGGCTTATTGTATCGTTTTAAAACATAGTTACTATTTTTGTGAGGAGGGTTCTTAAAGTATTCAAAAAGTCAGGAAACATGATACGTAATGTGTAGAACAAAGGGCCATTTTGAAACGCTCAATTAATTCTTTCCGTTCGACTAAAATTTTTACCAATGGTATTTTAATTGATGGGTTGCTACTAATTTATTATGGGGTCTACAGCAATACAGGACCTGTGAGTGAATGTTCGATAAATATCCTTCCGAGCATCTATCGCCACAATCGCCTTCAGGGTGACATTGGAAGATTTCTTCAAAGACTCCACCACTCCTTATCCTCACGTCCTTAGGCACGACTCAGCTCTCTTCTTTTCCCTTTTCCTTCTCCCGAATTAATCCTATCCTTATCTATCTCCTGCCATCGTTCACCCTCTCTCTCTATCTCCATGCGGTTGTAACTTGGCATATAATGCGCCACTCCCTCCCTTAACCCAACCCAAACCCCCCGGCAACTCCGACTTCAATCATATTCCCACTCTCTCCTTCCCCCACCCCGGGATCAATGCGCCTATAAATCAAATTTAATATCCTCTTTTTTATTAAAGCCCATTACTTTTTTCTCCTTTCCCTCCACCCTTATCCCGGGCAAAGAGACGGCGCTTTTGCCCTTTCAAAAACGGCATACCACCCCTTTCTCCTCAGAGCCCAAGACCTCTTTCTCTCTCTCCGCCCTTTCTCTTCCCCCTCCCCCCTAAGCCCTCGATGGGACTGCGGGTGGGCCAGAGGGGGAGTGCGGGGATAACGGGCCCACTTTTCTTCCTGTTCGTTTCACTCACCCCTCTCTCATGCTTCCTGTTTCTTCCTTAGTACTGACCGCCCCACTTCCCGCCCGTCCCACTCCTGGGTCGCTTTCCCCCCTCTTCTTCCCCCAGTGTCCAGGTTACTCTGCCATACCCCATTTTCCCGTGCTGTCCTCCTCTCCCCTCCATATAGTTTCCCATGCCCCATAGCTCTTTTTATGCCAGGCTCACCTCTTCTTCGAGCATATTCCATTCCTCCATCCCTCCACGCTTCTTCGATATCCTTTCCGCTTTTATCTCTTTAACCCTCTCCCTTCGTTTCCTCGGAATTCCCTATCTATTCTAGTGAATGCAAAGCTTACCTCGGTCGTGTGTTCGATTCCCCCTTACTTTGTATCTCTTAATTGTACTGCTGATATTAATAAACTGCGATTAACGGTGAGAAATTCTTTGCTTTCTCTGAGTACATGTACGTTTCGCAAATTGCATTTAGAATGAAACCCGCTGTAATTTGCTCCTGTCTCCCTGAAATACTTAATTGAAAAATAAATGATTGCCCTGCAATCTGCTACATATGGAGAGAAAATGTGTGTAATACGGCTAATACGAGATGAAGTAAGTTGCAAATTTATTAGGAAATTCAATTCAATATTAAGGATAATTAATTTTCGAGTTTTTGAATGGTTGTGCTTCCTGCTGTTGTTCACAATCTGTGGGATTCTTAATGTATAATACGAGGGGGAACTAAAAAATAATTGGAATATCTTTGTAAAAAGCATTTACTTTATTGTTTTTCAAATACAACCTTAATCTCCTTCGATGTACTCTGCATTAGCATTTTTGCACTTGTTCAAACGTTCATTCCAGTGTAGGAAGCACCTTTTAAATTCGTCCTCTTTGATACCTGCTAGCACCTTCGTGACATTGCGTTTTACGTCTTCGGCATCGGTAAAACGCTTCCCTTTCATGTCTCTTTTCTTCCTAGGGAACAGAAAGAAGCCCGAGGGTGCTAAATCTGGGGAATAGGGCTCGTGGGACAAGGTAGTTGTCTTCGTTGAGGCGAAAAAATGGCGAACACTGAGAGCCGTGTGCGCGGGAGCGTTTTCGTGATTCAAAAACCACTCGCCGGAATTCCACAAAGCCAAATTCGCGTCAAAATGCGCTGAATTGACCTCCAGGACAACAAGGATAAGTCTTCGAGTTGGTCGATTGTCCTGCGTCGATCTTAGTTGATCAGATCACGGATTTTGCCGATGTTGTCCTCCCTTCGAGCAGTTGAAAGGCGACCGGAACGGGGCTGATTCTCAATGGCCATTTCTCCTTTTCTAAACCGAGAAAACCATTCGTACACTTGAGTTTTGCTAAGAGCATGTTCTTTTTAAGATGTTTACATCATCACAACAGTTTCCGCTGCGTTCATGCCGAGTAAAAAACAAAATTTCACTGCCGCACGTTGTTCGTAAGAAGTAGCCATTTTCTCGTGTCACGTCTGCACTGTACGCACA
>WURS02474424.1:4886217-4901725 GCA_011762765.2 Rhinocypha anisoptera
ACCCCTATTCCCCCCCTCCCCCCCTCGCAGATGGCCAACAGTTATCTTAAGAGGCCGCGACGGGTTGGTGTTATGACACGTAGGGAGTTGACCTCCAGGTCTCCGACGGTGTGATTTGTTAGCTGGATGCCCCTGAGTGTCCTTTCGTTGCTTCGGGTGTTCTTGGATAAGTGGAGAAGACAATTATTGGGAACGTTGATGAAACCGGGATGGAATGCCGTTTAAAAATAAGTGAAGCCTCTTCGACTCACTATGGATTGTGTGGTTGCGAGGAGATATTCTCCGGGAGTCGTCGCCGTATAGTTTGTATGGGTTTGTCGCAAAAATTGTTTGTCGACACAATTTGATCGATCGCTTTGTTCCATGCCGCTGCCTTCGAGCAAAGGAAGAGGATTAAGGATGATGAAGTCATTAAGACAAACAATACTATCGATTGTTATTCATACAAGAGTAATAACTGTTGTAGAAAAGTGTGTATATATGCCTAAGGATGAAATGATATTATTATATTATACTGAAATGAATAAATATATAAATATATATGGGGAAAGATGCTACCGTTGCACCAATAAAGATTTTGAAAGACGAAATGACAAATTATGTTTCTTATAGCTGTTTTAATGTGTACCCATTTGATTATATTTTCAATTTTTTTTGGTAGATAGAATTCACTATTATCATTGTTATAAGCAATTATTTTTTTCGGTAAACCCATTAATTAAATTTTTATAAGGTTATTAAGTAATTTTTCACACTAATGTCCAGAGTAACTTATTGATTTTATTCAGGAGCTGTTTGTATCATCTGAGAAACATTGTTCAAGCAACCTTCAGCATAGACTACTGCGCAAGGAAAAGAAAATGGTGATTAATAAGGTGAGTGAAATTCGAAAAAGTAAAATAAAAAGAAAATTACTCAGATATGTCTCTCCTCCCAAGTAAGAATTGTTAGCAAGAAGCATAAATGACAGCAGTTTTAGTAACTTAAAGGATAAAGTCAATAGTCCTTTCGAGGACAACCTGCAAGCGTAGGTGCAACCAATTTTTATAATCCAGATGAACCTGATGGTGACCTACAAATTATACTACACGGCATGTATGAAATAAGTCTGACTCATAATTTATTATTAAGACTTAGTTTTTGAGGATTTCTGAGTAGGGTTGTGGGGATAACAAAAGATTACTCTCATGCAAATCTGACATATTTAGTTCATGAAGTTCATTCGATACCACTGCTTGTGTAATTTGTTAAGTACGCCAGATTACTGTGCGAAAGAAGACGCACAAGAGAGATACAAGCCTTGATTTCACGTGTCTCGATTTGATTTCTAACTTGAAACTTCAGGCATAGATATAATTTATTGTTGGAGTAAACTGTATTTTGCCCTTATCACCGGATGAGAGCCTTGACGAAGCATTAACCTAATCAAATTCTAACCAAAAAGCTATAGTTTTTTCTTTCAGTATTTTACACGTAAAAGTACAGATACAATGTCACTAAACCACATAAACTCGACCTGACACAAAATTGTTTTCTTCTCATAAACTTATTCGAAGGCTATGAGAAGTCTTCGAAAATCAAGGTAACTTTTCATCACAAGAAATTATCTTAGATTTACCAATAATATCGGTAATTTCTGAACATCAATACCCAGTGGAGATAAATATTTAAGACAATAAATTACATTATCTTTCGTTGTCAATCAGGCACGCTGAATATTTTTTAGGAATTTTAGTTAATTAGAATCAGTTAGTATGGGTTCTAAACAATTTATTGATTTATTTTATTTATTTGTTTTAAGTGTCCATAAACTACACAAGGTCAGTTAAATTGGATTCATAACAAGTAATACATATAAACAAATAATAAGCGTAGCATAAATGCAAATAACAATGACTCAACTGTATATCCGAATCATAGTAGAGAAGACGGAAGTGGTGGTCCAGGAAGGTTGCAGATGGAATTATAGGATGATGAAGGAACTCGATAGTGGTGGGGTGCATGGAAGGGTGAATTTTGAGTAACTTGTTAACCACTACCAATTAATTAATTGGTATTAATTAAACTAATCGGTACCAATTACGACTCTAATTTTAGACATATGAGTCATAAAATATACCCTTGACGTGAGGAAGCGAAATAGTATTTAAAAATACGCGTTTCTGTTAAAGTTCCTGATTATAGTAATAATTAAACGCATTTATTCTGTCTTACAGCCGTAAACATTGCTACTCCCTCTACAAAGTATTCTTTTTGCGCATCATCCTTTCAACCACCAATTATGAAATTCTTTGGTCATCTAAGGTATTTTTGAAATGTCCGGTTTGGTTTATGCATGACTTTACGCACTAAAAGCATTTTCAAATGAAAATAGTGAGATATTAAAGAGGAATTAAATATAATGAGATTGTTAAGCTAATCTAATTCTGATTATAAGCCGACTCATTTGCCGCATCCACGGCCCATATTTGTCAAAGTTCTTTTTTACAGCTAGTGTGATTATATGAAATTTGAGAATTCAAATTAGAAGTGATTGAAAATGTAAGATCGGCTATCTATAAGAGAGCAAATATTTATTTTTTCTAAACTTAATCGCATTAAGAAATTTGTAAATAATTAAGCTTTGCGGCAATATTTGCGGTGAAGATTTTTCTCAGTACTGAAAATCTATTCCCTGAATTGTTTCCTATGGAAATTTTTCTTGTTTTATAGCAAGATAAATTTGTGTTAAAATATAAAAAGTATACATGAAATATGTTCAACTTTGAAACTATGCTTTGATGTTTGGCATGTTTTGATTTGTGACTCTTATTTTCTTATTGCATTAGTCAACCAAAATGGAGAGAAGGAATAGAATATTCTATTGGTAGTTGATTTACTATATGAGCGAATGTCTATTCAGATATCTATAGTAGATACCTACTGTAGATATCTAGTTGATATCTATAGTAGTGTTTTTAGGTGAGTCGATGACTATGGCCATTTACCACCCTCTTCAATCGAAGAAAAAAATATTGGTTGAATTCAATAGTCATGCTCGCGGTGAGACTCAAGCCCTCAACCTTTGGGTTAACTAGCTAGTCTGCTACCAACCAGAGTAATCCGGAACAAATATCAATTCAAATTAGTGAAACATCCTGTTATTACGCCCTGAAACCACAGATTAGGACTTCTTTAGTATTCGCTTACTTCAATGGCTTGGCTTGCAACAAAATGTTTATGGATGGCATGAAGATACAAAAATAGGGTTATACTATATCAACCCTATTCAACTCTTGCAGTAGCTATGAAAGAAGTTGATTTTTTTTTAATGTTCGTCATGCTTGAAAAATTATACTGTCACGTAAATTACCTGCCTGTAGTATTTATTGGGCATGCAGCACAGATACAACCAATCAAAACAGTGAATAAATATAGTTATGTATCATGACATCCTAATTAAATCATTAATAAGTTATTTCCGGAAACGATGGAGGTCCAATTTTAACCTCTTACCTTTGCGGGTATTTTAAATTGGTTCCCTAGTTCCAAGTCATCTTTCTGAATTACTTAGCCTGTAATGCAGGCTCACCAGTTAATCTGGCACCGCATAACTATGCCACGTTTCTAAATTACGTTTTCCTTGAACATTTAGGAAATTATGCAAAGTTAGAGAAGTTATAGTAGATTAGGATCTCGTATATTAGCGAGGAAGAAAAAGGCACAAGCAAGTGTGAAATTTATGAGAAGTTGCATTAGGAATAGTTTTCAATTCATATAGTTAAAAAAGCTGTGCTTATCATTTTTTCATCATTTAATAAATAATTAAACAGCTGACTGGCATACTGAATTTAATCATTGAAGTTTTTTCATGCCCATACCCATAAAAATAAATGATAATATTTCGGTAACTGTACTTTTAATAAAATAATTTATATTTTCTATATTTTTCCGTTTCCAATCGTGGATCATGTATATTTTTTCGTGGACATATTTTTGCTCTACTTCAGGAAATTTGGGGAGCCTATATCATTGAAAATTGGATTTCCTTCCCAACTTCTGATTTTTATTGCTATTGTTAAAAAATTTACGTTAATTCAACCTTAATCTGGCTACTGCTTTGAGTGATCCGATTTTAAGGGATACTTTAACGATAAATTAAATAAGTTCCATCGGCCGACTCATGCGAATCGACTCGACCCCGCCATGAATTTTGAAGCAGATACGTGATCGCATATTCAGCCACGCAATCCTAATTTTTCTAGTTAGGGAAACGTGGAATTAAAAACGTTCCATTATGGAGAGATGCTATTCATTTCCAACCGCATTCCAAAACTCCCGTTTTCAGGACGGCCGAAGAGGTACGATCACGTATCCAGGGGCAGAGAAGCGAGGGAAAGCAGCGGAAAAAAATAATTCGTGAAAGCGCAACTGTCGCTAGCCCATGCAAGAGCATTTTCAGCGATTATTTTCATCTCGCTTTTATCCCCACGCAAAAACATTACGGGGAAATCATTTCGGACTCAAATTTATTTTGTGATAAGCTCGACTTGCATTAACCGTATCTTCACTGGGAAGATTAAAATGCGAGATTATGGAGGTTTGAAATACAAACTTAATTTGATAAATTTTATTATTTTTTAGAGCTATCTTACGGCTTTCACATTATTAATGCATCCAGTGATGTTGCTTAAATATTGCTATTATTACCGCATTTATATTTCCTGTGTCCACAAACTGTAATTACGCTGCACTGCAACTCGTGTGTTTTGACGAATGGATTTTTTATATGAAGTATCACAATTTTAATGTAACGTTGCTCCGTCGCAACATCACTCCGGCCTCTCCCCGAGTCTAAATGAGTTCCCTTATTACCGCAATTATTATCTTACAATTCAAATGTCCATGAACACGGGTCCAGCTATGTTATGAGGTGTCAAATTGCTGCTTGCTTCTGTAACGCTGTGCTATTTCACTTTAATCGTTTTGCTCATTTGAGTAATAGAAATTTATATACGATACTACGAGCCTCCATGTTTTAGCAACATACATAATTTATATTATTAGTAGAAGAGAAAAATTAGAAAGTCATGTCAGATTTCAATTTATTGAAAAAGCGCACACACATTATTTATTCAACTTTTATTAATATTAAGGCCATAAAATATATTTGAGTAGTTAAAGATTCTATGTAGAACATCTATAGCCAATAAATAATGCGACTTTCTAATGGATAAAACTGCGAGGAATATGCTGAAATTTATTTAAACAATCAACCAAATATTAAGCTATAATGGCTGAAGGAACTAAGTGTTTCGAAGAGTCACACTAGTGGATAGTTGTAAACTTATCGGAATGTTTTCGCAGAAACAAAGAGCAATAATAAATAATCAGCAGTGCTATAGAAAAGTGAACGAGTCTGACATTGGTAAATTAGATTAAAATTATTAAATAAAATGCGCTAATGATTAATACTTGCTTTCAATAATAACCAGATAATAAATGACTGGTATACCTCATTATGAGTTTAGACGGAGGTCTGAGCAGTCAGTATTAGATCAGTAATATTTCTTCCGGCTTGCGAAATTCTAATGTTAATACTGTACTACAGTTCGGGTGGCAGAGGATATAGCATTATTGTCCCGAGATAAAGTCGTCACCACTTCGTCATTTTTATTTATACAATAGAAATCGAACTAAAACTTATCCAAAGAAATGTCCTGGTTATAAATATAATTCTACTTTTTCATGTGTGCCATAATAAATCAAGAGTAGCAGTGGAAAATTAGTCAATTTATTTCATGATTCAGACCTTTGAACCTTCGTCCCCGTGATTGTTCCATTGAACTCTTGAGTTGTACTCGAGGAAGCTATTAAGTTTCTCCTAGTTGGGTCAATATTGTCAAATATTAGGGTACTATCAATCAATAGATCTTAGACAAAAAAATAGTAACTGAAAAAAACAGCCGATAGCATCATCAAAGGCTATCAAACCGAAGATCGTTTTGTAGTAGCTCTCCAAACCATCCTGTCACCCGCCAGCCTCTTCCTCCAGTCGTAGTTTCTATGTCTGACATTCTATATTATTCTGTCCATAATTCATTCTTGGTCTTACCCCTAGGGTTCTTTCCTACTTAGATCTATCCAAATTCAGTTTTCACCAGCTGCACTATCTCTTAGTTCAGCAGCTGGCCTATTGTTTATCCTCTTTTTTTAAGTTTACTCTCACCATAATGTTCTCCTGTAAGTAAACATAAAGTTCTCCTATCGTAAGTAAACGTTAAAAACAGTATCGATGAAAACAACGAGAAACTACCACGTGCGTACTTTTTCCCCAAGCATCATCATGTAAGAATATAATATTCAATTAAGGAGAAAAGTAATTCCAATCAGCGGTCATACCCAGCATTTGTGGAATCAAAGCTTCCGCAGTCATTGAAAAATGAAATTCTAGCATGGCCAAAGAAGAGGCGAGGCCTTCCACAATTCTTAGCAAATAGAGGATGTTGATTGTTCTATGGTATTATTACGAACGGTGAAACGCGTCGGTCGTACATATTTAATTCGTTTTCAAATACGGTTGTGCCTTCTTTACATTAAGAAGCAACACTCAGAAAGAGAAGAATTTATTTGGGAGAATTGGTTACGAATACCATGAACATTGATAAAACAATCGGGCAGTGATGGGAGATCGGTGTGTGGTGGTCTAAGGGAGAGAAGGGAGCGAAGTGGTGGACCATATTTTGGAAATGATAAATGAACTCGGAAAGAAATTTGCGGATTTTGCCAGAAAAATGGCTTCCTAACATCTTGCTTAGGCTTCAAAACACAAAACTATATGTGAAAATTACCGTTTTGATGGATGGAGATTCCAATTTCTTTGACATATATATGGAAAAGTGTCATTAATTGTAAAACGTTTGTCTTTAGTGAAAAATCATATTTATTTTGTTTCATTAAAGATTACTTAAAATTCAAGATAGTTAATAAGGGTAGAATTTATAAAAATAAATTGTGGAATCTCAATAGACAATAAAAGAAGTAATATGAGAAATCGGCGAATATATATACAGGACACATAAATAACGATACATTATGGAAAAGTAATCGAGAGTAAGTAAAAATGAATTCTAAACCGTGGTATATTTATGCGATAAAAAAGAAAGGGTGTTGTAGGTAATAAACACAAATCTGAGGAAAATAAATTGTTAATAGTAATAATAATAGGTATTAAATTTCCACAAATAACTTTCACCTGACTTCTTTTATCAATTAATGATATCAACTCCTTGGATATCTGAAAACATCGCCATTTAGGTTTAGACGCGGTAATTTACGGTGTTGCCTCTACTAAAAAAGGTCAAAGGGTCTAGTATTTCGAATTACGTTTTAAGAAATGTTGATAATGAGTTTTTTTAAATTGTTTCCCCAAGAACCTTTATATTAAAAATAAACAATTTTATAAAATACTAATAGACTTTTTTAAATGTTAAGTTACTAAGCCAAGTTAAGATTTATCCTCTGGAAAATTTATAAATAAATATGTGGTAAAGATAACAAAATATAACAGGTTAAATTAAAATTGTCCTGAAAAACGCAATGAAAAAGAGAGTAGTTGTTTTATAATTTCTAGACGACAGGCGAAATACGCTGCGAGTATTACGCATCCTCAGGAGGCAGGTGTAGCTTTTAATAGAACATTTGCAACTAAGAGTATCTAGGCACATAGACGGTGGTTTTGATACAAATCGTGCTATATCAGCGTATTGAAGGAATCAGGCTTGGGAATTCTCAGATCGAAGGTTATATTTTAGAGTAAATATTTTACGTAATTTTCTGCCATATTGCTTTCCCGAAGATTTTACAAATATTTTTCAGAGATCATTATAATATCGGCTTAGATAATAAAAATAAATACATTGGTAAAGATAGTGGAAGAGAGTTGCTTTATATGTCCCCTTACTGATTGTAATCAGAGTTTGTAATAAATATTACCATAACGTGAATGGTAAGTTATGGATAGGCAGATTTATTCATCATTTCATTTTTTATTAGAATTGGCTAGTATTTACTATGTTCCTGCGCGAAGAGAATTATTATAGATTCTAGAAACTGATTCTAGTGCATGGGTTAGAGTTGGATTATAGTGAGCGACTCATACCGGTGTTAATTCGCCGACTGGCACATGTCTTAGCGACGTCTTGCAAGGAACATCATAGTTAATGGCACTGGAACTAATACGGGGAAAGATATAGGATGGAAATTGAGTATTATGATCGAAAATTATAGGGCGTTCATATAAAACTTGCAGATATAAGGCGGAGATATTTAGAGAGGTAATCTGAAGTTTAGAGCATGGTAATGAAATTATTATATTTACATTAGGATATGGACAGTAAAAGCTATTAATAGAACAGGAATACAACCAAAAGTGTCGTAAATAATATAATTTTCATTAAAAAGTTTGCATAAAAGAACAATCGAATCTCATGTTAAATATTATTTAGGATTGCGGAATAAATGTGAACGTATGTTTCCATAAAGCAGCCAGGACATTAACAGAAATACTACAGAAATCAATACATTACATATAAATACATTCAACAACCACAATTCCTTTGTTGAGTTATTGAGTTATTGAATTTGAGAAGAGGTTCCAAGATAAATGAAATTAATGGGACTTTTGCATACTACATATGAAAATGAGGAAGATAATCGTCGTAAATACTCATGCAATGCTAACTACACTACATGTAACTGTAGTAGAGAGAAAATCAAATATGACAATGATAAGTAGAAAAATAGACATGTATGTTTGTCGTCATTCTTGATTTTTATTTGTAGACACAGAAAATGTTAAATAGACGCAAGGAGATTTTGAATGCGGAATTTAAGTTGATATGAAGCCAGTTATTTAGATACTAATAAATCTTTAATGTGTAAGTCATCGCAAGGACTAACTTTCTGAGATCATTAATGTATTCATTTTCTGGTGGAAAGGGATTAGAACAATTACAAAACCTTTTCAAGTACAGGAACATTAAATTCCGAAGTAAGAAGGTATAATTCATATTTTCGAAAATACTTTATTTATTCAGGAATTATTTTAAATAAAAATAGATTTCGAGCCAAATTAGAATTATTTTTTTCGTTGATTAGTTTATAGAATCGAATACAAACAGATGAAAATTGGAAAGACAGGATATGAAAAACAATAAGGAATATATATATATAAATAGAATCTCTGACAGGTCGTGTACCCCTGGTGCCTTACTATACCGTAGGATACCTTGATTTAACAACTGAAAAAATAATTAATCTACATGATAATCTTAAGATTTGAACTTCATCCCCGAAACCCATACATTCTTGTTCTCGTGACCTGTGCAACAACTGTTTCTCCCTTTTCATGTATGATTCTCTTCCCAAATTGCCATCTGCATTGAATATGGTACACGGGCCTTAGCATGAACAGATACATATGGCATAATTAAGTCTTTAAAACCGCACACTGAATTAAATGTTTTCCGTAAGTCCCAAGACCCATAACATCGACTTTCGTTACTTCCCCCCCTCTCAACCATATCCATTCCCCCCTCATCTCAGTAAAATAAATGAGAGGAGCACTCAATGCTTCTTTCCCAGAGCACAGAATTTCATATGTTCATCAATTAAATCGCATTGTTTGAACAATTAGTTATTCATTTTGATCAAGGGATCATGTGTGCATTTTTATGTGAAAATCATCATATTAGAAATATAATAGACTGAAGAATACTAGTATTCTTTAGTCTATGATCTATTGTATATCTATGTGGATTGCTGATTCATAGGCTTAGGAAATGCGAGATTCGACTTCGTTTGGGTAATGTTCCCTCCTAGAAATAAATAAACTCAAGTTTCAAAAGATGGCACAAGTCGCATTAGTAAATGTTATCCGAAACGAGCCAAGGTGGATATTTTGTACACAAGTATTTTCCGGGGGAATCCCTCCGGTTCCTGTTTCAACTGCCTCGGCCCGAGTGCCCCATGAAAATTACACTGACCCCGCAGGCGCGACCAATCGCGAGTGATTGATAAGGAGGGACCCAGTACTCGGCAGCGGATACATCGCTCAATCGAGGTTCCCATCTGCGCTGACTCGGCACCTCACTTAGGCCGAATGAAGAGTCATTCGGCGGATGAAGTGGGGCCCCAGGGCCCTTCTCTACCCCGTAGGGGGCGGCGGCGGGCAGAGGAAAGGCGCGCGGATGGGGGCTACTGTAAGAGAGAGAGATGGGGAGGAATGGTGGGTTCTCGCGGGCAGGATATGCGTGGGCGGAGAGCGAGGAGGAGGAGGAAAGAGAACTAGGGAGGAGTGGGGAGAAGTTGGAGCACTGAGGCGAAGACGTGTATTGATGGGGCGGGCGGGGTGATGTGAGTAAAGGGTGCATTTTGCGGCGAGGGGATGGAACTGGTGAAAGGAGCGGAGAGCGGAACGGATGAACGAATGAATGAACCACGATTTATTATCCTGCGGGGGTACGGTCCCGTTTGGCCACCAATGGGTGGGGCGGGGATGGTATGAAGGGACTGGGAGGGGGAAAGGGTATCATTAAAAAAAACCGTCCGGGAGGGGGGGAGGAGAGAGATGTGGGATCAATTACGTTCATAGTCTCTTGTGCTCGAATTACCGCTGGGATTTGATTTTTTCCCCCCAATTCCTGTTTTTGTCTTCTCGAAGGGGAAATGCCGAAAACTAAAGTGCGTGGATCCTAATTCAATGTGGCAGTGTGGTTGAAGAGAGGGGAATGACCACTTGTCAGAGGACCGAGCAATGACCTACACTGATTGCAGATGGACTTCACTCGACAATCTGAATTACTGAGAGTAGTTTGGAGTCCAGTGAACGCATGCAATGACACATGATCACCGTTCATTTTCGAGAAACCCCTCTTGAAATACATTCCAAACACTCTTCCATTCCAATGTGTATAATTTTTGAAGTTTTAATTACGGTCACCACATTAATGTCACCATCAATGAATGTGATTTCCAGACCTACGAAAGAAGTAACTGAATTTGAATTCTAATTGCTAGTTTATATGAATATTAGTTCCAAAACTGAAATGGGATAAAATTTTTATTGAGTATTATGAATGGATAATTTGAATTATGAAAGAAGATCAATTATAATGTCTAGGAATAGATAAAATTGAGATATAATTATAATTAATTCCAATTCTAAATATATATTGTTAGAAAAATGTGGCAACACTGCACCCTGTGAAAGAACGAGCCGTGCCGGAGTAAGTTGTGTCTCTTACTGCTGCTGTTTTGTTGTGCTGCAAACCTATTGTATTTTTCATATTAAAAATCTGACTTGAATACCCATAATGTCGGCTGCCAATGCTAAGACGAAATGCAGACAAGATTCAAAGGAGTATTTGAAATATGGTTTTGTGCCATCGTTTGCTACTGAAACTATTCCTATATGCTTATTATGTGAAAAAAAAACTTTCAGCAATGATACTATGAAGCCGGCGAAAATGAAAGACCACTTAAAAAGGATCCATTTTGATAATAAAAACAATGATTTTAAGTATTTCAAAATACTAAAAAGAGAAATTGAAAGTTCGGTCAAATTTAAATACATATTTAATTTTACATTTAAATACATATTTAATTTAAATTTAAATACATAAAATAATCTTCTGGCGTTGTTAGAGAGAGAGAGGACTGAAGACATCCTACAGCGTCTCTCTTAATATACCAAAGAGGGGCAAACCGTATACTATTGGTGAAGAGATTATAATACCAGCTATAAATTTGTAATTAAAATCTTGTGAAGAAGGATTCTCCACTAGTTTTTAAATACATACCATTAATACTGTGCAGTGACGTATTGAGGAAATGGCTGATGATGAGGAAAGAACTTTGACCTCTGAGCTGAGCATTTTGCTATTCAACTTGACGAATCAACTTTCGGAAGTTCAAATCTTCTCATAGCTTATGTTAGGTTGCATAGCTCACCCTGAATGACAACGTTGATGAATTTCTATTTTCTAAATATCTTGAAACTGATTCAAAAGATGATTCAATTTTTGTATGCTTGCAAAATTATTTAAACAAGCACAAAGTTCCTTTAGGGAATATTACTGCAGTAGCTACTGACGGTTCACCTTCTATGGTAGGCCGCTATAGAGTATTTTTCGTCTTTCTGAAGGAAAAGATTCCTGAAGTACGTTCTGTTCACTGTGTCCTACACAGATAGCATCTTTTAGCCAAAAGACAAGTGGCGAACTTCACGATACTCTAAACGTTTGCATGAGGTCAATAAATAAAATTAAAGCTCATACTCTAAATTCCCGACAGTGTGCGAAGTTATCTGAAGAAATTATGAAAGTGTCAACCAATCATTTTGCTTATTGAGGTATGTTGGTTGTCAAGAGGTGAAATTTTTCAGAGGTTTATAGACTTATACGACTCATCTGAAGTTTCTTAGGGATGTGAATCCCTGAGACGAGTGAAAACAGTGCTAGAACCATTGTTCTATTGGGCAGACCTTTATTCGAAATTTAATAAAGTGCAGAAGCGTTTGCAAGGAAAAGAGGTTACAATTGTTCAAGCTCGAGCAATCATAATGACCTTTCAACTAGAAATGGAGCTATTTAAATATTTACTGGCACGATCCGATTTTAAATATTTTTCAAACTTGCGAGTGCTAAAAGAAAATGAAAAGATTTCCGACCGTGGTTTGGAGACATCTTGAGAAAAATTAAGAGAAGACTTTATAGCACGTTTCAAAGACTTGGAGAATATGCATGTTCCCGAATGGTTTGCTACTCCACTTGATGTAAAAATTGATAATGAAGGTAGTGAACCTGACTTGGAAGATGAACTGATTGAAATATGTGTAGAATTCAAAGATAAAGCGTTGTTTAAAAATATAAACATCAGTGAATTTTGGAGCTATAACAATATTTCCATTAAATATCCCAAGCTCAAGGCAGAAGCCGAACCTTTCTTACTTGCATTCCCAACTTCAAACATGGTTGAAGTTGGTTTTAGTCACACTAACACAATTTTGACAAAATAGAGGAATAGATTGAACTTGGAAAACCGCGGTGATTTACGACTAAACTTACTAAATTTCAACCGAATATCAATAATCATGCTGCTTCTCTTCAGACACATCCATCCCACTAATATCAACCATTTTAATAAAAAGGTATGTTAATATATTTTTAAGTTATTCAGTAGTAGTCGCAAAAGGGCAGAAAGAGGTTTTTTCATTTAATATAATTTGTTATATTTTCAAAGATAAATGTGTATTTCACGTGCTATGACATTTACGGTTTAAGAACTAATGGAAAATTTCCATCTATCCATAATTTTGCTATTATTTTTTAATAATATAATAACATTGGAAAATATCACCTTTTTCTATTTTATTTATAAGATATGGATGGATTTTTTAAGATATGGGAACAAAATTATTTCGTTGGGTTGTTACGCAGGTCTCCTTATTGCTTAAAAATGCAAAAAATTATTTAATATTAAAAAATTAATCTGGAAGTCGATAAGAAGGCAAAGGGGTCGACGGGATGAAAATTTGGGGGACCCCTGGTTTAGACATAAAACGATATTTCCATTACCTGATATATTAGATGGAGAGTCAGATAACCCAAAACTAATTTTTGAAATCTATAGGTTTTTTTTAGTGATCATGGTGGCTGAAATTTTCAAATTTTAATACCAATACATCATCTAGGTATTCATTAGTAGTGAAATTAAGCGAACGGGGAACATTTATTGAAACATTGACTTTAATACTGTAATTTCTGGTACATAAGACATACGGCATAAGATTTTGCAGTAAATGTTTCTTACGGCATATTTTGGAAAATAATAATTGACGTACTTTCCTTATCAATATTGTTTATTATAGTACTGAGTAAAAGTTCTTTACCATATGACGTAAACGAAATGTCTTCATAGCGTGAAGGGGATGTCATAAGAGTGTAGATATAATCTGATTTCAGTTTACAGGGACTGCGTCACTGAGAAGTCTCTGCAAATAGCCTTATATTGGCTAGACCTTATAATGGTAAAAGGGGCAGAAGGATAATTTTTCATGAAATTATTTGGGAAAAAGGCCTTATATAACATGCCAGAAAGTGAAGTATATTTAATGGAAAAAATTTAACTGCCTGCTTTCAAAGCTGATCTTAACCAACACTTTCATAACCCTTAGTTTAATATTACAACGTGAAAACTAGAACTACGTAAAAGTTGAGAGACTGGCAGGGACGGATTTGCTTGGATAATTGCTACAAAAATTTGAGACACATCATATCACCTAAAACGTAATCTTTGTTTTACTGAGTCAATCGAATATTATTCTTTATATTTTCCATAAAACTTATAGCAATTAAAATACTTTTTTTTTAAAGTATTACAGATTTTTTGCGAAGAATTTTGAATAGGTTTGAATTTTAATTTTACGAAGAAATATGTTTCTTCTTATGGTATCCGAAATCATTTATTTTTTAATAATACTTCATGGTCAAAAACGGATAATTGTAGCTGAGGTCGATGAAGTTGTGCCTTTGAAAAATTTTAAAAGAAATCTGTCGATGTCTATGAATCGCTGATTGTAATAATCCTAAGGAGATGTTAAAAGAAAATATCCCTTGGGTAAATTATCAGTAAATTCCTTCAGTTTTGTATTGGGAAACTAATTTGTAAAGATCGGTTTGCGTTTGAATCAGAAATAATTTGCATTCACGGGGGTCCGTGACCAAGCGATTAATTTTGCTAAAAGGTGCTGCAAATGTTTTGTAAAATTCATTCTATAGCCTCATTCATAGCAGTTAAGCCGTGTGGGCGAGCAAATTGAATTGTTTAAAAAATTCCGCGACATACCATGCCTGTTATTTTAGAATAAAGCAAATAAACATTCTTCCTTTAAACGTGGTTCCTTATTCAGCTCGCAAATGCGCTGTACCTTCGTGAAATACGTGCTGCACTGGCTTTATTCGCAACACTTTTCGCGGCTCTCGGGGTTACTGAATGAATCGATTTTTATTTTCCTCGTAACTCGTGGGCAAAAATTCTAAGATGACTGTCGGGCTCCATGGAATTTTTTTTCTCTCTAAAGGGTCCACACGTTTATATTCCGACGGCCAACTCCTTAGCATACTCATCCCAGAGACACGCCCCCGTCGTCACTTTCTTCTCCCCGAGACCCCGTTAGAGAATACCCTTAAGCATCTCCTCCGACGGAAATTATCCTCGGAAACAAAAAAAAAGACGGCTCCAAGCGGGAAGAGGCCGTTATTAATGACGCAACACACCTATCACCTCATTTCAGCACGTGCTCCCGTTTATTTCCCGTTTTTTCTTACCCTTCCCCTCACTCCCACGTCGTATGCATTATTTAAAATTGCCATTTAAATGCACATCACCGTCGCCATTATTGTTTTTTCTTGTCCCTCCGCCCCTCCCTTTTGCGAGAGAAGGTCTTTTGTTTATCCCCATCGCCCCC
>WURS02474424.1:4922948-4942577 GCA_011762765.2 Rhinocypha anisoptera
AAACGTCGGCAATGGAATAATTGTAGTTGTAATTGGCCAAATTCCTCGAGACAACAAAATCACATATCTTTCTGTGGCCGAGAAGTAACATATACGATATATATATATAAACCGAGGAAAGCAGTGTGACATCAGAGCATAATTTCTCAATTAAAAAAAAAAAATTAGCGAAGAAAGTTTCGGATAACACTTTTAAAGAAAATCACTTTTACGTAAACGTCCTTTCGGGATTTGTTTAGGCATGCCAGTTGCATGCTCAATGGAGATTACTAGTAATCTCCATTGAGCAGCTGCTTTACATTGATGTTTCTGAGAAACTGTGAAGGAGGCTTGATCTGAAATGCCATGACATTCATAGTTTCTGTATGGGTAAGATGGATGATTTATACTCTAAGTACGATACTTTAAGTAGAGGGGAATATATATTTTTATCAGTTAGTTTAATAAAGTTTTATATCTTTAGTTTTCCTTGACACCCTTACCAAATTTCATAACCCTAGTGAATTTGCAAATTGTTTGAAAAACTCGCTAAAAGAGAACGGACGGTTTCCGGTATGTTGTTTCTCAACGCGTCAACGGACATCTTTCAATGCTGTATTCTAGTAAGAAAAAGTGTTTCAATGACTTGCCTCGGGCAGAAGAATTTTATCAAGATAAATCGTTACTGTAGTGTAACTTTTTCAATAGGAATGTCGTGCAACTATGTAATAATTGATGTAAATGTGCCAAAAGAGAAATTGATATGTCGACATTCCTTCACATTGTCTCGTCTCAAAGTCCGTCGCTTTTCAAGGATTTCACAACATTTTACTGTTCGTATAATAATTTTATTCCTGACAATCCGAGTGATCGTAACACACAAGCATCGTTCACACCGTGTCCTTGTTTGTGGAATGAGTCCGATTTGATGATAAAACATTATGTTGAAAGATTCGGGCATGCCGGATGAAAGCGACATATTTTCATTTTTTTTTCAAAGCGGTGCGTCACTAGAGTAGGCCATCACGCGACGAGAGCTTACAAACAATCTACACAAACACAGTGAAGAACGGCAAATAAATGTCCCGCTGCAATACCAATGGCTTATTCATGAGGAGAGTGTAGGGAGCGACCTCTCTCTCGTCTCCCTTTTGCTGAAACCAAAGGATTAAGGATGTGAAAAGAAAGTGGACGCTCAGATTGGGAACGCTGTGCAATCCGTTTGAAATTACCTTTATTTTCACCTCAGTTGCCTATAGAATAATATCTTATATAAGCCGTTGTTAGAATTCAGGTGGCCATACCTACAGAATAATTTGATTTTGAAGAAACGTTCAATTTAAGGATGTTGCACGAGGTCGTTGAAATAGAGCTAACTATTTGGGTTTTTACAAAGTTATAGATCTCTTAAAGGTGGTTTAAAATGCTCTCTCTGCAAGAGTGTAATTGACATGCAATACAAAGTTTAACTTCTACTTCTTGCCTGATAGTGATGCAGTAACATTAAAACCCGGGTAGTAATTACGATTATTTTGTGGAAAATTGCACATATCTATATTCATTTTGAACTCTTTACTCTGGCCAAGGTCGTTGACCATCGAAATATCTTTTCAGGAAGTACAAATATGTTTACAAGCAGTATGTAATTCTTCACGGTCTTCCAATACTATAGTTGCTTTCCAAGATATTTATTTTTTAGATACAGCAGTCATAATACAGAAATAAAATTTAAAGAAAAAGCACACTCCCAAATGCATATTTATAAAAACTGGATTCCCAAGTGTGTTTATAAAATTACATTGGGCAACCTCTTCTTAAAACAATAAACTTTTTTACAGCCCATGCTTAAATAGTGAGAGGATTTAGGGAAAGGTTTGAAGAATTCTTCAGGTAATCTGTTCCAATCCTCAATAGATCGATTCGCAAAGGAGTATTTTCCTTTGTCACTTCTTCTTCCTCGCCTTAATTTTAAATTTATGACCATTTTTTCCTTTAAATGTGGGTTTTTCTATCCGTTTACCAATTTCCTCCCAGCCCTGGCAGCCTGTGTATGCCTTAAAGATACACCCTATATTCATGGAATGGTAGAGGTAAGGGCATCCCACTGATTTGATGCCTGGGGACTTGTTACGTCATCGCAATTATGGACGAAAAACACATTTTCGTTCCACGATCCCCTATCGGTCACAGATATCCACATTAAAATGTGTTGCGACACACGAGTTCCCCATTTTTCATGAAGTGATATTAAATTATTTGCTTCAGTTGCTTGAATAATGGTGTATTTTAATTACATTTCCTAATTTTTTCCCTCTGTTTTCTGCTCCGGTCGTAGTTTGCTTCTCATTTGTTCCATGCATTAGATATGAAACAGCTGATATATGATTTCTGAGCCAGGTTCATATAAAACAATTGAATCAATGGAGTTGTATGCACAATGATTCTACGAATTCACTTATGCCATCTTTGTCGAAAAGCTGAAAGGAGGAACCTGAAAGTATATCTTTAAGTATCAGCTTGTCCTCACCAATTGCGTTTTCTCTCCTCGTGTTAATTTCATGCTAGTCTAGAATATATTTACGTTGAGCTGCCAGCTACCACTTTCATTTATGTCATCCTTTTTGTTATAACAATTTAGGTCCATTGTAGTATAGGCTTGTGTCATAGCTCCCCTCAGTATCTAAATAGAGAAACTCGCTAGAATTTTAATTTTATTTCACCTCATTATTTTGGTCTTAGTGAGTTATGCGAATAATTTAGAACAGCTCATCACTCCAGTTTTTAATAGAAACAAGTTGTCATTCACCGACGATTATTGTACTCACAGTAGTTTATTTTTGTTTATAGGGAGCGTCGACGGCTATAGTCATTTTGCACTTCTTCAGTTCGAAGATAAAACTCATTTGGAGAAACACAACAACCATGCACTGGGCGGGAGTCGAACCTCCGGCATTTGGGTTAGTTGGCTAGCGCACTACCCACCAGGTTAACCCAGTCGGCTTATAGTAGTCATATAAAAGTTTTTTAATATAGTATTGCCATATTACTCGCCTTAACGTTAATCTTTAAGAAAAATAGTGATGTTAATCAATATCAATAGGTTCTTCTGCTCATTCGGCCTTGACCTCGGAGACAACCTTTCCTTTGTTTATCTTTCAATCGTTGACCCACTGAGGACCACGGAGTTTGATTTTACACTCGACTAGGGCCTTCGGCTTCTTCTTTGTCAAGTACGCCTTCATTTCATGGCTGTGTCATCTTCCTCTACTTCATTCGCTTGGGTCTGGTGGTCTCCATGCTCTTCATGCTGGTGAGGGACAGTTTCCCTATATGCCCTGTCGAAACTGTGATCGCTTCTGTGTGAAATGCGGTGGAATCTCCAGATGCTCTAGGTTTGATTTACTAACTAAGGTGAAACACATTTTCTTTGAGGCTTTCTCTCTACTTGTCACTGTGTGGGTTTTGTTACTGAGTCTGTGGGCGTACATACGTTTCAGGTGTCCATAGATCAGTCGCCTTTACCTTCGGACGTGCTCTACTTCCTGGTGTTCGAAAATCTCATCGTTGTAGCTAATTCTTAGTAGTAGAGTTGTAGGATATTCACATTCTTATTACTGAGTTAAGTATAATGTTTGATGTTTTTGGGGAGATGATTAGAGATATACATGTTCCTGCAGTGGTAAGCTCACTCGAACTTGGTGCATCCAGTATCTATGGCCAAGGTTTCGTTCCCATTGGCAGAAATCCACTCTCCAAGGAACTCGACTGACGGGACTTTAATTACGATGGGGTCTTCCGGTGAGATTGTAGAGGGGGGCCTCATTGACTTAGGTGATTGTTATTTTTCTGCATGTTATTTCTCAAGCGAATGGTAGGGGAGGAGAGACGTTTGACGCTAGAGATCCAAAAAACACAGGAAAGGTGGATGGAAGGGGTACTCAAAGGCAATGGGTTGCTAAAGGTTGTAATAGAGGGCAGAATGTTGGGTAAGCTGGGTAGGGGTAGGAAGAGAATTGGGATTTTGGACAGAATGATAAGGGGTAGGAAGTATGCAGATTTGAAGAGGGATTATAGTTAGATATAATGCGGCCAACCTAAGCTAATGCTCATCAAAAACCTACCTTAATCAGTAAATTACCCTTCATCATGGCAGAAATAATTTTTAAAATCCCTGAATAATCGTCCATATTTAAATAAATGGGGATCTTCAGGAGACTTTGGTGACAATTAATAAAAGTCGTCTGAGTGAGAGAAGTTATTGGATTTTATATAAACTTAAATTATAGGGGGATATCATCACTAATGATAAAATAACTAATTACTAATGGTAGAATTTAACAATAACAGAGCAGTAAATGAATGCAATAATTTTCAATGGTTTATTCAATAAAAACTATCTTTGGCTTTTTAATAAGAATGTGAGTTTCTTCCTATTTTTAATTTAAGTTTACATATTCAAGTGAGAATTAATTTCAGGCAATTCAGTTAATTTAGTATTAAAATTAGTGACTGTTCCCAGGATTTTTCAATTTATGTCAGATATCGTAAAAAATATGTTAAATCACAAAAAATAAATTCTTAAGGAATTCCTCCTCCTGTGATTTCACTTTGAACATAAAAGTGCATATTATTCTATTCAAGGCTCTCACCCCTGGTGACATTGGTGGGTCATTAGGAACGACTGGGCCAGAGGATCGCCTCACAGAGCCACAGGCCCTTGGAATGGAATTCATCCTCGGGTTCATGCTAATCCTTGTTGTCTTTGCTGTGTGTGACCCACCTCGCAACTTGGGAAACCATGCTCCACTTGCCATCGGGTTTGCCATCCTCCTCGGACACCTGGCTGCTGTAAGTCAATTCAGAATGCATTGACCATAAATGATCATGAGTACCTTAGTGCAAATTAAATTCGTATTCATAATACAAGAATATGAGAATGGTTCCAGCAAAAAATGTTCACTGCAAAATATGAAGAAATGATGTTAAAGAATTCTTTATGAAGCATTTTACGAGGGCTTTGTTTTTCCTTCCCCGCATAAGGTTTCCTATTTTGTCTATGAACTACTGAGATTATTGACCCTACAAATTTTTCTCAGAGTCCAAAGGTTTCTTCATGGTAAAAAAGTAATGAACATATCAGACATACATAAGTAATCAGACAATAAGTACCATACTACTTTTTAAAAGGTAACCTTTTGACTGATGGATTCAAGAATGAATTAATGCTGGTATTTCATCACACTAAACTCAATAGCATCAACTGTTTCATCATAAATATTTGTTATACTTCTCTGTGTATAATGAAGTAATAATTATTATATATCAAGGTTAATAAAAATAACAATGAAGTGACAATCAGTTAAGTAAATAATGAGTTAGGGAAAGTGAATAGGTTAAAGAGAGTAATAAATCAAGGATATATTCCCCTTTTTATTATTAACCTAATATAATATTAATTATTATCTTAATTATTTCAAATTTACTGTAAGTGATCAGAGAATTGTATTCTATGAAATTTTAAATCAAATTGTCATTGCATATTTTGTTATACTACAGAGACACTGTGGTTAAAAATTGAAAAAGAAATGTTTTGAGAGATCTCTTCATCAGCTAATCCTATAAATGAAAGAAAAGAAAATGTTATTAATTGTTATTTTTATTTTAATGTTTCAGATTCCTTACACAGGATCCAGCATGAACCCAGCTCGTTCATTTGGATCAGCTGTAGTCGCTTCTCACTGGGACCACCATTGGGTAAGTTGTATTTCAAATATTTATGTTTGTGCTACAGAAAATAAAGCCTAACTTAAGCTGTTGATTTTCTAGACTTCATTGTGAGTTACTAAGCATATCTAGTTTTAATAATAAACCACATGAAGTACAAAGTCAAAGAAAATTAAGGGCAATGCTGGTCTCTCAGTGATTATTTGCAACTATGCAAACTAAGAAGAGAGTCTGCCTAATATTTTAGTATATTTATAACAATAATTCTACAAGATTAAATCATTAATACATCATTGGCAATGGTCTTTAATTGATCCATAATACTTCACTTTCACCATCAAAAAAACACTTGTGAATGACTTCTCGAAGAAATAAAAGATCCAATTCTATATTACAGCATTTCTTGGGATATTTTCTATTACCTGTTATGAAATATAAATTTCCTTTAATTGTACACAGATGCATTCATAAAGTTTGGTATTATTCATAACTAGTGAGAGAATTAAGACGGTCAACAAAGGACATTCTGATGATTTCTAACGTACAATACAAATGAAGTGGTTGGTGTTGACACAGTGTTATAGAATGCTTATTCCTGATTAGATCCAGGAATAGTTTTTTTTCAAGTAACTTACTTGCTGAACTATCACTCTTTACCTTCAGGTATACTGGCTGGGACCATCTCTGGGAGGTATCTGTGCTGGTTTGATCTACAAGCATGTATTTGCAATGCTGCCCCTGCACAAAGAAGAGAGTGAATATAGGCCTGTTCGTGCTGAGGAAAAGGAGGTAAGCTTTTCATAAAAAATAACATAGTGGTGGTAAACTAAAGGAATGTTGTTAGATACTAAGGATTAGGAAGTTACCATAAAACCAATATTTTAAGGTTAACATGCACTTTTTGGTTGGATACACTGTAATAAAGACATGGGTTATGCATAAGTATTTTACGTTATAAAAGTACTCATTTTGTTTTCATCATTTAAATACATACACGGCTGAAATTGAAGATTCATTGCAATGATCTCTTAAGAGATGAATTCAGCCCCAGTTAGTAATAATGAAATTACTTCAAAGAAAGAGTAAAAATCCACTTAAAAAAAATTTCTTATATAAAAGTGTTACTATTTAAAGAATTGCTTTTTTGCCAAAGTATAATTGAGTACCTACTGTAACTATTTAAATATGTATTGAGAATTCCATTGATGTGTATAATATCTATTTGGTCTCCCTCATAAGATTTGAACACCTATAAAAATATTATTATTGACTTTTGTTCTACAACTCCAACTCCCTCTGTAGTTCAGCCTATGTAATTACTCAAACAGATGTTCAAGGATAGTCCCTGAAGAAAAACCTAATAATTCACACTTGTTCAAAGGTTATATGTATAGACATCAATACAAGTAATTATATGAATAAAAAATGTAAAAATAACATTTTTCAAATGGGCTAAAAAGTATGAAATAATTTCTCTTATCCTTGTACAGATTTATAACCCCAAACAGATTGCCCTGAAAATTTGTGATTCGTGAATTTTAATAAAATTTTAAATGAAAAAAGTGGGGTGCATACTATAGATAATTGATACATGAATAGTTCACCTAACTGTTGTGTGTGTTTTCTCAACGGCAGCGACTCCCAACAATCCATACTATTATAGATTGCATGTGCCCCATTTTTTTCATTTTAAATTTATTTTCAAAACAATTAAAATTCACAATCACAAATTTTCAGGACAATCTATATGGGGTTATAAATCTGTACGAGGATAAGAGAAATTATGTCATACTTTTAGGTCTGTTTTAAAAATGTGGTTTTTAAATTTATATAATTATTTAGTAAATTTAGTCTGTTTTGAAAATATGGTTTTTAAATATTTTTTATTTATAATTATATATTTATTTCATACTTTTTGGTTCATTTAAATAACGTGGTCCCTAAATATTTTTTAGTTACATAATTTTTGCATGCTACCGTAGAGCCAGCAAGACATCTGCCTAGATTGGGTAATTAGAGTCTTTAGTACTGTGGACCCCTTGCCTTCCACCTCAAACGGAAATATGTATACATCTTAATATATGCATGTGTATTTGTATATATTGTTTCATAAAATTACAATGTCATCCAATTCTGAGTTATTTTTAAAGGTCCAAGCATCTAGTTCATAGGGAAGTTACTTTAAAATCGATTCCCAACTATCACCCGAACAGGAAAAAAAACAAACAATTAGGCAAGAAAGTGAGTTAATAAAAGCATGATAAAATACTTTTACCTACATTTTTTAGGCAAAGTAGGCAAGTAGTGTCACATTGCAAATGTAGAGAGCATTCCTTAAATTAGTCAGGGTTTTCAGCAAAATAGCCTCCATACTATTTTCACTTTAGAGATTGAAAAGAAGTCTGTTTCATTTATTGCCTCTTGGTATTAACAGCTTGAGCAATTCTTTTTAGTGATTTCCACCCTTTGTAAGTTTTATGTTGGAATACAGTATAAAAAATTGATTACTAGACCACAAATGACCAGCAAAACAACAATTACAAATATCTGTAACATTTAAGTTTAAGTATCTAATGATGACATTTAGAAATTTCCACTTTTAACTTAAATATTAGGAGCACTCAAAAAATAATTCACAAGCATTTATTTCAACAACTCAAACAATGCTGCTTGACTGAAATTTTGAGGAACCCTAGTGTGAACCTTCCATCTCTGTTGTGTGATGTTGCAGGATCTGCTCTCAGGTAGCAGTGAATTAGCAATGTAGCTTCAGTCAGTGTGGATGTCAGTGATGTACATTACAAACAGAGTGCTGTGATCAGATATTTCCTTTCTGAGGGAGAAATCATTGAGAATGTCCATAAGTGGTTATGTAATGTGTACAATATTGCAGCTGTTGAGTATTCACCACATCATTGATAAACATGGTTATTCCAAACAGTGTGCAAAATGGATCCCCCAGGGAGCTTGCATGAGACAACAACCAAGAATGGTACCATGGGGAAATAAATACTGTTAAAGAAAGCTAGCAAAAAGCCAAAGATATGGAAGGATACTTATTTGAAAAATAAATGTAGACCTGATGCTTGAAGCACTATAATGCCAGAGTTGCAAAGTTTTACGTTCTATAGTTTCAGAGAAATTAAACATGGCTAATTACTTCTAGAGTGCTCCCATATATTTCATCTACATATTTACTCATTTGTACATGACAGTAACTGATTCATTATTTTTCATTTTTCAGCTGCAACTAATAAATGTCAAGAAGGGTACCGAAAGTGCTTGAAAGATTGAAGTGAATTCTAGCCCCTCTTTACTTGAACTTCATCATTTACCTTAAACCATAACCATTTCTACCCCTTTTCCTAATTCCTTCCCTCCCTCCATAGAATCTGAATATATCACTGCCAAAAATCAGCTGGGAGCAGCAAGAAGAAAGGCACCAATTAAGATTATATGACATCACTGCATTGGAAGTTAATCAAACAATACTTCAAGGATTTGATATGAAATGTTTGAAATTGTGTCTGAATAATAACTATGAAATGCAACATTTTTATGAATGCTTAATTGAAAGGTGATTGAAATTTTGCAAGCTGAAATGAATTAAACATCTTATATTTCATAGTGACATCAAGACTTAATGAAACTTGTCTTCGTCAATGTTTATCATCATATTTTGAATGATTGTGATGCTGTGCACCATTTATAAGATTTTCTACCATGACTTCTATGAAGAAAATGGAGGTCAAAAATATGGAGCTCATTCATGGTTTCCCTAAACATTTTGCTTCATTAATGAATGATTTTATGAATGGTATTTTTGAATATTGCATAGAAAATACTGTGGCCATAATATTGCAAAGGAAGCCAATGAAAAGACATTTTGCTTATCACAGTTAATTACTTTTCACTCTTATTATCTGTTTTTAATAATAAGCCCACCAAAATGGTGGAATCATATATATGCATTTACACATTAGTCATCCTCATTATTAGTGTTTGTATCTCAGATACCTTGCATAAAAATGTTTTGGATATGTTTTTCCATGAATTGATGATTATGTATTTCTATCTTGTAATATGAGAAATATGTTTAAAAAAAGGATACTCATTAAATGTTTGATACAAATTTAAGAAATCTTTTTTTGTCTGTATGCATCCACTTAGGTCTTTTTAAACCCTTTTTAAGAACTATTTGGTGATTACATTGGGTGGAAACGAGTGCAGCAAAATGTAGCAAACCTGCACACACAATATGCTGAATTTAAGGATCCCGCTCATATAAGACAAATAATCATTCATAATTATTTATAAATTGCACTTTATGTCCATAGGTAGTTTTGAAAACCTACCTATGGACATAAAGTTAATTTTGTATTGTAGAAGAAAATTTAGTTTGTATTATAGAAGAAAATGCTATACCAAAGTAAATAAAAATATCTTGAATGTGATGTTATAGTCACGCTTTTCATGTTCGGAGGACTTTTAAAGTGATGTTAATTATGTGCTACAAAATTTAACATATACAAGAGGTAACATCAAAACTCAGATGGTTAAAGTAGTATATGGACAATTTCTTTTGACCATGAGATAATCCCAAATTTTGGATTTTGCTGCCTATAGAGAAGGGGGTGGCACAATTTTCAGGGTTGGAAAGGAGTGCACTGATTGGATATCTTTGTCCAGGTATCTAGCACCTTTTTTTAAATTTTTAAAGCAAAAATTACCAAAAGTATACTTAATTCAAAATGTGAACTTAAACCTTAGGTTTTTGTAACTCTCCTCTTAAAATAAAAATGAATTTCATTTCTGGGTTAATAGTAATTGGCAGTGATGGAGAAGTTGGATCATTGTGGTTATACACTCATCTATTACTTTTTTTTGGTGAGAATTCAAAAGTAAGATGTACAAGTGCCGTTTCAGGAAATTCTGCAATGATAAAGGAATAGATGAGATACGTGCTGAGAAGACATTCATTACAAAATAGTTCTTTCATAACAATAACAAAAAAAGATGAATATTGGAAATTAAATAAAAGCATCCACAGGAAAGCCATCAAGTCACCACATAGCTGCATGGATGATTACAACTTATATCTTTCATCATGCAAAAAGAATGGAAAATTATGGTAGATATTAGTAACTCTCATGTTTTTATTCTTAAATTTGTTGTAATGTAAAGTATAATTATTTAAACCTAAAGTTATATGTTCCATTAAAAAATTATTTTAGAAGGAAATACATTTAAAGTTGATGTGATCTCACTTAGTTATGAAAAGATTTAATTTTTAAATAAAATGCAAAAGCAGCTTAGAGCAATAAAACCAAGTGAATAGAAACAAATTTTTTCACAAGCATAAAAATATTTATTTATGCATGAAAAGAAATTTACCAATGAACCTGCAATCATTGCAGAAACATTTAATTTCGTTAATAGTTCTCTATACCAGAAGTAAATTTGCACAATAAAATAAATACCAGTATAGAAAAGATAGGCAGAGATTCTTATATTCAACAGTTACAAATAAATTGATGAGTTATCCGAGGATTAAAACAGTACCTATTCAGCCAGTTTGAATGAAATACCAACCTTAGTTTTAAAATCATGTACTGACAATTTTTCTGATATTTTTGTATGATTATAGTATATATTATTATATATTTACATGGAAAAAGGGCTTTCCTAGGTAAACTGAAAAAAGTGGAAAATTGTACCATTTTATAAAAAGAGAAACAAGAGTGAAACTTCTAACTTTAAAAAGCAAACAAAATTAACCTCAAGTCTTCCAAAATAATCAAGAAGAAATTTTCTCTCAGGCCAATAAATAATTTCATCAAATTCCAACTCTTATCCGAGTCTCAGTATGAGACTTAGAAACAGTTGTGACAATTTGTTTGGATGGACAATTCTAAGACAAAATACTTGTGAAGCATTCCTGTATAAAATACAATGAAGTAGAACGTAAAAAATAGAGAATCATAAGTAAGTGGAGTGTTTTCATGTACCTAAATTATTAAAAATTATTTTGTTTTGTAAAGGGCAATGGCAAACATTTTTAATCATTCAACTATGTCTACTGATTCTAATTATGCATAATTTCTGTTCTCAAGGTTTAAGCTCTAAAACAAAGACAAAACCCTTAGTCCAAAGGTAGAGAAACTGGCCCACTATGTATTTCATCTATTTGATTGAGAAAATATTTTTTACAAAATTTTCACCTAACCTTGGTGGTTATTATTCCTTTATCCCTATACACTAATGATGAAATGCATTTTCTCACATATATAGATATTTTGGCTTTTTGACATGAATTTGGGGCCCAGATCAATCCTTCCAGTGACATGTGCAGGAAACAAAATTAGGTTGATGGTTTTGGCTGTTAAGAAACAAAGAGTCATGATTGGCTGTGGAAAAACAACCCTTGTGTATGATGAGGTCCTTTCCTCGGAGATATACCCACCACTACGAGAAATCAATCAAGGAATGGTAACTGCAATTGAAACTTGTAACTGGCCAACAAAATGTTCCATTAAAAGTTTATTTAGACATGCAGCAATAATCATATGGCTTCTTGAATTAAAATCATTAATTAAGTAGAGCTTCATAAACTTGCATATTTATAGTAAAAAGCTTTGTTCCCATCATTTATGCTTATAACTGAAAATCTGCTTGTGTCTGTGATGTAACCCCACCTATGCTTCCCATATTCCATTGAACCTTCAAATGAATGTTGATTAATTTTATTTTTACTAGTAGTACATACTATTTTTGTTTATAGGGTGCTTTATGGACATTTAGCAGCCCTTCAAATCATAAAAAAGACCCTATTGGACAAACACAACATCCATGCCTTAGACAGGACTTGAACCTGCGACCTTTGGGTTATCTGGTGAGCTCGCTACTCCAGGTAAACCCGGCTTTTACTTTTTATCTGGAAATAATTACATGAAAATAAAAAACATCATGGGGCAGCACAATCAAAACGAAGATCTTATATAGCTGCACTTTAATGTAAACTCTTTAGATATATGCCCTTTCTATGTAAGATTTGGTATTTTCATGGCAAACAATTCTGGTGAAATCTTCTCAGGTTTTCCACTGGGTTAGAGTACTGGCTGCTGATTTAGCAGCCAACGTTTCAATGGCCCACTCCACCATCATCCTCAGGGCCTATATCCCTATTTACACCCTGAGGGTGATAGCAGATATAGCTATTGAAACATTGGTTGCTAAATCCACAGAAATGCAAGAGAAAGAACCAGTAGGAAAAGAAATAATATCTGCTCGCTATTGGGCTGTAACATTTATGAATATGTAGGGGTTTCTCAAATGTAATATTCACTAGGACTGTCAATAACATCTTATAGACTTAAAAATCTGTCAAAAAAGTGAAAATTTAAAAATTCTTTCTATATTATTACTTTAAGATGATGAAAAGTGAGTGAAAATAAATGTTGTGCATTTTCCTTCATTTTGACCTCCATTAAGTGAAAAGTCATTCTGGGACCTAGGGTATTATAAGTGCAGAGTCAACAAACAGATTAAAGTATTGTTTTATATTGAATGAGGTGAGTTCAATTTTGAGACAGAGAATTTCTCAACTCCTTTTTTCATGTTTCTATGCAGCACAAACTAAGTAATCGATTTCAGATGACATTTCTATTTAAGATAAAAATCATGAATCCCATTAAAAGAGATAAATTGTTTTTCATTTGGTATCTGAGGAAATAGAAAAATTTAACTTGAACTGGGATTTCCTTAAAGGAACAATCGTAATTTTTAAAAATGTATCCAAACATTTCTATTTTGGGTGATATAGAATGGTTACCTTCTTCTACAATGTTTACACTTAAAAATAATATGACAACCTGTTATCAACTGATAACTGGGTCCAGAGTTGTAAAGTTGTTTATTATCAATCAATAATGAATAAAGTAACTTGAAATAGATATCACAAAAAGCTGCACAAAGTAAAGAAAGGTGGAAAAATGAATATACATGAATAATGGAAATTGCCATCCACAAAAATAGTGCACTTTGTAACAACTCTGCTTTTGAAAACATATCCCCCTTATTGTCCTCAAGCATTCTTCAACTCTAATCTCTGTACATCAAATTACCTTTTATATCATTATCCCTCCTTTCCCCCAACCAATAAGAAACTTTCTTATTAGGTATTCAATGAGTGAAAATACAATATTCTATTATTGATCAAACTATTTGCACAAGATAATGCCTATAGTGAAAAAAGTGTATTGTCTATCACCTCCAATAAAACTGTGGAAACTACAAAGTTTTAATTTCATTATTGATATTCAAACTTTCCAAGAAGTTGTGCCTGATGCTAATACATTTATATGTAGCCTGTGGTATGTAGCACAGACTTTAAAACATAAGAGTTTTGATTTCATTTGACCAAACTGTTACTTTTAGGTCTCATTGGTGAATTTAATTTGAACCTTGGGGTAGATTAAATATTTTGTCTGGACTCGGGACCACTACCCTACACTAAAATATGGTTCAGGTAAAACTTGCAATAAGTTAGATTTACATTATAATGATAATTTTTTCCATAATAGTGATTTACTACCAAATAAATTCTTGTACAATCTGTGTACCCCTCTAAAAGACAATGTCATTGATGTGGTAGAAGGCTTGTACAGTCTAATGAATCCTAGAGCTGCACTGACTGAAGCAATAACTATCGCTCATATTAGTGTCATTCATACAAGTTGGAGCAAAGAGTAGGAGCCAGCTGAAGGGTAGTACATACCAGCAGCGTGTTCCTCATTGAGGAGGCTGCAAAGGTGTCTGTTCCCCAGAGGGTTGGTCACAAAGTGACGGTGTCATGTTAAAAACACTAATGACGAAAGCAAAAGGAAATAACCTCAATTGTATTCACAAGAGATAAGTGATCAGCTCTAATTTCAATTGATTCCTGGTAACTATAGGGCTAAGCCCACTAGGGCAGGTATTGTGCCCAGCAGCAGGAAAAGAAACCTCCCATGGTAGTTATCTCACAAAATTTTTGCAAAAATAAGTCAACAGAAACAGATAGGAAGACAAAGAAGACTTTTAAGGATAAGGACATGAAACATATAGAGAATAATGATGCCTGAAAGTTGTAAATATAAAAACAAATGAGGAAAGAAAAAGGTAAGAGTAGAGATTCTAGTGAGTACAGTAAGATGGAAGGAGGCTGGAGATCATTGGAATAATATATAGCAGAGGAGAGGAAGGTCAGTGGTGGGAAACAATATTACTGACTAAGATATTAGCAAAGAGGATATTCAGGATTGAAAAGTTTAGTGATAGAGCACTGATGGTAGAAGTAAATGCTGATCTAAGTTATAATCCAAGTACAAATATACCTACTGTCGATTCCAAAAGTATATACTCTAGTTTGAGGCATTATATCTAAAAAATGAATGAGTGGATTTTAATACAAGGCAATTCTACATGTAGATAATTTATTTTAGTACTGCATTTATTGCCTGTAAAGAAAAATGGTCCTGGTTTTAGAGAGTTGCAGAGGATAGCATCACTTTAGCAATTTGTAATAACAATATGAAATTCTCCAATGAATAGAAATTATAATAAAGTAAGAATCATACTTTGTCATTGTTTGTGAAAGTTCAATATTTAACTTTAGTCGTTTGTTATTCTATTCAGTTTACAAAACTGGGTTTTCTCTGTAAGCATGTGACAAAAACCTTTATCTTCCTTTTAATATTTCTATTGTGTTCCAATTAACTTCATAAAACTTAACCTTCCACAATATTTTATATTGAATTTTATCTTTAATAAAAATTGATAGGAAATTTCTTTCCTTTTTTAAGCATATATTTTATGCATACTTGATATTTCAGAGCATTGTCACTGTTAGCAGTGTCAATTCGCTGAATGAAATTCTTCGTAATTAATTTTATGTGCAAGCATTGGCATAACTTGATGACTTAGGACCAAATCCAATTTTTGTCACTTTATAATTTAGATAAAGACAAGCTATGGCGGATATTAAAAACATAAAGGGCACCTATAAAAGCAATGTAAATAAAAATAAGTGAAGCTTCCCATTTTATAGAGGTGAACATTTGGTCTTGCTTGTTGAAGTTTTGGTATGATGTGACAAGATGCACAGGAAATTTTAAGATGTAAGATTTATGCACTACTTTGGATGAGTTATGTGAACCCAACAAATACAAGATGGCCTAATATAGTTCAGTAGTGAAAACATCCATTTCTTCTGCTGTTATCTAAGAGTACTGGTATTGATCGGTTATGACTGTATTCACGGTGAACTAGCAGAAGTGATATATTCTTCTTAAGAGATCGTCATAATTCCATCTTATGTGGATGAAAAATTTAGCATATGTATATGAATGGTTAATTCCACTTTAAATTTTTTCAACAGAATGTTCTTACATGCACCACTGACTTAAACAAAGTACCCTATTATGCATATTCAGGGCTCTTCTTTACGGTGTCCATAAGCAGATGTATATAGGAAGTGTAAGTAGCTCACATCTCATTATCCCTTTCAGACAAAAAACTAGATTAGTACAAAAAGAAGACTTAACATTAAGATACATATTACTATTGCTTCAATTGGTCAATTGCAGCAGAATTGGCCCAAGGGAATCATAGTCACCTTCTCCAGAAAGAAGGGTAGGTGTGATATAAATATTTACTTAAAATGCTGGGGATTCTTTAAGTAGACCTAGATGCATTGGCTTTACTGAATTGATCACTTGAAACTTTTGTAATAACTATGTTTGACTTTAAAAAATAACCTGAAACTTTTGTTATAGCTATACATAATTAGCTTTAAAAACAGCATGAAACTTTTGTATGTTTCACTAGCCTTCTTGTCAACCATCAATCAGAGGAGTATTTCCCCACTTCTTATAAGATCACAATGAGTAAGAACAATTTATATACACAACTAATATGATCTGGATATATTTTAGCAGGGACATGAAATAATTTCAAGTTCCTTTTCAGTTTCCATTCAGTTTTTTGAACAGGTTTTTGTATGAAAAATATAACTTTACATTTACCTTAAAAATCAGAGTAAAAAGCTAAGGATTCTGAAAAATAAGGTTCTTTAATACATTTCATTTACTTAATCTCAATCCATACCCTAATTTGAAGAACAACTGCTGTAACCAATAATGTGCTTCTTTTCCAATTTTTCCAGAAAGCACACGACCAAGGATTGAGTATAAGTTTACAATTCTTGGAATAGATATTCATGCTCTGTAAAAATGTAGTTGCCATAACAATGAAGGTTAGACATCAAAAGCATAAAATCCAATTATAATAAATGGCCTACTACTCAGCACTGAATATCTATAATGAAAAAAATGTTCCCCATATGCTGAAGAATCTAATTATAGCATTCCTGTTTAGATGCTACATACCTGTAGTTGTATTTTTAGTTATTACAATGCTTGAGGTATATATTTAATAATTCACACACAGTGGTTGCCTGCATATAAGAACCACAGATATTGGAGCCATGCTGCAAAAACCTCATGTCTGCCAATGTGCATCATGTGAAAATAGCATAGTCTTATCTGTCAACTGGCCCTGTCCGAGAGGAAGTGGTTACACAGTCTGTGTAGGCTGGCCACACACCCTGTGTAGTCATTTGGCTCACTTGTGTAGCCACTTCTTCTAACTGAATGTTCCGAGGTGAACTAAAAGTATATGATGTTATATACTAAGGATATTACATTATATGTTCATAAATACTTAGCCCATTAACATACAAACAAGAGTAGAACAAAGATTTGGAATGATTACTGCTTGGAATAAGCTTGGAATTTTGACAGATTTGCATTTTGATAATTATGTATTTGAACGGACCTAAATGGAAAAGGTTTGTCAACATGTACGTCAAGTACATTATATGTATATATCTTTAGAATTCACCATCCAGCAAGAGATTATGCTGAAGGAAAACAACCAAAGAAATTGAAATAAATTTGAGTTATGCAATAGTAAAAGATTTATAAAAGTTGTATTACTTTCATTACAGCTAGATATATCATATAACCATTCAAGTAGAGGTGCTTCTTTTAATGTAAAATTATTTAAAGATATAATTGAGTTTTTTCTTTAAATCATGCGAACTTTATGCCCTTGTTTCTAATTATATACATTTCTGATCTCATCTTTTAGAGACCATAATAATTTTATAAACCCGAATACTCCTAAAAAATAAACCCTGTCTAAAAGTGCAAATATAATAACTAAAAAAATTAGTCATCCACTAACCCCAAGAAGCAAAGCAATGCTCTGAGAGTTGGTTAACAAAAGTCTTAATCTTGATCCTGGGACAAAACAGGAAAGTTTGTTCTCTTTCTTAACCAAAATAATGAATTAACATATAATCAAAAACTTCTCAAAATATAACAAGCATGTCTCAGATGTGACCATTTTGATAGTCTTGATTTTGAAACCTCAATTAGAACTATCAAATACATTTGGGGTGAGAGAATAAGGCTCGCCATAAAGATCATATTAAGAGGTCAGTTTTACAAAAAGGGTTTCTAGCCTTTACGGGTAGCCTTACATGGTTACACAGTCTTTCAATCAAACATGATAAATTTTATTTCAGCCCAGAAACACATGTTTTTCATTCACTTACATTCACTCGCCAAATACCATCAAGCAGTCTGCTTTACACACACACACACACGCACAAAGTCATTCATACAGGAATGAAAAACAAAACACATATAAAAAAGAATCACCAATTATTCAATGGCAGCATGAGAAGGACTCCATCGGAGACAACTATCTTTTTCAATTTGCTAAACTGCTCAAGAGTCACATTTGTGCATTGATATCCTAATAAAAGTCCAAATGTTTTCCAATTCCTGCACCAGTCATTAATGGCAAAAAATTCAAAGCCTCTCATTTAAAAAACCACAGTAGCTTAGAACTTCTCTTGTCATTTTCATGTCCTTCCTTCTCAAGTGCCTTTCAAACCAAATCACACCACATAGCACCTCTTGCTCTTTCTACCACTCTTTCTTTTTCTCATCCATTGAAACACCTCCAGGACCGTGGAGGACTATCATGAGGAGGCCACCAATGACAGACAGCGTCTACAAGTAAAGAACACACAAGTTTCTCAAGTAAACTGTTAAATATACAACATTTAATGCAGTTTACAGAGGCTTTTCTACCGACTTGACTGATAACAGTTTTCTTTACAATGTTAATTACAAAAATATTAAAGAAAACTATGGAACATTAAATATATTTCACCAACGAATTAACTGCTTACAATAATGTTTCATGACTAACATGTGTGTGGAGACACTTTAATGTGTAAATATTAAAGGATCTAGATGTTAATTGGTCCATTAGCACCCACTCTCCCTTCTGAAGGTGGTTTATCATCCACCGAATATAAAAAAATAAGTTCTTCCAGACTGACGAAGGGGAAGCATCCCTGAAATATTTCTCCCTAATGTAAGTCTTTTAAATGTTTCTTTATATGAGTGTGTGTATAAGTGTGTGAATGTACTCATATTTGCTGCAAGATTTATAATAAATCTTACAGTAATGGATTGAGATATAAAATTACACATTGTGGATATGAATTTTTCCTGGATTCCTGAATCACTTGGCAAATAAATAAAAAAATAAGGAATACTAGCTGAGCAAATTTTCAACTTAAAATTTTTATCTGTAAATCATTAACGTTGAATTGTAAATTACATTTATCAAGAATAAATGACACAATATTTTTTGGATAAATACGAGGGTGGTCTGAAAAGTTTCTGACCCAACAAAGATAGAAGACATTTTTTCTGAAATTTTTTTTTAGTTTTCAACATAGTCTCCTTGTAACTCTACACACTTCTCCCAGTGATGCTCCCATCTCTGTAACCCATCCAAAAAGTA
>WURS02474424.1:4942677-4958402 GCA_011762765.2 Rhinocypha anisoptera
TCCGGTAACGCGCGCGCCCCCGACCGGGGCGCCGGCGCTTCCTGTCTTTCCCGCCGTGGTGGCGCGCAGTGCGCCCCGAGATGCTGCGCCCTCCGGACGAGTTTCTCGCCGCCGCGAACGGCGGCTCCCCACCCTCCTCCTCCTCATCCTTCTACCACTTAAGCCGCCTGAGCGGCAGCGTCCCCTTGCGCCTCGAGGCCGTGGGTCGGATGGAGGAACGGGGGAGCGGCTGGCTCCAGAGGCTGCAGAGGAAGGGCAGGTCAGGGGGCGGCGAGGGGGCGCTCCTTGCCCACGCTCAGAGGGAGGCGAGGGCTCGTCGGGACGCTGTGGCCACTCCGCCGTCCGGGAGGAGGGCCCGGAAGGTCACTTTCCAGGAGTCCGAGGAGGGGGACCCGGGAGCCGCCAGCAAGTCCTCGGCGGCGAGCCCCGGGCAGGCTGCCGCCGCCGGTGGCGGAGGAGGTCTCTGGGTCGGCAGCCGCGGCTCCCGGTGGCCGGACAAGAGAAGAGAAGAAGCGCGGATCGTGGAGAGCCTGAGGAAGAGGGTGGAGGCGTGTCAGGTGTTCCGGGCGGCGATGGCCGGGATCCAGCTTCCTCCGCCGCCCCCACCTCCTTCCGCCGCCGTCGCCGCCGGGGACTCGCTGGAAGTGGCCTCGTCTTCCGAGTCCGCTTCTCCCGTCGATGACCGACCCAGACTGCTGCAGAAGGTAAGGAGGAGGTGACGCGCTCCATGACCCCATCCGGGGGCCTTTGTCGGCTGGACGATCCCCGTGGAAGTTTTGACTATCGGGAGGCCTCTGTCATGTCACTCTTCCGTATTATTAGCCTAAGTCCCGGGATACGAAGACCCGAAATCAGCGAATACTCCCTCCCCGAAGTGAAGGTGTGGAAGACGCAGTCGTTCAGAATGCCGAGAGTGGTTCTGTTGAGATGCCAAAACAGCCAAATCACGGAGACTGTCATTTGGCAGCCTTTTGTTTTCCTTTCCATCCATCTGGCCACCACTAGGGTTGGAGCTGAGTAAATTCGCGACGGTGTGGAGCTGGGAGTCTGAATTGTGATCGGCTCTATTCCCTTCCGGAAACAGGTGGGGATGGTTCTCACTCAAATATGGAAGCGGACATTCACGAAGACCGCGTGATGCTGGGGCGTGAGTTATCTGGAACAGCTCCAGCACGGCGATCCGATGAATCACTTATCTCTCCGCCTCAAGTTCAGTGTCAGGCAGTACTACACACGGCGGCCCTTGTTAATAATTCGGGGTTGGTTCGTTTCCCTGGTCATGCTTCGGGCATTGCGTTAGATTGAAGTGAGTCGCGGAACGATTCTGGTCACACGCATTCTAAAATCGTACCTGATAAGGGGAACACGACATCGCCAAGGATTTCATGCTCTTATGTTTTTTTAGTTGGATAGAATGATAGGTGGTGGGAAGTATGCAGATTTGAAGAGGGATTAAGTTCAGATGTAGCGGGAAAATTGAACCTGAGACTCATCAAAAAACCTATCTTAACCAGTAGATTACCCTTAATAATCATCATCCTATTTTATAGATATATTGTCAACAGGAAAGACGGCTTTTTTTCCTGAGAAAATGACTTCACGTGCAAAATCGTAGCTCTGGCATAAAGGTGGGAGGCTACGTAAAAAGATGACTAGGGAGAAGCAATTCTATACGCAGGGTAGAGTGTAGAAAATCATCGATTCCTACGCGCACGAGATGGAGATTAACTACTTTGTTCACGAAATGTCTATGGCTTACGTTTGAACAAAGTCTTCAAATTGACGTGTATTGGATGCAATTTAACAATGGTGACCATAAACTAGTTACAAGCACAAGTATTGTACCTTGGATCTTAAAATTTCACTTTAAACATTTAGGACCCATGAATAATAATAAGTTGGTTGTAAGACACCACTCAAAGAGCCATTAAAAATGAGAATATTCGAGAATTTTTGCGTGACGACAGTCAAACCACTTGATTCATGGGCTAACCGCCGCGACCTCGTAGGTGCACCGAAAGAGATGAAAACAAACCCAGTGATGAACCGTCGTGGAATACGTAAATTCTTCTAAAAGGGAAAGTTATGCGCTGATTTATCTTCGCTTGTTATCATAAAGAACTACCATCTCTGTTAATGCTTTGAGAAATGACGGGATAATTAAAGTTGATGTTAACATGAGTTTTTGAGGATGATGGTATTTAAAACATATAATTGAAATATTAAGGATATGGAGTGTATTTTTCCCGAAAAGTTACTGATAGGGAAGGCATATGGAGGATTGATTATAACATTATTTTGAGGGTGAGGGTATGATCACATCATCAAAATAAATAGTGTCAATAAATTTTCGTAGGAGACAGCAATTTCAAAATATCTCAAAATGTGTGTAGAAAAGGGGAAATTGACTTCTAATGGGGATTGCAATAGTGGGAGCTATTGTAGTCATTAGATAATTCTATTCTTTTAAGTAACGAATTGGATATTATTTCGCAGAATGACAAATCAATTTATCAACGAAGAATATTAAAAAAACAGATAAAGTCGTTCAAGTGATTCAATTCAAGCAGATACTTGTATCGAAATCGAAGGATATTTTATTGATCATTGGGGTTTTATACTAGTTGTGGGGAGTTTAATGCACTAAATGTATCAAATTCAAGCCACCCGTGATCAAATCTTTGATGTGTTTAGGTAATATTGTTATTAAGATAATTGTGTTATCATATTATAGGGCTGCATCCATTTTTTGGTTGAAAGGTCTTTTATTGATAATTTTTCAGAAATTACTCCATGATTTATCGTAACTAATAAATCATAAATGACACCACCGTTTTAATTTTTTCAGAGTTTACGTATTTCATTCTGAGTCTTACCTCCTTGACCCCTAGATTAAAGCTACAGCCTTAGTGACCTTTTGCTCGAAACGCCACTCACGTGCTATAGATTACGTTAAGAAAAATAAAAAAATTGCATTTGATTTTTCAAAGCAGGTCGGATTGATCTTACCGAGTGGTTTGGTACAATTTGGATCACATCTCAAGGAGTGTAACGAGTACGAGTGTACTTCGGCATTCAATTAAATTGAATTGTGGATTATAGCGCAGGAAAGACTAGCGTTTTAATCCACTTCGAATGAAAATATGACCCTGAGAACAAATTCTTCCACATAGATTAATCCTATGTTGATATCTAATGTACGACAACAGACCTGAGACGGCATTTGTTTCTCGACAAATCGTTAAAGAAGAACGCATGAAAGCCAGGTAAATGACAAGTATGAGACGGAGGTGTGGCAGGAAAACGAGAGAGTTGAAGGAAACAGGTGGATGAAAGATTGATATAGAAGAATCATAATGGTTTTCACCCTGGTAAACTGAGACAAAAGCCGGAAAGAATAATTATTTTTGCTCGAAGTTTTTGCTTCAATTAACTATTTACATTGGCATTCATTATTATCTAATTTGCATTCCCATTACTTAATGACGGATAAATTGCGGAAAGAAATTCGAGATACAAGCAGTCGTCTAACGGAGAAGTATCAAAATTCACTGGGAGTGCTCCCCGACCCGCTATGGGTCGTAGGGTCAATGCTGTTCCCTCACTAGGTCACAGAAGACGCTCGCTTCCTTGTCTCCAGATTTTGGGATTTAGAGATTGAACAGGGTCGAGGTTGGACTGGAAATGTTTTGGCTGACATCTATAGACCCCGAATAAATAAAAATTAAGTCAACGAAAATATAATGGCTTCAAGTGGTCTTAGATTTTATTAAGTGTCGGAAACTATGAAAATATGTCTGAATAATAAAGTTTACAAATACATGATAAAGCAGAGTTGTGATTAAGAATAGACTAACAAGCCAACTTTGGATAATTGATTAACCGCCTTGCAACGTAGCTAGTTTTGACAGGCAATTTCTCACGTTGACGTAAAAGTTGACGTATTTTCATTAATCAGAATCTTGTGGCAAGCTCGAGTATTAGAAGTGAATGCAGAGCATTAATAACTCTTTTATCTGCGCTCAATCAAAATTTTTACTGTCTGAATTTTGATTAGGGTTGACTATTCGAGTTATATTATCTGATTTTATATCGTGATACTGCTCCTAGTTCCTCTTTCGAACGTCCGGCTTGATTATATTCACCGCGTTGATGATTTGGATTTAGGTCAATTTTCATGTCATGCGTCATATAACGTTAGAGGTTTTTTTATATCAACGGAAAGGAAAACACTCGCTACAGACCGAAACGGTATACTTGAACTCGTTTACGACGTTACTGCTAGAGTAATGTAAATTGTTACAGTAAACCTAATCTATATTCGCGGCATATGGCCCAGACAATCTTTGAAAAAATATATTCACGTTATTGGTATAAATGTGAAAAACGTTTACTATCAGTTATTTCTAAGGTAATTTCCTTCGGATGGAATACACGCAGATAATTATCGTCTAGGCTGAGAACCGCTTGACCCCGACCGCTTGTGCCTCCTTTATTTGATAAGGAGGGAATTTATAGGGAAGAACCAACGAGGAGTACGCAGAAGTGAACCGAAAGAGAATCTTATGATGAGAGTATTGTTACAAAAGAGCAAATATTGAGGCATTACAGTCGTTAAAACCTGACTTGGAAAGGACCTTAAGAAGGAAAAAGCCTAGAGGTCCATCGATGGCAAATAAGAAACAGATAACAGAGAAAGTTGGGAGTTATGAAGGTATGAAGAGGCTGGTGGGTGACAGGATATCTTGGAAAGCTGTGAATGACAAACCGATCTCCGCACTGCAAAGTTAGGACGGCAATCAATGAAGGAGGCAGAGCATCGTCCGACTGGTTGTGCCTTCTTTATTTGATAGCCAATCGGGAAGATCCAATGAATAAGTGTACCGAAGAGTAGTCGAAAGAGAGCCTTATTATGAGAGTAAACTTACAATTAAGGTGGAAAGTAATTGGATAGATATATATTGAGAGATTACGGTTGGTGAAAAACAGATCGAAAGGGATCATAGGAGGGAAGAACTATAGACACAGGCCTAGAAGAATGGTGCACGAGAGACGGAATGAAAGAGTATGTCAGGGTGGGAAACTACGAAGCCTGGCAGATGATAGGGAGAGGTTGACAGGTGACGGGATATTTTGGAGTGCTGCTACAAGCCGATCGTCGAATTTTTAACCTTTGATGATGACTTGTATTTCTAGTAGGTCACCGAATGAGTTGCTTGACCAAAGGTAATGGATATTTAGCAGGAATTGGGACCCGCATTGGATTGATTGGATTTTACAGCATCTACGCATATTTACAATATATGTGAATTAAACGTTAAAAGTAAGGATAAAAGACTGAGATCCTAAATGGATAATTTTTAGAGAGAAAGTTCAGTTTCAGTTTAAGTTTTCTATTTACTCCTCTTGATTTTTAACGTAGATGTAGACAAGCTGTACGATAATGACTTCAAGCAGGCATTGGCAAGCAGGGGGATAATAAATTCAGAAAACTTTTAGATTACTATTACTTACGGTAGTCAATAAATCGGAAATTTTATATGATAATTAATTAATGATTGTATTTTTATGCAATATTCCTGAAAACTGGATAATATTATAGATCACGAAATTGTGTCTTAGTTTTCCGGATGCATCAAAAACATATCTCTGACCGCTAGAACATATAATATTGAATTATTTATATTGAATTTTGACGGTTGAAATTCGATTATCAGTTTAATAATGTAAGAACAGAAAGTCCCTTTCAATTTTTTTCCTCTTTGAACAAAAATTAAATGACACGGTTGCAGTTGTATCGGTTTTTTATTTCTATCATCTTTAGTAGCATATTATAGCCTGTGTTTGTATTTAAATTTTAATTTAGCATTCTAACAAGAAAGAGAATAAATTATTTTACCCTTACAGTGTTTCCATCATATTTTTAACGCCATCCTATTTTAAATCGTGCATCTTTATTTTAGTTGGCAAAATTTACTTACTAAAAGCCACCGATGTCAACATCATAAATGATGTAATGTTTTCTCCAAAACTTACTTAACAAAATGAATCAAACTTTGTTTGTAAAGTTAACGGGAATGTGTCGACTATAAAATTTATTATTTTTATTCTATTTAAATTTGAATTAACAAGAGATTTAATGTGACTTCGAAACATTTATAAAGCTATTTGGAAAGCATGTAAATATAAGGTTAAGATTTGTACGGGATATGAAACTAAGCCCGTTTAAGGAAAATAATATTTTATTCGTTTTACCAAAAAGTCATTGAAATAATAGTAACTTAAGTTGATAGAATTAGGAGATAGTATCAATAGAATAAAAACACACTTTCGCGAACTCTCAGCAGCGATATCGAGGCGCTTCATAGGGATAACGATTTTTGGAAAAATTACATATATATCAACTTCATCGATGTCGATCCCGCTACAGGTTACTCATAAAGGCCGTGGAAAAAATCAGTAGGCCATAAGAAATTGTTTCATTGGTAAACAGTGTGAATATTATAGTTACAAAATTTACATTAAAACGTGAGTGGATGATATCGTAAGTCGGCTACGTTGTCTTTATGTGATTTTTGTGTTTTTTTTAACAAGCATCTTTGTTCTTGAACGTCTAATAAAACTAATATTAATTTAAATTAATTGAAATAATAGTGCCGTGTTAAAATAAATATTAGTGGTGGGCGTGAAGGTGATAAAAACGCTGGTGAAGGTGAGAAAAAAACCTTCGTAACTTCAAGCGAATTACAGTTTCACATTTTCCACAACGGGAATAGAATAACTTGTAGAGGTAAGACAAACAAATATTCAAGTTGATCACTGGTAGTGACGATGATGGACGCTGATAAAACCGTGTGTGCTAATGTGCTCGCTTAAATAAATCAACTCATGCTGATTAAAATCATGTATAAAAATGGTTTTTGATCTTAATATGCAAATTATACATATTAACACATAGCAATTTCAGGGATTAAAAGTGGGTGCTGTGGACTCAAATTATTAAGACCTATATAAAGCGAGGATCTGCCGAGGGCCGAGGTTTGACTATTGTGCCAGATACAAAAAAGGTAAAAGCTACTCGGAACTTGATGCATTCCCACCTGAGGAGAAATGTTTCGCAAAATTGCCAAGAATGAAATTTTGAACAGGATTCCTGTAAGCATCATTAACGTTTATCACTCTTCTGCCGGTTTCATGCAATGGTCCTGTGGACTTTTTCCAACGTATGTATTGGGAATGGAATATAATGTTTCAATTACGGTGTGAATCTTGTCATTGATTACATTAGTCGTCCTCGTCTGTCAACCTGGAGGTCGCGGGTTCGAATATCGACCAGGTGGATTTTTATCCACCTAGGGCATGGACGTGTGTGTTTTGTCATTGAAGTCATTCATATATGAGCACCTCCTGACAAGAACATGAAAGAATTTGTGTCACAATTTTTGAAAACCATAACGGTATGATACGGTACGAAAATAAAACGAAGAACAATGCGGATAGGACACACCCTGAGGCATGTTGAATTCGTGAGATATAGATAGGAAAAATAGAAAGTAAGACTCCGCGGGGAAGCCCGATTGACAAAAGTATAGGGAGAATTATAAGAGATGTTAGAAAGAAGAACTACTTATGGGTAAGATAGTTAGTGTTAGATAGGAAGGTATGGAGGGCTGCAATCAACCAGTCTTCGGATTGAAGTACTGATGATGATGATAACGGCATACTCCTGTGTGAAAATTACACCGCAGATTTAAGAAGGCCCGGCACACATCTTATCTCCAAGGTGAAAAAAAGCGATCGAAAACAGTTACCAAGAAAACATAGAGAATAAAAAGCGACTCGCCTGTTGCATCGCACTCCAAAGGCAGTGAGCCGTAATTATGAACTACATTGCACGTTGCATGGCACGTTGTTTCAAGAAGATCCCTCCTCCGTTGAAAGTAATCCTGATGTTGCGCATAGCATTCCCCACCGTCCAGAGTGGACAACAGATTAATTATCTTTGGCATGGTTTTCCATGCCGTTGCAAAGAACAATTGGAAACCAGAGAAGGGGTAGTCTTCTGGGGGGATCAGCCGGTTGGGGTGGCCGGCCGCACCAAGTGCCCCGCCTCCTTGAAAAAACTTCAAAACAAGGATAGCAACGGAAAACCGTCTTATCAAATGGATCCTAAAAATAAGAATACTTAGGTGATGGAGATATGGCTCCCGGAAACTATGACAACTGACCCGAAAAAATGGGGTAGTCGAGGCAGTGTATAAGAGGTCGACTCACGAAAAACCTCTTTAAGGCGAAGGAGTAAACTACCGGAGTCGAGCGAAAAAAATTGGATACATACAAATGTGGGTTAATCATCCGATGCAACTTACGGATTTGCAAAATCAGGGCTGCTCACGGAGAGGCGATGGCATTCATTGGCGGAAAGGGGAATTCCAGGAAGGAAAACCATCGAAGAAAACTCATAGGGTCGTGACGGATTTGTACTTGAGAGACATTGTTAGAAGAAAAGTGGTGCACTTGTGATTTATTTTCGATTTTCTTACGCTGTATTAATTTTTTTCATATGAATTTTATGTAGTCTTACAAAATATAATAAAGAGCATATTAGTACGTGTTTGTGTTTATATAGCAATCGGAACTCGAAACATTATGGATGGTCGAAAATAGGAAATATCCCGGTCTCCTAATTGGACGAGAATGATTGAGATTACATTAAATGAGTTCTGGATTAGCTTGCATATAACACTGTAGAAACTATTATTTTTTCTCCTAAATAAGTAAACAAAAAACAAACAGGATGTCTTACGAGGGGAAATTAAAGTTGCTAATTAGCATATTATAATATGCCAGGGTAAGCAAAAAAGGGGAAAACCATGGCATAAAGCACAATCCAGTAAAGGCGTACTCTGAAATATGCTGTCTATGGCAGCAAGACACACCGTTTTTTCTCCATTAACAACTATGTATGCTCTTTCATTGAACCTCACTTCTTTCTTCCACCTTTTAAAAAAATCCTTAATTGGCACACTGTGTTCCAGGATTTTTTGTTACAGATAAAAGGCGAGTGTACACAACGCCGAATGTCTCATGCAAATTAGATGCATGCTTGAATACATCTAATTTTTCTAAATTGTTCCTAAATGCATACTTGATGTTTTTCTTTTTCCCATGATCTTGTGACGAAATAGTGGGGACCGCAAACTGATTTGAATATATTATAAGACAATATTTATTTCGATGGAATCGCGAACGAGAATATATACTCAGAATGCTATTTAACATTCAATGAATGTAAATAGTCTGTTGATACAACCCTATGGATCCAGTGGAATAGTAACATTCGTGGAATGTAGGTAGGTAGGTAGAATTAAAAACCATTATTTGGAAACCTTGGATTTTAGGAAGAAAATTCATGTCAGTAAGTTGTCAAAAAGAAGAGACTGTGGCCAAGTATTATAAAAAATATGACGTGAATTATTTTAAGAGATATAGGTAACCAATGTAATGCAGAAAACCAATGGACCAAAATGAATGTGTTGCAGGGAGGATTTCAGGAATACTAATAAATAGACAAAGCAACGTGTGAAAGAGCTACAAATCTCTCACACGATATATTCTAATCCTTTATTATAACCCTGAAAACATAATTGCAAGTACATTGTAGAATTGATAATATCATATATCCGTGTAAATGAAACTTATAATTCGTAGAAATTGAGTCATAAACCATGTAGATAGCGAGTTTAACTAAGAAATATTTATGATATTTAGAAAAATCCTATCGGGAAGGTTATTACCTCTGTAATATTACCCATATGATAGGGAGGGAGTAAGAGAATGAAGCCATTTTACTGATTTTAATAAGATAATATACGATAAAATTTTAAAGGCAAGTATATCGGTAGACCTTTTAAAACTCCAGTTCCGAAAGGGAGACAAGAGTTAAGAATTAGGAGACTATTGTAATATAAAGACTTCCGTACGGAAATGAGTGTGTGGATTATGAAGATTATGAATAAAAGAATTAAAAGCAGTGATAGTGAGGCTTTGGGTGATGAAGTCATCTTGGGTTTGGGATGAGGATTGGAACGAGGAACGTAATCTAGCTAAAGAGAACACCAATCGTTAATTAAACAGTATAACGAAGGGGGCACCTGGTCATAGAAACACTCAAAAAACAAAGATAATGAGGTTCACATGAGCTAAAAAAAAAGTGCTAATATTTTAGAGAGAGGTAAAATATTAGAGAAAATGCAATTATGTTAATCTGGGAAAGAAGGTAAAAGATGATGGAAAGGGCAGGGAAGTAATTACAAGCGATAATTATTTGCGATAAGGATTTCACTAATGAGGTATCCTTTCATTTGGAGGCTATGAAATTATTAACTAAAACATGCATAGGCCTTAGCTTTTCGGAAATGAGAACTGCAGTTTCAGACGAATAATTTTAAGTGATTATGAGTCTTTAAAATGGTATTTGAGTAAAAATCCAATATCTATCGCTAATTAATAAGTAATTAAGAAAGATTAAAAGGTAGGTAACATGAATACTGATTCTAATACCACAGTAAGTTAACCATTGTTATGAGTTGGGCGCAGGTTGATGTGGCCACCGGAGTGCAAAATAAAACTGTGAAAGCACTCTTTTCATTCCAATATGTTTATCAGCAATTAAATGATAAATGTTCGGTGAGCAAAGTATTTTACATTATTTGATGGTAATAGACTTGTTTCAGGAAACTAACAAGTCGAGTAGACTGTGTGTCTGCTCTAACATATTCGTGTTTACATTATTAGGAATTAAGTAAGAAATTTGATTTTGAATGAAATCTTATTGGGTTGATGGTAATCAAATTCTATAAATGAGATTGGAAAAACGATCGTATATCTATCATCATCAAGAGAGAATAAAAAGGGAATTTATTGAACAGTTAATGGGTAACTGAGAAGATGTCTTATTTATTACAGTGTGTCATAGGAAGAAGTTTCAATTATGCCATGTAGGTCTAAGCTAGTAGGCCTGCATGACATACCTTGCCTCATATTGACCTTGGACTGACAGTCGACCTGATTAAGCCTGAGTAAGTCAGCAAAGTAGTCAGTATTTCTGTCTCTGTAAATAAAATGATTACCTACTGAAAAAAAGGCCATATGTAGGAAATATTTGGAATGCCTTGACTTACTATTTAGATTACATAAAATGTTGGAGACAAAAAAGGCTATCACTGGACTTCAACTTCACGATAAGTTAGCCTAGGCGGTTTAGACAGTAGTAATACTCAGCTGCTCTTTACCTGAGAGATCACAAAGCAAAAGGAATATGGTGTCTTTCGTCGTCCTAGTAATGGGAACCGCACTTAACTGTTTACTCATATCATTAATTATCACAATTATTGCCATTTATACTATCAACTAATTCCTAATTTGTGGTTCGATATAAACAACTTTGATTTGAGGTTACAAATGGCTATTTTTCACTCTTCATTCAGCATATCAGTTTGATTAAACAAAAACTAAGAAACATAAACATTAATTTAGAGGAAGAATCAGAATTCCTAACGTTTGTGTTACTCGGCAGGCCCGTTGACAACCGAACTACTTGGATCATTCCTATTTTTTATTCAAGTGTTTTAACTACAGTTACAACCTAATGGGTAAGATTACAAAATGGCTACAAAATGATTAATGTTAAAAAACGTTTCCCTGGCTAAACTTAGAAAGTTATTTCGAGTACGTATCTACATGTAAACTGCATTTCAGGGAGTGACAGTATCTCCAGGAATTCTCAAAAATGTAACATGATAAAGGAAAACTGACATAATTTGAGATGATTTACATCCTGTATTTATCTATCTAAATAATTCGGGTATGACTTTGAGAGCATTCTATGAATAAAACGCCTAAGGTCATATATTAATGCCTTAGCTATTCAGAATATTTTAATAATTGTAACCCAAGTTCTATCTAGAAATTATTACATCATTTTTCCCGTGTAGATTTTTAACTGTCACTCGTTTGTTACGATTGTTTCACACAATATCTCTTTTACAGAGGAGCATGTCGCAGGAATATAACAACGCGTGAATCCTTCTGGCAGAAGGGGCACGCATTTCCTTCCCACTGCAATTTTCTTCGTCTTTTCTGTTGAAATCAACTTCTTTGGTGCACCAAGTTGAGAGCGAATAAAATTGTTCTATCAATAGCTTATCATAGGAAATTAAGAATAACATGAAACTATTACGATAACACTGAAAAAATTTCCTATCTAAGAATTTATTCGACAATTATGATAATCTTCGTGTTCACTTAACGATTATTTTACCAAGTTTTACGCAATTGCTTATATGTAGAGACGTAGTCGTTTGTTGAGATGGAACCAAAATCTGCTCATTCTCTCTGTCCACTCTTTGTCTATTACAACCTATATTGTCTACAACCTATGTCTTTGTCTATTAACCTACATTGTATGTAACACATATTCCTCCTGCCAAGAAATACCATTAGTGTGATTTACAGCATTCTCAACTTTTACTTTGGCCCATTTTCAGTATGTTTATTTGGTAACTTTAATACGACTAATGGAGACTTTATTTGGGAATAAAATCGTGATTACTATTCACCATATCACAAGCACCTTTACTTGTCACAATGTATTTACCATTGATACCACGGGTTTAAAATGGAAGACATGTTTGCACACTCTAATCAATACGTCTTGTTATATCTGCACGCTCCAAGGTGGGGGAAAAATTCTCTTTCATGTGCCCTATGAATTTTCCAGAAAAATCTTATACAAATAAAATCACCCAGCTTGAGTTCAGTAAGGGGTTTCTATAACCTCTAAATGATTTGCATTCCACGATTCAGTTACCGACTATTTCACTACTGCCACTACCCCGCCAAAATGACTATGACACCAAAAAGAGGTCCCCGACAAAATCAATCAAAGTAAATATGTTGAAGCATCCAAAAACCACTTTTCAACCATAGGTTCGAAGTGAAGTCTTCGCAGAGTTTATACCGTGCCAGGGATTCCTTTACTGATGTTTCAACGGCAAACTCCGCCATAGAAACGTCAACAGCTCTGGAATCCCTAACCCGGTGGAAAAATCCTCGAACTTCACCACAGTAATTCGCTGGAATAAAACCAAATCCTAAACGGCCGTAGAGTCGGTTTGGTATAAGGGCCTCATCTGGTGTTAGACCTGAAATAGTTTAAAATTAACACATCCGTTTTGGAGGACTAGGTCCTTTCTCTGTACCGCATGAGGTTTCCCATAAAAATCTGGTACTCAGAAAATTACTCGGCCAAGTGCCTGGGTGCGTCACCGGGATTCGAATCTGGGTTCCCGTTCAATAGTCGAGCAATAGTCACTGGGTTGCTAGGGCGCGCTTCATTGTGATATATTCCAAAAACATTTTTTCCAATAATGCCGTTAAAACTTGGATACCATGTTGAACCTACTTATTTCTCTTAGCCTTTTCCTATATCACTCTTGAAGAACATATTCATGGGGAAATATTCATATTCATTTAACCATATTAAAACCATTTTGTAAACATCTTTCTTACAATGACATTCTCGTGCTTTTTTCGTAACCATGGCGACGAGTATTGACGTTCATTTACTTAAATGACCATCATCTCATATAATGAATTAGTCCTTACAAACAATTACTCTCATTAAACATTCACTCTCATTATAATACCCTCATATGGGTTTTTCAATTGTGATGAAAGCAACAGTTTGGTCACGGATTACTGTTATTTTACATGTTTAAAACTTTTCAATTTCATTTTTCTTTCACAATGGAATGTCATTTGAGGTATGTTGAGCATAAGCTTCACACACCAGTGTTGAGGGGGGGGGGGGGGGGGAGTTCCTTTCCCTGTGCCGAGTGGGGTATCCGAGGAAGATGTAGGGCCGATATTTGATTGTTTCCTTAATTGGACCACGTGTGTTTTTTCCTCCCTAAGGGTATTTGAATAATCCGTTTGTAATAATAGACGGTTGCTCCTTCATAGACACATGACTAGACGACTAATGAGCTAAAATCATTTTCCCAAGTGAGATTGTCTTCAGTGTGTTTTTGTAGTGTTTCTTGTAATTTTTTCGCCACTGAACGTAAGCTGCTACATCGAGTAACAGTAACTACACTTTCGATACAAATTGTTAAAACAGCACTCTATTGGCTACTAACTGCATCCTATAAAACTCCAGTTTAATTTCGTGTGTGTGTTAACGCCATCATTTTCTTGATTGGAACCTGTTGACTAAGCTAGACCAACAGTAGTTGCCCAAGTTGGTCCAATCTAGGAGATTATTAAATTATTAATTAGAATAAGTAATTTATACTAAAATTAATACTCTAATGCTAAAATAAAAAATATTTTTGGATGTATGTCTGTTTAGACTTAAAATATGGCAATGAGTCACCTTGGGTATTGGGGCAAAAAACATTTTCAGGCAGCTGTGGCATCGGTCATTGTAGACTGTAGGAATTGTTTTCGTGTAGGCAGTATACGAAGCGCTGAGGCTATGAACTGCCTCGTGTATTTGCTTCCTCGTCTACTTTTTTTAATTTGTGTTTTCGATGTTTTATTCGCCCGGGTGGGAATAGAAATGCAGATATCATGCAATAGAAATGCAGATATACTTTTATTAAACAATCCTTTTCAACATAATTTGAACAACTTGTGAATAGATTTTTCTGTTGTATTATGGTATGATCACTGTATGCGTAAGCTTTCACAAAATGCACATCCTTTTGAATATTTTTAATAATTAATATTTTCTAATAATAATATTATATTATGTATATATGTATATTATGTATAGTATATATATTATGTATTATATGTTATAAAGTTTTTATCACAAAAAAACTTTCATTTTTGACAAAATGTAATTAATTTATTGATAGCTTAGCTGCACGTTTAGTTTCTTAAATTTTTGCGTGTATAAATAGTAATATAGAGTAAATATATTATATGAATAAACAAGAGCATACTATGTAGAAGGTATTGAAATGTAATCTTCGTAAAATTTATACTGGCACAGTTGATGAAAATAAAAAATGGCCCAAATTAGGCAACCTTCCCCTAGTAACCATAATGGCTGTAGGTCTCAAGGGAAGTCACCGGGGCTGCATTCCGAGGCCCCTGATCGGTAGTTAAGGGGGGAAGAGAGCACCAGATTAATCCGGCCTGCTAATTAGACACTCGAGAAACATGCGGAGTCAAAGCACGATTAAAACTGCCTGGAGGGCCGGGGGTGGAGATGACTCTTGCGAAGTCTGTTAACCCCTCTCTCTCCCTCTCACTCATTTCCCATTCTCTCTCTCGAAAATACAATCTCGGCTCTCTTCCCATCAGAAACGACTCTCCCCAAGTCCACGGGGAGGAGTGAAGACGGGGAGGGAGGGCCGTGTGCGGATGGGGCGGCGCGGCGGAGGGAGGGAATATTTGTGGGCACGATGTCAAAAGAGTCTGCCGGGGGGGGAAAAAAAAGATATCTGGAGTGATGAGGAAAAAAGAGGAGGAGAAGGAAGGAGTTTGTTTCTGCTGCGAATCGATCGATGGATCCCGGGATTGTGGAGAGAGAGAGGGAGATAATGTTAGGATTCAAACTAGGGAGGAATGTATATACATATATATATATATATATACATATATATACATGAGTTTCGTCTAATTTCCTATCTGAGGAAGGTGGTTCAGCAGCC
>WURS02474424.1:4958502-5010423 GCA_011762765.2 Rhinocypha anisoptera
CAATGAAGTGGTTTCGCGACCCTAATAGGCTGGAGGGGGAGGTAAGGCAAGGAAATCTGGAGGTGTTGGATGCTTATGGGCACGAAGTAGACACGACTGCCAACATAACAATAACAACGAGGACGACAATGGCAACAATAACAATGATGAAGACAATGTTGATGATGAAAAGAATGATGTGAGTTGTGTGTGTGTGATGGGGAAACGACCAGAGAGCTGTGTTGTGTGCTCCTCTAACCATAAGTACATGAATGCAGCAAACTTTAATTGTGCAGCAAGATTAGTGACAGACAATGATGGTGCTAGGAGTTTTGATGATGAAGAAGATGAATTAGAACTGTGCAGTGGTGATGAAGGTTTGTATGAAGGTGAGGATGCTTTGAGTGAATACTCGTCATCAAACACAACTTCTAGAAGCACAGAGTTCGGGGTGTGAGTATAAACATGTGCTTTTTCCTACACAAGTGCCGTTTCATTGAACAAGTGGACTGACTCAAGTGGTTGATACATTAAAAAGAATCATGTTTCTGACAAAACTAGCATGCCCCTACATGATTCTAAAAAAAATTATAAGCCCACCACCTTTAAGGGTAATTTTTTCTCGTGCCATGATTACCTCATAAAGATAGCAAGTGGTGGGTAGGAAGGTTTTTTTAGGAGAAATGTTGCAAGAATTTATGAGTGATTTTGAACCAATAATAAGTTGTCATAACAAGATGATACACGATTCAATAGTTAAGTGACCTATCATAAAGAGCTGTTTTCCATCACACCCCAATAATAATGCAACTAATAAGTTCCCAGATGGTTTAGGTCAATTTAAAACTGGGCAAAAGTATACAGGAAAGTGGAATAACTACTCATCTAATGGCATCACTAAAGCTACACTCCCACTAAGAGCTTAAACATATTTAAGTCTGCATTAGTAATCACCGGTAAAAATATAATACTTTGCTAACTTTTCAGATGTCACAAAAATGGAGTTAGTAACATTGTTTTACGTAAAAAAATACCGGTTAAAATAAGGATTAGACAGGTAATTCAAAAGAGTATTTTTGCTGGGATTCTCAATTTAATATGCATTTACCTAGTTTATATGTTTACAGAAATGTTTCAAAACCACCATCCCCTTACGCAAGTATGGAAATATCTTGTACCTGAAACATAACAGGACTCCATTTTGCTTTACATGGATCTATAGATGAGGTATGCATAGCTAAGCTACTTCAGGTTTGAGTAACTTTTATTTTCATAGATGTTGCAGAAAAACTTACTATTTATGGCTTTGGATAAGGTAGCCTTCTATGTTAGGTAGTAAATCAATCTTTGTTTTTCAATATCCATGCATAATCAGGGGCTGTTGTTAAATCAGGGTCATCTTACAGTTGTGCAAATATGGTAACAATAAGTCAATGGACAAAATGCATTCAAGACCCAAGTTAATCCTCTCAGAAATTAGACCTGCAGTTTTAAATCCTTGAATGAAAAGTGTCAGTCCTGTGCCGAAGGGTATAAAAACCACATGAAGGAAACTATTTAAAATCCTCACTATTTTAAAGATAATAGTTACAAATATGGGGTGAGACTTTTTTAAAGCAGCATAATCTGGACCAGACCTTTAGAATTTCTAAAGGTTACCTTAAAGGGACAAAGAAGTTTGTACAGAAATAATAAAAATCATAAATTTAGACCCTTTTGCATCCCAGTAGTGGTCATAATCCAGAAAATTGGATAGGTTAAAAAATTCTCCCATTGCCTACATTAAAACTATTTATCAATTTCTTGACTATTAAATGCTAACGTTTTCCTTAAAATGGCTGATTTGTGGAAAATGGTGAATTTTAATATTGTACATAAGTATTTCATTAGATTAACTGCACTAGTCCAAATAATCTGCACTGAACATTTTGCAAATCATGTGTAAAAAATTTTGTTCACATAATTTTAACTTTTATTAACTATATCAGTGTCGGCATGTCTTTGTCCCAAAAACCTTAGGCTATTTTCAGAATGGATTCTTATTTGTTTTGATTCTCATGATTTTCAATGAATTCTACAGAACAGACTAAATTTCTTTAGACTATTTTAAAATAATCAATCTTATTATGAACTTCAGATAGAGTTATAGTGGAAAAAATGTTGGCATATAAAGATATATAAGAAAATGGATAAAATTGTGCCATTCCAGAGAAAAATGTCAACACATATTTCCCCTTACAGTGAAGGGGTAGTTAATTGATAGGCATATAACTACATATCACAAGTAATTCTTTTCTTTTAATGTTAAAATAAATTGAATTGTGTGATATGTGTCACTAAATGTATTTGTTTTTTTTTAAAGATCAGCATTAAGTTCATTCATAAAATTTTTCTGTACATGGAACATCAAAACGCTACTGGTTTATGATCATTATGCTTTACTTTTGGTGGTGAATTCATTAGAAAATTAAAAACAATATCAAAAATGATTCTTTCTTCTTCTTCTGAAAGAAGATCAATAATGTTGTTCCATGTTTCGATCAGTTATTCAGTCAGATGCCTGTGTCAATACAAATCATAAAATTTAAATCCATGATCATTATACAAGAAATGTGAAGATCTATGATCTGTATCTCACATTTACCTTGGAATCAGCATATATGTTAAAGAAAATTAGAAAAAATCTCATTATCCTAATTGATTTCTTGATAACATTACAATTAGTTGTGATATTACTAAGACTTATAATCACCGCCTTATAATATAGGTATTAGTACATTTAGATCTTTATAATTATTATTCTTTGGATGTAGTGTTCATTATGCCAAAAAGGGATACCTTTGGTTCTGCTCAATGCTTTATGCACCAAGGGCATATTTTTTTACTTACATGTAAGGGCAAAGGGATGCTTAATTAATTGAAACTAGCTTTTTTAAACTCTATACAACATTTAAAAGATATCATTGGCACAAAATATCAAAAACAATATTTCATATTTCAGAAAAGGGAATAGAAAATACCTGATTTGCAATCTGTAATGAGTTTTCCAATGTCATCCAGAGTAGTGATAAGGCTCTTAATAACTGTTTCCCCTTAATTTCCTTACAATTGTTGCAGAAGTATAACTGGCAGTTTATATTATAATACCATTGCACAGATTGAGCATATGAATAGAAATGAGTAAATATCTTGTAGCTACATATGCATCCTACTAATTTCTCAAAAAAGAGGAAATAGTTGCAATTTTTGCTAATATCTACAACTCAATTTGATATCAGCCATTTTATAGACCTGATTTACTTTCAGTTCATTATATGTGAATGCATGTCAATCGTAGCTCAGAAGATATTTTAAGCTTATTTTCTAGTTTTAATTTGACCAAAGAAGCTGAGCTCAAAATATTGTGCTTTATGAAATATTTACACTGCAAAAGCATCATTATTGCTATTTCAATTCCTTCCTATTTATAGCACAAGAATATAAGATTAAATTGCAGTTATACACATAATGAAGCTGTGATATATTTCATTACTGAGGTGGATTTCTGTGGGATATCTAGTTGCCAGTACAAAAATCTAAACAAATTTGTTGAAGTCCCAGTTTCACTAAAACAATTATTGGAAATAATTTTATGGATGATATTCATGTCATCCACATTTTTAGTATCAGTTGCTAGAAAAATATTTTCCTTTTTGCTCAAATATTATCGTTATATGTAACAGTACATTGGCCTTTTATTTGTGCCTGCCAATATACACTCTTAGTGTTTCTTAGAAGAGACATAACCCATCATTAGAAAAAGAATGAGCAAATATGAAGCCTTACTACAGAGAATCAATAGACAAGAGTGTAATCAATGCGCTTAACCAACATGAGCTCATTTAAATTTCAAGACACTGTAAGACTTAAAAAAGATAATTCCCAAAGTGGTTTTGTGATTGTGCAGTATTTGTGAGGCCTTACTAGGAAAACCCATTTACAAATGAGGAATTTTTGTCATTATGTACTAATGCATAATTCTAATGACACCTACATCAGATACTTTTTAAATAGCAACATCTACCATTGCAAATAAGTTTAAGGATAATGGGGAAAAGCTTCTTGTTCCTTAGGATCAACTGTGGAATAATGAGGACACCCAAAGAGTTGAATCAATTTTATTGCTAATAAATGAAGGAGCAACTATCTCCAGTGCACACCAAGTTTCGATTTTTATGATTTAAGAAAAATGCCTAGACAATCGTTTATTATTATGGGAGAAACTAATGCAGAGCATAAGTGATTTTTCAAATTGAACATAGTAATCATAGAGAACAGGGTTTAATAGCAACGGGGAGTGCATTTTGCCAGGAAAAATTGATATTTTGCTAGTTTGTTACTTGTTACAATTGAGCATATGAAAGTGCTTCCCTCTTCTGTTACCAGTTTGGTATACATGACTAATGTTAAAAGCTTTGTTATGCAAATAAAATTCAAGTTTTTCCAAAGACCTGTCTGTAAGTAATTTTGTCTCTTCCACCTTCAACCTAACCCAGCGACACTGATTTAATACAGAGTTGCTATGTGAAGGACAACGTGTGGTATTTAGTATCGTAAGCCATGTAACATTAACTCATAAATTTATTGACACTCAGAATAAGGCTTTCAGAAGCTCTATGAAACATATACCATGGTACAAATCACAGAAGTAAATCAGTAGTTCAATTAAATACAAAAATCAACAAACTAAAATTATCCAGCCTTCAGTAAATTAGTTTCCTCAGCCTTCAGTTTAGCACAGTCTTAAAGTAATCTACCACAAGACTTAGTTACATCAAACAAAATAATGAATACAGAAAGCAAGCACACATTGGTACACATTATGTAAGACCCTGGAAGAGGTCAGATAAATAAGTTTCCGGGCTAGATATTTCTCCAAGAAGACCTGAAATGAAAACAAAGACATTTTAATAACATGCAAGTCCAAAATTAAAAAAATTGACCTACAGTTAGAGCTGTTTTAGACCTTATATGCTTCTCTAACTAAAAGATTATAGAAAACATATGGTTGTTGAAAGCATTTGTATATGCAAAAAGAAAATTTATGAGTGAAACTGATAAGGGAAAAATTTTTAATGGATTTTTCATAAATTTCATTAATAAATTTTCAATCATGCTTTAAAACAATTTTTACATTAACTAATTACACTCATATATAGTTAAAATGTTGTTATTTTTGAATAGGAAAACAATGGGGAACAAAATATGATTAATAATATTGAGGATATAAAAATTTAAGAGGAATTAAAAATGCATCAATGTAAAAAATCATAAAATGTCATTAGAATGTCAAAAATCAAGATTGTTTGACAGACACTGAAAGGTGATCTTTGTAATATCAAAAGGAAAAATGTTGAACACCAGGGAAATTAAGGACCTCTAGGCATGGAAGTCTATACCCATGAATTAAGAAATATTTCATTGATATATTGGAGGTTGAACTATACATGAAGTCACACTAAATTTGAGTACACATATAAATAGTTAATTTTTGTCATGTTACTCTCAATCATTTAAAATATGGATTTTATGTAAGCAAATTTCAAGGTTCATAATTCATGGTTATCTAGTCAGATACTAAAGTACATTTCTTATATATGTGGCACAACAGAATTATTTGAAATTTAGGATAGTTACTATTTTTGATCAAGGTGCATCAGAGTTGAATTATGGGCTCAGTCTCCTGCACAACCACCAGAAAAATTTTGTTATTAAAAGTGGAATACGGAACCCACAATTATTAAATGTGGAAATCACAATTAACCAGGATTGTATGGCATAACAGTAAAATTATCTAAAATAATAAAATATTTATTGAAAAAGGCATACCATGAAAATCACCTTTATAATAACTGCTTTTAAATGGCCATCTTACTTTAGGGAATCACTGATTCAAGTTCCTTTAATCCCAATGTTTTTCAAAGTAGTTTTCGGCACACTACTGATTTTCTACAGACAACCAGTCCATATTGATCTGATTTAAGGACATGTAATTTCAGAAGCTCTTGACTTTTACTTACTACTATATGAAATGAAAATGGATTCTTAATATTTTTATCCAAACCTATGGTCATTTATCACCGCCTCAAATATAATAAGAACCCAATTGAATGAACACAACACCTACACCTAAGATGGTGCAACTTGAACCTTTGGGTCAGTTGAAGAATGTTACCCTGAACCTCATGACTGGATTCTTATTTTTAACCTTTTCAGTACTAAGTATTTCTTCCTACAGAGCCTCACGCTACAGGCAGCAGTGTGAGACATTTGAATATCCCCATCGTGCATGATTTTTTAAGACTAAATGCTTCTGCATTTAAAGATTCGTATTTTTTTAACCTTCTACCCATATATAAGACGACCCCCCCTTTTTCTGAGTCTAAATTTGTAAAAAAATCCTAGTTTTTTTTATGGTAAATATATTTTTTCAAACATGTATAATAAATATTTAATTACCTTATGCATTCGATTACAGCAGAATCCTGTTTTTACAACACATAGGGACCTGAATTGTCAGTGTTTTACAAAATTAAACTATGTAAAAACCAGATAATGACTACTTTTGATAAATGTGTTAAGAACAGGTGATGCATCACAATAAAATACTGCACTCTTGGCCATTATATCTATTGTCGCTACAAGGTGAAGCATATATTTTTATTTACATTTAATTTATGCACATATTCAGTAATTGCAAATAAACCTTTTGATTATCATAAGCTCGGTATGAATCAGCGGAGTATATACTTTGCTGATATAACATTATCAGTACTTTGCAATGATCTGGCAATGCCCAGGATCACTTTTTGTCTCATCATGTTCCTCTTGCTGGAAAATATTTTTTATTCATTAGGAAAAACTTGCCGCAAAATCCATACAAGTGCGACTGAATAGAAATATCGTAATATTGTCCAGAACTTTTTTCTCATGGAATACCACTTGTCTGGTGAGAAAGTTGTCATTTCTTCCATTTTGATGAGGAAGATTCATTGTTTTCATTAAATTTTGTATTTAAAAGTTCACACGTAGCATGCAAGACCATATTTTGTAATTATTACACTCAAAATCATTATTTATTTGTTTCTAATTACACTGTATTCCCTAGCATTTTAATAATGGTTAATTCTTCGATTTATTACCTTTAATTTTGGACTAACCTAAACCACGTATCAAATGCCATTGAACAACTTGCGCCAGTGTGGCAACCACTCATGGGAGATCTAAAAGACAGCTTGTCACTCAGAACAGCTGACGAGATTCCTAACCTAACAGCTATCGTTCCTATGCTTCCTATCTCAAGGTCAGTTCTTTCTTTGTAAGCGGTTGTTGTGGCGTAGTATTTGTCCTAAACAAGTACATGCCTGTAACCCATTTGTGAATTATGTGATGACATTCATTAAAGTAAAAATAATAATGTAAACTACTAAGAATTGAGGCAGTAATTTGTTACTACTTAATTATGCAGTAGTATATGGAATTTAAAAAAAATTAATCAATGACTGACACTGAAAAGATTCAAGATTTTTCTGAATTTTCATTAAATTCTGTAGTTTTGTTTCGTAGAAACGAATAAAAACTTCCTCCAGGAACCAAAAAAGCTTTACATAAAATGTCAAATTTATGCAATTTCAAATAGTAATGTCGTAAGAATACTTAAAAGATCAGCTGTGACCATATTGTTGTGTGCATAAAATTGAATTTTTCTTAAAATCGGAATATGTTAAATCATGCTTCTACTTGAATAAATGATCACCCCACATTTTTCTGAAGCTAAATTTGGAAAAAATACTCATCTTATATTTCGGTAAATACGGTACATCCATAGTGCTGAGGCACCACCTTACACACCTACATATATATGACAGTAGCACTATAGGCAATGAAAGGCATATAAGCATCCATAGCACTGAAAGGGTTAACAATCTTTCTATCCATATGAGCCAACCTATGTTAGCCCTGTTATCTTGGAAAAAACTGAATAGCTGCCATTACATACGGTTGGAGAAATGCAACAATGTATTATATATGTTTGAGTATACTAACCTGCAACATCACAAAACTCTGAAAAGGATGCACATGGTAAAAGCTCCTCTCTGTACACAGCAAGAAGTGATTCAGAAGCCTTGAGAAGAGACTCATCATTATGACGGATGTAATCCGCAAGAACTGAAGGCCACTGCTCACCTCCGTTAACATTTACTTTCTACAAATTGGGAAAAATACATAGAATGAAAATGGTGAAAAAGTAAATAAAAAATCTAAGGTGTATAAGATATTTTACATGCTAACAAAACAAAAATTCTTCCTGATTGTTATAATGGAGATCGCTTATTTCTTTAATTCAAAAGTAAATAGGAGGTAAATAAATATTAGTGTCCATGAAATGTTTTTCACGAATAATATTTGTGAATAGGATCATTACTCAGAAGAGAAGTAATGCCTAAGCATGTTAGTCATAGTCCATTGGGAACATTAGACTATTGCTTTGAGGCAGTTTTTGAAACAACACACCATATAATATATTCAGTGCATCAGTACCAGATATGTCATGAAAAAATATTGCATCACCACTTGAAACTCAATACCACAAAGTAAAACATTGAAACAAAATACGATTCATAACTGAAAAGTATTATGTCTCATGAAAATATATATCATGAAAAAAAAATCTAACCTTGAAAAAGTGGTTATAGATGCCATCCACTAGTCCAAAGAACACTAAATAAGGTTTGTAGATGGCATAATCTTTGGGTGTAGCATCAGCCAATCTTCCAGAGGCTCCACTGCCAACATCGGTATGCCTTGTATGGGCACACACCAAGAGACGTCTCAAATGTGATAATTTTGTTCCTTGGGCCCATCGCTGTCTCGAATGAAGAAGTGGGGATAAGGCAGCATAGTAAAGGGGGCCTTCGGCCTCAAATGACGAGTCCAGCCAGCGATCAGGGACAGAGTTGTCCAAATAAGTTGTGAGGGCTTTTTCTTCTCTAGGACCAGAGCGTGTTCTGGCGGGAAATAAAAAAAAAAAATTTGAGTACACATCCTCTAGTCGATAAGATATAATAATGTTCAAATGATAAGAAATTCTCTTACGTATTTATAACATAAAGGGCCATATGGATTAGGTATGGGACGAGATGCATATTCGACTGAGGACCACCACCACCTGTGTCTTCGTGAAATGCACGCTCTTGAGAAAATCGCAGAAGCAATAGTTTCAGATCATGTACTGTTGAGCTGTAGCTGATATCCCTAAGAGAAAACAGGATTTTAAAATAAAGATAACAGGAAAATATAATACAAAGTATAATAACACTGGTCAAAGTATTTTCATAATAGAGAAAGTACAGAAAAGAGGTACATATTTAATGAACCAAGGACTTTGCAAGTACCACAAAAGATTAAGACAGTAATAGCAATAACAAGAGGTTGCCTAGCTTAAAATCAAATACATAAAACATGAGGCAGTTGTGGTTGCTATGAAAAATTATGCCATGCATTTTCTTGGGCTAAAATTATAATTGGATAACATTTCCAACATTTTCTGATATTAATAAAGAATAAACTACTACTTCTGAAAATCATTCAGAAATACTGGATTTGCTGGTAAAAACTGAAAATTGCTAAGACAGAAAACAAAAATACAAGTATTAGACATTTTGACCATACCTGTGCCCAGTGCATTCCTGTAAATAAGTGTTGTGCCGAGCAAGACAGGAGGCAAAGGCAGATTCTGGCACCTGAGGGCCCCAGAGAGGCAAAAGACCATTGCATTTTGTATTGGCATTCTGCAAAGCAGCTGATTCCCATTCATCACGAACTCGTGCAAGCCTGCAATACAAAATTGGTTCATTTAATTTTGATTTTTTGTATCCGGTGGACTACACATGTACTATTCAAGTTTGGTAATCTCAACCTCTTGAGTGTTGGGTTTAGGAATTGGGATGGATTTAGAGACACAATTTGATTCACAGAAAAATTGCAGGCACTTGAAAATGTTAAAATGAAAATAAGTAATGCAGAAACACTATCAGGCCTGGGAGCTACAGTACTAAAAAATCAACTTAAGGTAAACATTCAAACTCAATTTCAATTATAATTGATGAAGTATCAATTTAGGTTTCTCACAAACTATTAAAATTAAACACTGGGGTAACCAATAAAGTTGAAACATAATTTACAAGTATTTGATTTTGTTCTAGGACAATTTGACATACCTAACAGCAGCCATGTGGCAATCTACATGGACTACATTAAAATGAGTAACAGTGCTGTAGCCAAAAGTTCTTCTTGACTTAGAGCTCACTGCTCCAGTGGCTGATGCTGACCCTCCACCAACAGCCTCGAACTCTTCTACAGGGCAGCGCTTAGTGAATGTATAAACACCCAAAACTTTTGTAGGCTGAAATTTGTATCCTTCCCTACAAATGACACAGACAGGTCCTGTTTCCTCCCCCAAATCTTCCATTTGCTGTGCCAACAATCCACTGGCAGCTGTAACCTGTTCATTGTAAAAAATGTATTGAAAAATATGGGAGACAGCATAACACAAAAATATACAATATTATTTTCCTAATTTATGTGATCAAACAATATTAATTTAAAAATTAATTTGTTTAAAGATCACTTTATAAATTGGAATATTTCAGCCATGTACAGAAATGATTAAGACAGCAATACTTACAAAATTCAGGGGTAGTATGAAAAAAGGAAATTTAGGAGTGGCTCAGCAAAGAATATTAACCCTGGATTAAATTTATTAAAAAACAAACCCCTCAACTCAATAGTGAAATCAATTATTCGTCACCCAAGCTATATAGCCCAAGCAAATTTACAAATTAAGAGAGATAGATGCACCAAGTTGCAGATTTAGAGATACTTTGTTTCCATGGACAATAGATGAAAGTAACAACTCGAAAACAGATTAAACTGAGTCTAAAATCTAAGCACCTTTAAGACAATTACTTTACATGACTTGGTGTTCTCACACCCTGCCATACATAATCAGATGGCTTGCAGGGTGCAGGGTATACATTCCATTAGTTTACTGAATACATTTTTGCATTTTTCCCAACAATATATTTGGATTCAAAGACATTCCGAAAAAACTCTGAGAAGCCATTCTAACAACAGTCTCCACTAAAAAATGAAAACTCCAGATAATGTGCAGTCATCTCACCTGGCCTTTGTCATTTGTCCGCATCCCCAAAGCACCCAGCTGCCGTTCCCTGACGGCCATTGCCAGACGCTTTTTCTCAGCCCGAGTATTTTCTCGCACTTCATCCACACGACGGGCCACCTCTCCTCCGTGGCCCTTAATGGCCTCAAGTAAGTTTTCGGCAAGGGAGCCCACATGTTCATCAGAAGAGACTTGCTCTAACCGATGTATTACAGGGATCACCTCAGCCGAAACAGCCAGCTGTTATTTAAAGATAAAAAGTATAAATACAAATATTTGTGTATATCATTTCATACCATCCAAGTGATGGATTTACCAATACAGCAGAACCTGGTCAGTACGTTTTTCAAGGGACCGCAAAAAATGTACGTACTAACCAGGAAAGTAAATATAGCAACTCAGGTACAGTAAAATCCATTTATAAAGACTTAAGAGGATGGAGTTTTCTGCGTTATTATGGGAAACAATAAAAGCCTGGTACTTGACTTAATTAAACTAAATTTCACCTAATTTATTTATGGAATACAATAGAAATAGATGTTTTATCATTTAAATTCATTGATATATGTGCTTGAAGTAGTGCTATTGTTATAGTATAAGTTACCTACTACCCCTGCTGCTAACAAAGAAAATAGTCAACGTAATCATTTTAGGGGACATGGTGATAATCGATTAAAGTTTAGACTGTTCCTGCGGTATTTCCGAAACCGCAGTAATGTGAGGCACATTATAACTGAATTTTGCAGTAGTTGCAGTGGGCAGAAAAAAGTTATCATGAATACAATTATTTTCCTAAGACCTCATATTTTTCTTTTCACATATAAATTAAACAAAATGATCACCAAATTGTCAAACCAATGAAAATAACTAAGTGTCTTACATTTATTGCTTTCCAGAGATGTAATTTCATCACAATCTAAACTTTAGTTTATATAAACTGCGATTTCATCAAAACGATGTCACTTCACTTTGATTCATTGATGTGAATTTTGAGCCTCTCTCGAAAAATAAAAACCTAAAAAATGTCGAATAATTTGAAACTGTTTCAAAAATGTATGCAACATTTTATTTATTATACGTACAATCACAGCAGTAGCTTCGTTTGGAACTAATAGATTGATCGATAACAGTCATTTTGCATAAATTCACATGCTGACATTCAAAGCATGCATTCACATGCTTTGTTGAAAAATGATTTATATTTTTAGTTCAAAGTACCATAAAAAAACTTGTCCGAGGGACTCTGCTTTTTATTTCTAGTTCCAATGTAAATATTTTTGCCTTGAGTTTCACGGGTAGATTCAAAGTTCTTCTGCTCCCACAAAAGTCGTCATGTAAATGCATACGTACTCCATAGCCTACACCGTTTTAGCCAGAGTTGGAACTATATCAGACTCAGTTCCTTGTTCTGCACTATCTTCAATATGAGAAATGCAAGGGAATGAAAGATGGAAAGTGAAGGGGTGATTTTAACTTATAAATCTTTACTTAAATAAACTTGCGAGTTTCGGTGGTTTACTCAACTTTTTAGATGCCGAAAAGGAATTTACGGGTTGAATCAAAGAAAAATTTGTACATACTAACAGGAAACCTCTAGTATTTAAAATGTACTAAGCAAACAATTTTACCTGTAATATGTCCTGATGGTACCGGGACCGAGAAAAATCTACATACTAAGGAGGAACCCAGGTTCTACTGTATCTCCAATAAACAGTGAAATTCATGATCGGTGCATAAAAAATTACTACTGATGCACATATATCTTTTATATCCACACAGTGAAGGACTCTAGGTGAATTGTGCAATGAAATATCCAATGCTTTGAATCTCTCTGATGGCCTTATCACAAATGTAAACAGTGATTTACTGCGATTTCACTAATAAATGTCAGATATAAATTGGTAAGGAAGGAATTGGGAGGTAATTTAAAAGCAAAGGAAAGCAGTAGCAATAACTTCATTGAGAACTTCACAACCTTACACTTAGAAAGTTCCCTAAAAATAAAAATTCTAATAAAGCTTAATCTGTTTTGCTGGAAGTGCTATGACCATGATTTCACTATCATATTTTTAATTAGAAAAAACTGATAACCTACCTGAGTTGGCTCATGGTCCATTGCAAGTCCAGTAAGGAAGCGTAAAATATATTTGAGGGCAGGTCTTGAAATAAACTCCTTCCACTCCTCACTGTCAGTCCGGGCCACAGATGTGTTCGCTGCATGTGCCTGAATGAGAAAAATAATAATTATACCATATATTTTTATTAAACAATATAATTGAAAACACTATCATATTTATCAACATACTCAGAGTAATATTATTTCTTCAACAATGAAAAACATTAAGTGTCTGGAGAAGATGCTCACTAAATGGCCAGGGAGACAGCTTACTAATTTATCATAAGAGAAGAATTGCAATTTTGAAATTGAAAATAAGTATTGCAAATGGCTGTATGACTGGAAAATACTGACCTGAATGTAATCAAGAGCCAAGGCTACAACTCCAAGCGAGACAAGGTAATCTTTGAGTGTGTTTCCTATAGCATTTCGTTCTATCCCCGAGGCTAGAGTGCAAAACAATTCAAGCCTCTGCTCATCTTCCGGAGGCCTCTCACGGTCAAGACGCTCAAAATTCAAGCATGGAGCAAAGTGTGATGCAAGAAGGTCCATCTTTTCAGGACTTCCATATGTCAGAGCTGCAACTACACGAGCTAGGCGAGGAAGCAAGACTTGAAGGTGATCGTGAGTGCTCCCGGTACCTGTTTCACCATAGAGAAAATTTAAAAGTTATCTTATTAGAAAATAAATATTATCCAATTATAATACACATTAATTTTGAAATATCTGAAATATGAAAATATTGAGTTGTCCATGGATATTTGTGATATCCATGATTAAACTACCTGTGAAAATTATTCTTTTCCTACCACACAATACTCTCATCATACGATTCCTTTAAAGTTTAGTTTCCACCAAATAATTATGCCTCATTATTAAATCAGTTTCCCTCTTCTTCTTTTACTTATCTTTCATAAGCTATAGGTTTTCACTGACTTGCAGATATTTTTCATTGGTTACTTGGTCTATTTAATTCATTTTCAACACTCCCATACTGCATTACCATTGCTAACAATCTTCTCTTCTTCCGATCTAACCATTGCCGTTGGCTCAGACCTAGAGAAAAGTAAACTTCACATAGTCTTCATGAGTAGTCAGTTCATTATGTCAAGGCGAGTACTACTTTCCATAACTCCTGAACTTAACCACCTCGAAAGTGAAATGAATTCACCTTGATGCCTTTATACATTATTTTTTTCCTTCTACAGGATACCAATGCTTTTACATATGTATTAGCATTCTTATCTTTGGTTTGAATTTTCTCATACTTTTCAGTATATTTTTTCATACTGTCCCAGAATTATATCATCATATTTCTGACATTATAAAATTTTCATCACCAAACGGCAGCATGTCAATCCTTTCCATGAATGTCATTTTTATTATCTTTTTCTTGGTCTCGTTTATTGCCTTCTTGATGTACTAAACTATCCCTGCTTTGATCACATGTGATTGTTGCTGCCTGATCTCTGAAGAGATATTCCATCAAATTTGTTTCATTGTATAACACTTCTCTTTATTTCAAGCAATGTTGACTTCTAATCCAGGTTGTCAAAAGTTTTCTTCATAACCATAATTAAAATAAATGTTGTGATCTCTATAATATTCTCTCCTGAAAAGTTAGCAATTCTCATTCTACCAGTTTTTTAAAACCAAAACTGTTAGTACTTGCTAATTTTCAATATTTATCTTGAGTCTGTCATTATTTTTACTAGGACATTGGCTTTGTTTTTTAAAAGTCGGATTCAACTGGCTTTTTTTGAGTGGAAACTTTTATATTATCTTAAAATCCATTTACAATTTTTCTCTTCAAATAAATTAGTAGAAACAAATGTGTTAAAAGCTCAGTCAAATTCACATTCATATTTTCTAATAGTTCTTATTAAAACAATAAGCTTGGTGTTACCATACAATGTTTTTACATTATCAAAATTGGTGGGGTTTCAAACAATGTGACTTTCTCGAAGCATCATCCAAAATACTGTTCAATAATTTTCTTCATTTTATAGCTAATGATTCTTCAGGGGTTTTGAAGAATCCTCACCAAAAAGCAGCTTGACCATTTTTACTATTTTATGGACACATAATTCCATAATAATTTATATAAAAGTGAATTACAATGTGAAATGTCCTGGAGACTATTTTCCTTTAACATAAATGCAATAATGTTACTTGCACAGTACCTGAATTTATTACACATAATTTGAGGGGTAAAAAAGTTTAATTTGACTTTTATGACTCTTCTGAAATACTTATAAGGAAAAGAAAAGTAAAATAATGGAATAATGAAGCAAAATATGCATTTGGAAAATTAAGTTGAATGCCATAAAACTGTTCTACAGCAAATTCTCTTGGTGATTCGTGACACTACACATAATTTTCTGAATTGGTTTGAAATGCCAATGTAATTCTATTCAAAGCAATAACTCTACTTTGTTACCTCCACATTGTTGAGGAAAATACTATGCAGCAAGTTATTATACCGATTGGACAATAACTGTAAAAATATTAAACAGAAAAAATTAACAGATGTAGTCTAGTTACGAGCAATTTCAAAGAGAAACTTCTTGCAGATCTACAGATGGTAATAGAATCAAGGAGAGAATTCCACTGGGGAAGAGTAACTCTGGAGTTCACAGGAGAAAGCTAAAGATCACAGGCAAAGGCCTAGTTCCAGAAGTTGTCACTTTCAACTAATTTCATAAGATTTCCTGGCTACAGTTTTTCTAAACTGATTCAAACAATCTAAAAACAATATTTCTAGACATTGACTCTAACAATACAGCAAGACCGTAATAAAAATACTCATTGGAAAAGTATGTAACTCAATTTATAATTGTAGTAAAAAGTGTATATTGAAAATTAAATTTAGTTAGCTATCTGCTTAATCAGTAGATCTATTTCTCTCTACTCCTGATTAAGTGTGGAAAGAGATAACTAGGTTATATTATTGATTAGAATGTTCTTTACAAGTCATAGGTATTATAAAAATTTTTAACACAATGGTCATATATCTTTAGAACTGTACCTCCACTAGCAGCTGTTCCACCTGCAGCAGGAACTGATGAAGAGAGACGCTGAGCTGTGCCAGCCGCACAAGAGAGCAGAGCTGGAATATGCTCTGGACCTCCAAAAGTTCGAGAAAACCTCAGAAAAGAATCCAGTGGTTGAGAGGCAGCTTTAGAAAGGACAGTATCCATAATCTAAAAACAAAAAATATTGCAATTTCATTATTTCCTTCAAAAAAACTATCAAGAATAACAGTATTTGTAATTTTCTTATACATATATGGATGCTACAAAATACCTTACAGCTTAAACACAATAAGGACAATGACATTTTGGGATATTCATAAACAATAAATACCGGACACACAGCTAATGAGTATTCAACCTACTTCAAAGAAGCTGGAATGAATGGTAAAAAAGATTAAAGAAACAACACATTAGCATAGCACTGGAATTGAATTTTAAGACTTGGTTGATCAGAAATCTAAGCTAAAAATTTTTTTTAACTATTAGAAAAATCAGAGTTCTTTAATATGTATAATGGTTACTTTGAGTGAAGATAAGGAATTTGATTGTTTTTAAATATGGGTGAGACTGACTATAGACATTTAAAAGTGAAAAATTTGTATGATACTATCAGAATACTAGAATCTGTAAATATTAAGATCATTCAATATGTATACATTGTCTATGTACTTAGTGAAATATCAAAATGAAAAAGTCTATTCAACGGGAAATCAAGGATCCCTAAGTATAGAAACCAAGAGTCATAAACTCCTATATTTTTACAGAGAAATTGGGTGTCAAACTCTACACAGGGCTGAACTATTCATAAATATATATGGTATTTCTTACAGTTGGTTGCATAAGAACTAATGAGTTATATTTAATTCATACATAACAAAATGTCCAATATTTGTGTGTGGACACTTTGTTCCTCTTAAGCATTTTCTTATTAGTTTGGGACTAATTTAATAATTAGCTGTAGCACTTATTTTTACAGTTGCATGCCCTTGCTGATACCAACCATTTAGAAAATAAATAGTTTTAGTGAAAACTCAACATCCATCCCCTGATTTGATTTGAACCCGTGGCCTTTGGGTTAACTGGTTGGTGCACAACCCACCAGGCTAACCCAGATGTGTTGACACAGATGAGCAATATAAATTTGATGATGACTATTTACTTTGAAAGAATGAAATTTATACCAATAATTGGTACAAAAATAAATAAATATTTTGTTTTAAGTGTGATGCGATAATGTACAAACACATGATATCCCAACTTTATTTACTGTGAACAAATTCATTTAGATAAATTTAGAAAGGATAGATACATTAGAACAGACTAAATTTAAACAGACTCACATCCAGCAATTGCTCAGCAAGAGACGCTCCAGCTGGACCAGCAGCTGAAGCAGCTGTTGCCGAGGGTGCGGTAGCAGACCCACTACTTGCTCCCATCCCATCTATGCTTTCAGCAGAAAGACACAATTGCAGCACTCCCAAGAAAACACCTATAGCACCTAGCTCTGGCTGGGTCAATAACTCTTGGTTGCGTTTAACCTGTAAAATAAAAACAGAGGAGTTTAAAATGATTGGTAGTAACATCTCTTCATGTTAATTATGAGCACATTCACAATTAATCATACTACACATAAGAGAAAACTTATTTATGATATAACAAGATTTCTTTTTCAAACTATGCCAGGAATTAGATGTATTCAAAATCATAGGTTACCTTCACACACAAAAGAAACAGCTTGAGCAGAACTTGAAGTAATGGTCTTGAACGAGTGACATCTTTAATTGCTGCCAGTCGCTCCAACATAACCTAAAGAGAAAGAAAAAGAATAAAATTAAATTCCACAATATTAAAGCTCTCCACAGGGAATTTTTAAGTTAGCATTACATGATTATCAATGATATGAGAGTATACCTGTAATCCACCACATTCAGCCATAACATTTGCCATTCGGTACACTTCCTCATTGTCAAGCGTGGCTTCAGTCTGTGCATCTAAGGTCTCCACAAATTCTTCTGTGGCATCACCAAGGAGACCTCTCATACGATATACTACCCTCATTACTTCTCCCTCTCCCCCTTCACCTAACCATACTTTCTTGAATACCTGTCCAAAAATTAGATATTATGAGTTAAACTCATGACAATACGAGGTAACATGACAAATGATTTCCTCAGATGAACCTGCAGGACAAAGTGATAGAATTGACTAACCTCTCTCACAGGAAGATCTAATGAAATGATTTTGTTGTTGACAAGGAGCTCCATGCCATTGTCATCCTCCAAGAGGGCCACAAGTTCACAGTCATCACAAATTTTGTTTTTTACATGGCGCATTAATGGCCCGAGACCAGCCTCTGTACTGCTGTAAGGATTGCCCAGCATTCGACCCTGCAGGTAGCACACAAAAAGAATATTTCATCGATCAATATATCACAATGATTTTTTTTTACAAACTATGATACTTATAGATTCTGAGTCATGGCGATAGGATGATTCTTCCTCTGATGAGTATACTAAAATAAGGGACTAAAAATCAAGTGGTAATAATATAAAAATGGCACTGAATTCACTAAAATTACTGAGCATCGAGCAGGGACTGATACTGATATTCATGTAGTGAGAATTACTTGGGAAGTTGTCCCCCTACATTTGTACCAATACCAAAAACTAAGAACCATTTCAAAAGTATTGATACATTAGCATCTTCCCTTTTTACGATTTTTTTTATTTACCGACAAATTATGCATCTCCAAAATGTTTTTCATCTCTAAAACCTGGATTTAGCTCCTGAAGCACAGCTACAAATAAATTACTACAATTATTTTAAAAAATCATTAATTTTAAAAGTACAAAATTATGGTATACTCTATGTAGTGACAACTTTTGCATGAAAATGACCAAACTGATAAGATAAACAAAAAGTTTGAAATTAGTACTGGAATGTATTCCACCGAATATAAGCTCCCTTTTTTGACAAAAATTCAGCCATAAAAAAGCAATTGGGAGGGGGCTATTTTTGGGCACCATGAAAATTAACACCGACATTTCATTGTGTTTATGCATATGCATAAATGTGTATAATAAGGTAATTGGGAAATAATACGAAAATATACATTATAGCAATGAATATAATGATACTGCCTAAAATGGTTGAAATGTTATTGTTATTTCATATTTACTATTTTGGTTAATTAGAGGGATAGTTGTCAGTAAAACTTACTAATTCGTTAAAATAAAAACGTGTTTAATGGCAATTTTGTATTTGATCAATAGCATTGAACAATTTTGCCATGGCCACGACTCTAATGTCTTTGGCGAGTGACGAATGGACTGCTTGGTTTCTCAAGCAAGCGATGAGCCAGGCGCTATACCTGCTGGGAAGACTGAGAACTCTTCCTGAAATCTATTTGCTTGGAAAGCCTAAACTCTTCAATAGACCTAATTTACCCCAGTAAAGAATAAAGGTAGTCATTAAACTATGCCGTAAGTGCACTTCCACATTGTGGACCTAAACTTACCTAAAAATTAATAACATTATAGAGTATATAAAATATAAATCCACAGAAATGAGCGATAACTAATAATGATATTCCTGTAAAAATTTTCATAAAGAACAACACTGAGTGGTCCGTAAAACTACATCGTAACAAATATGATTTGCATTTAAGATATCAACCTGTCTAAATAAGACGAGCAACACTGTGAATGAAGTACATAAAGTGGGCAAAGGAAATAAGTGGTCACTAACCTGAGGAAATAAATCATAATTCTTTTTTCAAAAGTGAGACTTGAAAGTTAGGGGAGGAGCTTATAATAGCATAGGGGTTATATTCGAACAAATACGGTAATGAAAATGCAATACTAAAGTTTAAATTAATGAATGTCTTCATCAAATAAATTTATTACAACATTTGAAAAATTCTCCAGTTGTTATAAAATTCTCGTCACTACTTTTCCAATATTTTCTTTGGTTAAGTTCTCATGCTTTTACTGATTTTCTGATGTATTTTGACCAATACTATTAGAGTAAATGAATTTTGGGGAACTTAAAACGCTTCAAAATATAATTCAACATACTTGAAGGAAATCCTCCTGCTGTGGATCTTTTTCCAGGGTAAGAAAAAATTCCCCAATATCATTTTCTTCAGGATATATAATTGAGCATAACCTCTCAAATACAAAGACAGGAGTCCGCACATCATCCAGAGCACAGCGTCCTGCTGTTTCAACACATATTGCCATGAATGCCCGTGTCTCAGCCTCTGTACCTGGAGAGATAGAAAAAAATTATGTAAAATCACAAACACAAGTTGAAAATGTTATTGATTACACTAAATTAGCTTTATTCTCAAAATTTAGCATAAAATTGCTTACCTGTTGTCATCTCTTCCAATAGTTCCAACAATTTCTCTTGTGTGTCATCTATTAATCTTGTCCTTTGTACAACAAGTCGACGGAGTGAAAGGTATCCATCTAGAACTGCACCAACTAAACGACCTTTAAGGGCACGCTTTATACTCTCACACTCCATAAAGGATGCCAGTAGTTCTGTCAACATTTTTAGTGCATACCCTATGAATATAAATAAATGAATGGATTTTATTTCAAGTATGATAAACATGCTATACTTTCACAATATTACTTCTATTCGTTTACTAGTAAATGGGTATTTAATGCTAAAATGTAAGAAACTCATTGTGAAAAAATGTGATGACAGATGGAGTATTTAGATTTCATTTGATTGGAGCAAATAAAATCAATATCTTAATAGATATTCAGAGTTTATTTCACTTTTAAAAGTAAAAGTAATTTAGTTGGACCCTGAAAATTAATTCCAATTAATTTTTTTATTTTCCAATCGCCCACATACAGCACGGAGAGGCCAAAGTGGACACCATAACAATAAAAAAAAATAACAATGAAGAAACACAAACATCCATGACCTATGTGGAGATAGAAAAATCCACCAAGTTGGGATTCGAACATGTGACCTCCGGGTTGGCAGATGAGGACATTACCCTGCCACTACCAAGGCTGGCCAAACACATATATCAATTTACTCACATATATCTTATTAAAGGGATAGACAAATATTTCAATATAAATGATATGCATGAATAAATGCCAAATTATTTGTAGTGCATTAAAAATATGTTGTAGAGGCTGGTAAATATCTTCTCTTTCAAAATTATTCAGTTGAATGGGTTGGTTATTTTATATTCTAACTTCCTAACATTGTGTAGGGAAAAGGATTTTTTAACTATTACTTTTGGGAACATTCTTGCTTGCCTTCAATAATTTAGTTTAAAGATGTTGGGTCAGTATAGAAACTCCTATGGCTTGTTTTTCTTGAGTAAATCTGCTCTAAATTCATTTAGAATTTCAAGATGTTTCTTTTCCACACCTGGTGCTTTTACAAGGAAAATGTCAAACTTCTTATCCATAATTAGGTGTACCACTTTGTTATTAACACATTAAAGACCTGGATTTTTTCTTTCGAACTTACCCCAGTGGCTAGGTATATTCCCCAGAAAGCTGTTTTAAACTAAATACTGTGATTGAAAATATGAAAGTGCAATCAAAATCTGAGAATAAGCTAACTAAAACATGCAGGCATCCGAGTTTAATACTTTGACTACTGATGTTATCACCCACTTAGACAATGTGTGAACAATATAGGTGGCCAATAAAGGCAGAATGTAGTAAAATCAAGTTATCTCATAATCTGTCCGTAACAGATGGCTGGTGAAACACGAGTAAACTTGTGATCCGCCCGCAATGTGTTAAGAGTTTTTTGTGATGGTATCAATGAATTATTTTGCAATATCAACATTATGGTCAAAATAAAAAAATTACATTTTAGCTTCAGACTCGGAACTCTCAGGGATGGAAGTTTTTTATGGTGATTTCACAATGCGATTTCCTGTAACTAGTGTACTTTAACTTTCCTGTAAATAGCATTTACAAATGAAGATATTTAGGGCATGAGTCAATATTTGTTCTAAGCTATTAACTTTTGCTTATGAGTAAAAGTATTTACGTTTACTATACATGAAAACCACAATAAAAATTAATTTTAATATTCTTATTAATAAATGGTAATCACCTTGAGCAAGATCTGATGTTAATGTTGTTTCTTCTAAGCGATGCAAATATCGAATTTCTGCAGTTAATAGGGAGGCTAATCTTGGGAGTAAACCATGCACAGCAAGGTACTGTCGCCATGGAGGTTCTCCAATAAGTGACTGATACAACGACAGGAATTCTGCAGCAGATTCTCCAGCTGTCCCAAGTTCACCAAGAAATTCTGTTAACAAGTCTAATACCTGAAAAGAGCAACGAAAGATTTTATGTTCAACCATTTTGCATGATTAAACGTGTGGAAAGTTTCATTCAACATGATGGTACTAAGTCATACATCAATTAAATGGGTATCCATCATTGGAATAATGCGATAAAAATGCGATTATGTTTATCAAAAAATGGGAACTAAAATTCAAATATGTAATGACATTACGGCAAAATTACTGTATTTTAACTCTGGCAACAAACCTCTCTTTTCTTCCCAGGAACAAGACAGAGGCTCTCCACAAGGCTACATGCCACTTGGCGAGCAAGGCGGGAGCTTGGATTGAAAAGGACCCTTCTCAGCCATGCAGAATGAGTTAGACGAAGAGGTATTGGTCCTACGACTGACTGACTCAGGTTTCCTTTACCACGTCGCATAAGCATTCTCATGTGCCAACGCTTAGCATACTTCTCCGTAAGGTATAGTGCATGTGCTTCCTCCTAAAAAAATCATATAAATCATTGTTTACAACATTTTTCATTCAAATAATATTTATTTGGTTTTCATGAAAACAATATCACTTGAAATATGTACACTGTATTTTAAGGCAATGAACAACAATAATTAAACTTGATATTGCTATTTTTAAGAACAAGAGAGGCACACAAATGAAGAAAATAAAAAGCAAATAATATACAAAATAGGAATCATTAAAACTAAACTGCCAATATGGATTTCAGTTGGTTACTAAATCAATTTTCAAAACTAGCATTAGTAAAAGAAAAACTCATGGCAAAAAGTAACAAAACAAACTGGAAAAGTTGCCAAAGGAAAAATAAGGGGCTAAACCTTAAAAGGGAATCTTTCTGAACCATTGAACTGTGGTAAAAATGAAGAGAGTAATGCACTGCCTGGAGGGATACTTTAACCCTTTTGAACTGGTGTACTGAGATGGAAAGCAGTTCCCGTCCCTAAGAGCGCAATCAGAGCTTTTCACCCTCTTAGAGATTTCATTTTCTGGATAAGCCAAAGGTAAAAAGTTTTGAGGTACGTTAACCTTTATTCTTGGCTGCATTTGCAGTCCCTCTTGAGGACATGTCTGTGGTCAAATCTGTTTATGTAGTGATTTTATGAAAGAAATATTTATTTCAAAGTTAACAAATATAAACACACATGAATTTCTTGTACTTCTCTGTGAACATGCAATTTAAAATAAACCTCTACAGTTATTATAAATAAATATATCATACTGGTATACATTGGCATGTTTCAATACCTTATACAAGAACATTGTTAATAGGTACTAATGGTAGAATTTTGTTTAAAAATAGTAAAACCTCATCCAACTGTTACTTATTTATGTGTAAACTAATATTTTTTCGGTTGGCCAAAACTTCAACTTTAAAAAAATGCATTGAATAGATAAAAAGTTGATTGCCAACACATGCTTTGAAAAGGGCATTTAAAATGACCAAGGGCAGTATTGTCTCAGTAGCTGAGGAAAGGTGGCAGTGCCCAGCAGAAATGGGCAGTAACCAGAAGAAAAATATACCTGTGAGCATTCACATCTTGACAAGTCACTGCAATGGAAAAATCAATCATTCATAGTGAAAGGGCTATAGAGGACAAGCATGTATAATGTTATCATTGAAGTAATTTAGTTTGCATTGGTTCATACAGCTACTTGGTCAAGATTGCAGATTAGGTAAGGAGCACAATGCTTAGTTAATTCAGCCATTACATATAAGGATCCTTTGTGAAATTATAATTACTTTTTAGTGTATAAACTATACTTCTGATTTTATCAGTAGTGGTTGGGACTAAGAAAGAACACTGAGGAATGACAACTTTGTCATGTCTTGTAGGTATAAGATGGACTATTCTTCCATGGGCTGGAGTGGAGAGGTTTAAAAAATAGTTGTTTTAGATATCTGAACTGGATCAGTCATAATGTAATTATTACAAATGAGATTTACAAGAATTACAATTATTACTCTACTTCAGTATTTTAATGTTTTTTATATGAAAATGCTTTAAGTGCTTTCAAAGTGGATTTGTGGTTGCAGTTGACTCTTAAGTTTAAATTGAGGAACATTTTGTTTTTTTTTGTAGAGTGGAAGTTACATACTTTCTGTGAATTCCCTCATGGTTATTCAGCAGTTTGTATAAGTTTATTGCACTTGGTAAATATTTTTTCTAGTTCTGAATGGAGGGAACATTCTCCAGCTTTATTTTATGGAAATTATCCATCACAGAAGAAATGGGATAGACTTTGTGGATTCCTCTTAATATTTTTATTACTAAAACCAATGTTACTATGGAAAATGAAGAAAAATGTCAATGCCTTGGACATTTTAATAAAAATACTATGTGGAATTTACTAAATCTTTCTTGTTTTTTCATTTGCTGGTTGTTTCATTCCATGAGGTGATAATGCATGAACTTATGAAGATATCACGCTGACTGGAAATACAAATTTTCCTGAATGGACATATATCTAAATTAACTGAAACTGAATTTAACATATTATACCTAACCAAATCACATCTTGTAATGCATTTACATAAATACACCATATTAATTAGAAACTACCTCTGATAAGGGTCTCCTTGAAACGTGTTGAAGACTTAAACTTGGAAATATGAATTCACACTTTCTAACCTTTGTTGGTGGCTTTTGCTGCTTCTGCTGATCCCCAATGGCTGGTGCCCTAGCCCTCCAGGCAGCAGAGGAATGTGAGGGATCTCCAGACAGCCATCGTCCCAAGTCCACACGCACTACTCCTTCTTCTGCAGGCCTCACACTGCCGCCAAGTTGGGTGGGCTGGGTCCCAACCGTTGGCGGAGGGGACTCCGGTGTCTTATCCCGACCTTTTTTCCCAGATGATGAAGATGGTGGTTGGGATGGAGCAGTATCAGTGGCAGGCTGAATTGCTATGGGATTCAGGTTTATCACACCCTGGAAAAAAAGTCAGTGTTACTACTAATTTGAAGCACTAGAATGCATTAGAATATTTATTGAGATGCTGGTCATTTGACCAGTGCCTAACCAGTTGATTGGATTAGTTCCATAAAGTAGGGAGAATTTGTATTCTTCTCAACTTTTAAAATGAAGTATGAAAAACTATCTTAGTCAGCTTACCATTCAAAATTTGTCTTCACCAACCTTTCTATACTTAATGATACTTAATATAGAGGTGACATGTACAACATTATATTATTTACCTGCAATATTTTCAAACAAGGCAGAATGATCGATTCCATCACCACTGGAGAGCGCGAGTCTTTGCACGCTAGCAAGAAAAGCTGCATCACACATCTGGAAATTCAGAAGGATAATTATTAAAAAATGTAGACATTTATTAAAATGAAAGCGAAAGAAGTTGTACAATATTATGCCATGAAAATTCCTCTTCCTTTTAAAACAACAAATAAGACATCAATGACTATTAAGTATTCATTAAATTTCTTTCCTTTTTAAATTATGTTGCTTTACATGCTTTACTTTGCTACTTCTGAGGCTAGTATGCTCTGCCATACCTCAATATATGAGGATTTCAAAACTAATAAACATATGCAGCATGTTTACTAGTTTTGGGAATTATGGGATCGGTAAAACAAAAAAAAAGAAAGAACATGCAAACCAATAGCCTATTCAGGCAAGACACTAAATGCATTGGAGTAGTATATGTAATTTCCCCTACTTGTTCACCCAGAGTAAGAAATTGGGATCAACTTTATAACCAATAGTAAAAGAACACCAAATAACTGTGGTTCAATCCTGGTTCAGGTAAACTTCTACCAATTGGTATCTGCAAATTACCATTTTCCACACTGTAGACGTGTTTAATTTTACTTCAAAATTTTGAGTCTAAATTTTTATGTTCCTCTAGAGCCTACTAAAGGCTAGAAGTGGGTAAGTCATGATAAAATATTAAGTAACATTTGTATTAGAAGTAATAGTGGGAATTGGTGACATATTACTAACCAGTTCTCATTCATATGATGAGTGGGTTTAATAAGTCTGTGTTTGGAAAACAAAAATTTTTAAATATGTTTAATCACCAAATTAAAAAAATATATAGTCAGGGAGCAAATTAACATTTCCAATCAATTAACTTTCCGTTACCTGAGTTTCTGTTCCCAACATGAGTCTTCCATTTGCACCAAGGCTGCAAGAAGGGCCATTTCATGTCGTACTGCTAATGGCAAGTCAGCAGTTGGTGGTGTTAAGGAAGCTGCAGCATCTTCTCCAACATCTGCAGTTGCATCAGGAGTAGATGCCGTCGAGGGTATTGGAGAAAGACGTGTTGGACCCCTTCGAATCAATGCTACTGAAATTCTCTCCATCAGCAGCAGTCGAAGTTCTTCTGTTGCAATGGGGTTATCCCTTGTCAGTAGGCAGAGTAACTGTCTGACTTCCTCCTGTACCTTAAGAGAATGATGCCATCTGTTATTTGTAATATGAAACTAAGAATACTTTCATATTTCTTATCTGACCCTGCTATATTGTTTAAGGAGTAACGTTAGTAGGTAAAGCACATTTCAGTATTCTTCTCATGGATATGACGAAAAAATTTCAGGGAGGCTATTCCACAAATTGAGTCGCCCGATAGTAACTCAGTTTGGGCGACTCAGGAGTCGCCGGTGAGACATTTCTCGCTGGAACCGATTACACAATGCATAATCTCACCATGGGTGGGATGGAACCGGCCTCCAAGAACTCATGGCCTCTCGGAAGTGTGAGATATGAATCGCCCAATTGTCCTCATTCGCTTCTTCTCACTGAAGTTTCTGAACACTAAATAATGTATCTCCTTTAGTTAACTGACACATATACTACAGTAATACAATTATGTACTTATACCAGTGCATGAATTTCAAAGAAAAATCTGGTTGCTACATGCAACAATTTAATTTATAGCAATTGCTATTTCTACTTTTTAAACATCTATTCTCATGAATGGTTGTTCTTCCTTTCTTGGAAGTTTTACAGTGAATGGTTAAATTTAATCTTATTATTTATCTTAATGTATCAGCTGATTAACATATTTTCGAATTCGTGTCAAATAATGTCACTAGGCGAAATACATGATAAAACACGTACTTTGGTATTCCTATGTTATTGGATATGATGCAAAAACAACTTCACATTTCAAAGGGTTGTAAATGAATACTGGCATTAGAGTGCATGAAAGAACCATGTAGCCAAATGAGTGAAAATTAATAATAATGAAATAATGCTGTATAATAAAAACTAAATGGCCATATAGGCACTCTTCATTGTTTTTAGTGGGATAAGTTATAAGCTCCATTCATAATCATTCTTGTTGACTTTGAAGATATCATCCATATCTTTTAACTTATTTGTGACAAAAAAGTCTTGCCATTAATATCCAAAAGTTCAGCACTCCTGCTCAATTACATGACATTATTCTATCTACTCATTGGCTTGGGGAATTTCTTGCTTACTGTTCTGAAAATTCTTATACTTTTAGTTACCACCTGTGAGTTTCATGGAGTTGCCGGCAAGAACCGAGTCGCTCAGCTGATAGGAAATCACCAGAGGCGACTGAAAGGGGGCGAGATATATCTCGCCCGAATTACGGAATAGCATCCCTGAAATAGCTTCATAAGGTATTGAACAAACCTGCACAGAACCTCTCCTCAAGTTGTTTTCCACAAGTTCTCCAACAAGTCCCTTTGCACAGAGTACCTCTCTAGCCTTTGGCTCAGAAGCCAAAGCACGAAGAAGAGTTAGACAATGTTCTGTTGCAGAGATGGCACAGCCATAACATCTACCACCTGGTTTCACCGGTGCTGCCCCAGTAGTAGACCCTCCGGATACTGAATCTTCTGACACACACACTGGGCCTCCAGTCACTGAAGGAGTACGACTTCCAGCACCTACACTTCCACGTCCTATGTGAAGTTCACGTTGATTCCTGTCATAAGCGACTAACTCTCTACGGCAGGCCAGGACTCTCTAAAAATGCGATCAGAAACAAAAACTTATATTAAGTTACACTAAAAAAAATGGCCAAATTTTGTTTAATTGTTTTATAATGTACAAGCTAGAACATTACTAGAACCACAAAATTAAATTTAAATGAGTCAAACCATGCTACTTTGAATGGAAATGAGGAAAGATAGGACCTTAAGTATTATTAGTAGCTGCATTTTCATAATCATGCTTTACTACAAAAGAATCTACAAGATCCACTACTACCTTAGCAGTAGTAGTGGATCTTTTAAGTGCATACATATACATATAAGCCAACTAATTTAGTAATATTAAGAAATCATGGTGATTACTCAAAATAAACATTTTTAAATAATTTAACAAGTTTTTCTGCAGTCAGAGGGGGATTTCCTTACAATTTGGAAACAAAAGATGGTCACTCAGTTTAAGTATTTCAAAAGTAAGACAGTCTAATGAGTACCATTTATATTTAGTTTTGCTTTCATGCCTCAAGTGAATATGCTATTGATAGTTATAGGCTCCTTTTCCTCAAATAAGGATAAAGTACACAAGGGATAGTATATTCTGTGTTCTTAAAGTTAGAAAAAATCAAATCACTGACCAACTACATAATTTTATATTGTATTTAAAAAATGACTTTCTCTATTTCCTTTCCAATTCTAATCTGGATAAAAAAGTTCTCCCACTCACTCATGTGTATTGGATAATTCATTAATCGATAATGAACTTTACGGAAACTAAGAAAATTATGAGAAAACATATTACTTTAGTCAGAGGAAATAAAAATTGATAATTGACCAGAGCATGAAAGTGACTCTAATAACCTAGACTATTGATGTGTTATCAAAATAACTCAGCAAGAAAACATACACAATGACATTTCAGCCAAGTGCACCTTGTCAACAGTTGATTTTAATTACCTGGATAATTTTTGACAGTTCTTCAAAGGAAATTCGACATTCGCCACAATATCTCTGGGCAAGTAAGTGTATGGACCGATTGACTTGAGTGACACCAGCTGTGGCCCCAGCACTTCCTCCTGCTGCCTGCAAAGTACCACTGCTGCCACCACCACCACTACCCCCAATGTCTCCATCCAGCCCACGATCTGAGCGGTGCTCACTTATTCGAAGCAGCAACATCTAACAAGACCCAACAAAATAGAGGGATTATTAATGAGTCATCACAAAATTTTCAAATCATGATAAAAATTTAAGAAAGTAATTAGAATTTAAATACCTCCAAGGTAGGCTTGTTGGCTACCAGTTGTCTATAAATTCGGTCTGCTTTCTCCAAAAGTGAGTTCACCATGGCAACCGTGCGCTTTCGATCTTCATCAGACTCTACTGGATCTACTACAGCACATGTAGGTCTACCCGTTAATGAATATTCAAACTTGGCATACTTACAAAAGCCACATGCATGGCAGAGGAAGGGATCTTTTTCATCATAGTTTATTGCCCTGTTGATAAAAATGAAATCAATGCACACCATAATAATTTCACTAGCAGGAATTTCTTCTTTACTTTGTCACTAGTGACCCACCTGCATTTATGACACTGGAATACATTTTCTCCACAGTTGGTGCAAACTCCTGGATTAGCAGGGACAGATGCAGAGCAGCGTGGACATTGCAAAATTTCAGATGAAGCTTGTATGCTTTCATAGAAATCAGCATATTCCATCATTAAATTGCAAGCAACAATTGGCAAAGGAAATTCCATCTTGACCTCTGTCTGCCCAGAAGATAGCGTGACTTTCTTGGCTTTGTGCCACATTGCTACAAAAATAAACAACTCAAAATAATTCAGGTATAAAATAAAAAGAAATTCTAAGTGACATGAAATGTTCAGATATTCATGGATGACAGCAGGAACATACACACAAGTGAAATCAAAAAAGACACCTATTGTTGGTAAGTTTTTCAGATAAATCATAATGGACCCTAATATGGTATTCTCATAAATAAACATTGGTTGAAGAAGATTAACTATTTGGAATTATTTTAAGTTATAAAATATCATTCCAACATGTACAAACCTGGCTTATTCTTTAATTCCACCACACCCTGCACTGATCTGTTGTTGTAATATATTATTAGAGTCCGGACCATTTTTGTCCTTTTTAGGTCTCCAATACGCAGCGTTATCTTGCTGATGGTATGACTTCCAACAAGCTTCACAATCTGAGTTGTAGTGGTGAACTTTGAATCAATCTATTATTCAAATAGAGAAAAATATGAAATCTTGATTATCAGCCATATCAATTATTAAGAAATGGGAGCCGCTTCACTAACAGTGATGTTCACTAATTAGTGATGTCCATTCTTATAGAACAAAAACTCTAGAAAAATATCCATGTGATGCATCACATGAGTTCTATTGCTTACTTAAGTCCAATGGCTGTAGGTGTAAGATTTTATAATGCATTACCTGATAACTTGAAAATTAATCTTTTAAGAACTTTTAAATTAAAATTAAAAACTTTTTTGCTAATGAAATGTTATTATTCAGGGAGTGAATTTATAAATGATTAGGAAATGTTATGCATTATTGTTTATTGCATGGTTCCTAAAAAATGTGTATAGTATTTAAGCAATAATTAAAAATTTTTGTTTTACATTTTAAATGGCTTATACATAATTGGTTTTTTAGACTATGATGCATCAGTAATGTTTGTAACTGCAATTGGAACTCATGTTCTTGTGAGATATTTCTGAAATATTTTTGATATGTACTATTATTTATGTGTTCTATATCCATTATACAACATGATCTCTGAACAAATAAATTATTATCATTAGTCTATAATGTATGGGTACAAGGTATATGATAATTTTCTAAAACATTTTGACATAGAAACATTAAGTAAATTTTAACATTTTTTTAAATATTGAAGATGCTCTAAAGAAAAATTACCTTTATAGATGAAAGTTTGATTGGTGCAAAAGGAACTTCAGGGTTATTGCACACAAGGCATGGCTCACTTTCCAGATAATAACCATCCAAATCAACAAGTGTAGCTAGCTGAGTGTATAAAGATGCATTTGGATGAAGGGAAAGAGCTCTATTTTGTGCATGAAGTACGCCAACAGCTTGTTCCACCCATAAGCCCATCTAAAAAAATATATGCACAATTTATTAGAGTACCAATTCTTCTTCAGAAAATTTCTAAAAGATTAAGGAGTAAAAAAATATTAATGAAATAATGTATAATGTAAGGAAAATCAAATTATTAGTTAAATTTAGCAGAAAACTGCATTAAAATATGGCATGTTTTCAGTGAAGCCATTTTTCCATAATCTATTATCTACTTGAAAACTATATACTATATTCAGTATATTTAAAATAAAATACTACAACTGTAACACAGTAAATTTTCCACAGCCATATATGAACTCTGATCACTCATTATACTTAAGTTCATTAAATCTGTACCCCCTTGCTGAAAAGCTTACTCCTGTAATAGTACACTTTTATATTTACATTTGTACTTATCTATGCTCTATGGAAATCTTGCTCTTATGCTTATGCTAAAAAAATCTGTAAGAAGTGACAAGGATTGTTCTCATTTATTGTCATTGCCATTACATATTCTCCAATGGTTTATTGGTACTGACAGCTGGTACAAGAAAATAACTGATAAAATTCATTTAACCCTTTCGTGCCAGACCCCTAAACTGGTATGCAGCTCATGCATACAATTATGCGACAAAATAAAGGAGAAGTGACTAAAATAATGGTCGTTCATACTGGGGGGATGATTCTGAACACCCAATGTATTGGTCATTTGGTGCGAAAGAGTTAAAATAAAATAAAAAATGCATAACAGACTTATGTAGATCATAAACTATGGTGCTTGACATAAAATATACCTAGGGTAGAGTTGCAGTTGAAATATCATCAATTAAAAAAATCATACAAACATAAAACATAGATAAGGTGATCTTAGGATGCCAAAGCACCATGTTTCTCATGAATTCCATGAAAGAGTTTGTCAAAAAAGAGAATATCAATGTATTTCGTAAGTTTACCTTTTTTGCAGTTTGTGAAGTCTTCAATGAGAAATAACCAAGGAGGTCAACAAATTGAGCTGCTTTCCTACCATATGCAGGAAGTTGTGGCCATAAGCTCCAAAGCAAATCCAGGAGGGCCTCTTGATCTTGCTGAGTTGAGTTTCTTAAAAATAAAGAACCACGCATGTATTTAAGAACTTAATTTATTATTTAAGAGTTCATGAATTTAAAATTTAGCTTTGGATTATTACAATTCCTGTATCATGATAAATAACATTTATTTTTCATTTAATTTTACAGGTTTTTTATCTATTAGGACATTTCACCTCATTGAAGAAATAAACAATATTCCTTCAATGATGATATTTTGGCAATTCAATACAAATAAAACCTGCCACTAAATAACCAGAAAGTTTGTTTTGATAGACGTAGCCCAGCCTGAAATAAGCTCTACATACACACTCTACATGTTCACTCTTAATTTTAATTTAATCATTATAGATTAAAAAGGGAAATGGCTTATCCCAAAGCAAAATACCAATCTCCATAGAAAAAGGCCTTAAAAATTAATAATTAGAAAAAGAAAAAAGAATTAAACATCGAAAAAAGTTATCTAGGGAACCAATGCAAAACCTATCCTAATCTTCATGAGTTGAAGTAAACAGAGTATCACTTAAGATACTTTAGTTTTAGAAATACAACTTAGTTCAGCTGATCTTATTTCTACATCTACATGTATGACCTGCAATCCACCTGATGGTTTGTGGTAGAGGGTGAGAACACCAAGTTTTGTACATTAACATCCTAAGCATTTAGAAATAGTTTATTCTAGAGTGGTTGCTGATTTGTGATAACAGAAAAAATGTAAACAATTAATTTAAAAAAAGAAAATGTAGATGCTTGATCACTCAAAACAATGTTTAACCACTGGTTTTCATTAATTTATCTCTTTATAAATATAGGATTTTAGAACTGCATTAAAATTCAAACTGAACAAAAACAAGTGTACCTACAATGAGCAATTTTTTTACTTTAATATTATTTTTTAGAGTAAGATTCTAATAATGATATGAATTTAAACAATATTTTTTTAACATGATTACACAATTTGACAAATACATGACGAGAATGATTTTATTTTGAGGATCTATGAAGTGATGAATAGCATCCATATGGCTAACCTGTGTAAAGTCAAAGCAAAACAACACCCCATAATAATCATAATGGGACACATTGTTAAGGCAGAAAGATAATGTTGTCATGTCAGTAACTTGGAGGCAAGAGCCAAAATTGTAATTTTAAACTACGGGAATCTTAACTAAGAATGTGGAATTGATAAAAAAATATGGTTAGAAATAATTTTATTTTGGCAAAAAGTATTCAACCAGTATTCAAGATTGAAAAGTGGTGTGGAAATATATTAAATTAAGTCACAAGAGGAAACCTAATTTCTTTTCATAACAAGAAATACTTTTTGAAAGAGACAAATGATTTAAGGAGATGATTGCATAACTGTGAGAATAATGGAAGAGTATGATGTTAGCAGGGAGAAGATTTATGTTGGAAGACTTGGCCAAGTAAAAAGTTACATTCTGGTTTATGCCATATTTGTCAGCTTAAGATAACCCCATTAGCTCACAAAGGTGATTTTCCAGGCATTATATTATTTCAAATAACAAGATATCACTAAGGGCCCACTGCTAGGCTCCTTAGTGGTATACATATATATGCATGTCTTCAGCATCACTAAAATACAAAAATATCTCATAAGTGAAAAGTAAAATGAGAATTAGTAAGAGAAATGAAAATTCTCATGTGTTTACATTGATACTATACAGAGCAAAAATTGTGTTCATAGAGAATTTGTCCCTCAAATATTAGTAACATGCTACTGGAAGTTTTTAATTCCAAGTGTTCTGGAATTCCTATGAAAAAGAAATTGTCTGGTCCAGCATTAAAACTCAATATTAGGTTTTCACAATAAAGTACCATTTTATCAGACAATATCTACAGAAGTGTTGTTGGCCTTAAAATAAATGCAATTACTCAATAACCCACTATAATCCACAGATTTATCCCTCTATAATTATTTTCTGTTTCCCAAAATAAAGTTACCATAGAAAGAATACCTCTTTGAAGATTCTGAAAATTTGCAAAGGACCATTATATGAAATCCCCAAACCCTTTCAGAGGCACTGATGCAGTAGTCATTAAGTCTTTTATACTCTGTACTATTCAGTGTATCAAAGGAGAAGTGTACTTCGAAAAAAATACTTGTTATACTCAAGTCTATTGTTCCAATTTCATTCCAAATTCTGTCTTGCCATATAAATGAAAGAATAAATTCCAAATTTTGCCTCAAATGTCAACATTGGCAAATAAATTATTAAAACGTAAAAATTACTTTCTTTTGATATATGACTAATAGAGAACTGCATACTCTGTACTGTTTAGAACTAAGGTAAACACTATCTTTAGATTAGAGCTGTGCTAAGCCTGATGAGTTATGGCATATGCATTGACAGAGTAAAAATTACAATTTTGCATAATAGTTAACTTAAGTGGTATCAGGCTGCTTTACAGTATTAGGTGTTAGTGTCAACTAATTAGGAATATAAATAATGAGTAAAATGTCATCGTAAATTCCTACTTGTATATTCCAAGGACCAGAGCATGTGCTTGCCAGCGAACAGATGTAGCATTTGTCTCCAGCAGGAATGTTCGAACAAAGCGAGAGAGAAGTGCTTGTGGAACACGGCGGTTGAGCTGCTGCACTAGAGCAGAGCATTGTGCTTCCTCCCATTTGGCACCTGTAGCCCCCTCTTCTTCACCACCTTCCCAGGTACCACTTGCACCGCCCTCAGAGGTGCTCGGAACTTTGGTAGCAGATCCAGAACTGGATACTGCATTTGCATATGTCTATAATAAAAATAAATGGAATTTTCTATTTTTAAAAATTTACAGACAAAAAGTTACATAATAACAAATCAACCATATATACTATGCCGATACACGACAAAACTAGTGAAACATTCCAGCTTCTCTCCACAAAAATAGCCTTAGTTAAAAAATTGTAAAAATTCATGTTAATCAATTAAATAAAATATTTAAATGCTTTGAGTTACTAATAATAAGGATTACAGATGTAAAATAATTCAGCCAAGACTGAATTGAAGCCTTAGCTACTATTGCAATCAGTTGAATCATCGACAATTAAAAAATACATCAACTACCTTGGTGTTATTGCTTGAAGTCTGAACTACACCACATCCTCCTGATCCACAAATGGCATACTGCAGAAGTTGCAAAACAGATGGTGAAACACCATCATCAAGCATGCAGGCAGCATGAAGTAAAAACAGGAGAACAGGCACTGACTGTCCATCAGCTCCACTCCCTTGGAGTCCACCTTCCCTCAGACAAAATCGTTGCCAATTGCCAGTGCGTGATTGTGCCACTTCAAGGCATGCCCTAAGATGTTCTGTTAATTCAACGAGAGCATCATACGGAAGGGATATGGAATGATGAGGGGCCCATACACTTCCAGGGCATATGTCAGCCACATCTTCCAGAAGAGATTCATCCAAAATAGCTGTAGAACTGAGACCACCCTGTGCACAGAATTGCTGCACAGCCTGAAAAGGAGATGGATCAACAAATGATATACAATTACTCAAGAGCTTATTATTTTTTTGGTTCAATGAACAAATATTAGAAATGCTTACTCTCATGTGAGATTGCAATGCATGAAGGTCCCTTAGCTGCCTGTATTTGTCCTTGTTGCCACAAATGAACAGAAGCAATTTCCTCACTTGTCTCCTCACAAAAGGTGTTTGTTGAGTCATCATATACTCGCAAAGGTAGAAATGCCACTCCTGACAAAAAAAAACACAAAATACATATTCCAATTGAGCCATAGAATAATACACTTGGAAAATGTCAGCTATTAAGTGGAAAAGCATTACAAAATTAATCATTCATCACCATATTGAAATGAGAAGGATGTGGCCAGTTGAAATATTTTTACCAAGAGAAAAGAACTTCAGAATATGCATAGTGGGAATAATATGAGAAACTTAAATGGCTATATTTAAAATACTCTATTTTCACATAATTTTTGGGAGTGTGAAAACTAGGATTATAAAAAATGTAGCATGTAAAAAAATTAATTTTTTCAGCAATGTCAAGGGTTCACCATTTAATTTAACCAATGTTACTTAGCAGGTTACACAAAAAACAAAAGTAGCTTCCTCACTCCTCCTAAAAAATTACATAATTCAGTTCTATCCATGTGGAATCTAATATCCTTTAACATTGTTCAAGGTTAATATTGTTGACAATAGCACTAGCTTGAAATCAACTTCTCTAAATATTTTTGTTTTAATGGACTTACCTGATCAAAGCCCTGTACAGATTGCTGTTGAGGCGGCGGTGTTTGCCCTCTGTAATGCTTGTGATGATGGTGGTGGTGGTGATGGTGTCCATGATGTTTATGCACTTGGTATGGGAGCCGGAGAGTCATTTCTGTCAGCAGTTGTGGGTATGCAGTGAAAACGTCCCCACCAGCACACCCACGCACATACTGCCGCATGAAAAATGGTGACATATCAGGCAAGGAAGATGGGTGATGTGGTCGCAAAAGTGAACCGCTGGCTGGTGTCCCACCAGAAGAAACATTGACACCAGCGGCACTAACTCCACCCCCACTACCTCCTGCAGCAGATGAAGATGCAGGGGCTTGCTCTTCCATGCTGGAACTGAGATTGAACAGAAGTAGTGTGAGACAAGATGAAACCATAAACTCAGATAAAAGAACATTTTATATGAAATGTAACTCTCTTTTTCATTCTAGCTAAAGGTGGATGGTGGATGATTATCATACCTTTTCCAGTGCTGCAAGAGAGCCTTAAGTAACTGCAAGCAGTGATCAACAACACCTGCTTGAATTAATGTGGATGCAGTTATAGAGGCAACGAATCCAGAATTATCTCCATTTCCAGTTCCCTTGTAGCTTGATTTGGTTCGTGACATCAGTACACCTATTAAATCAGTACAAAAGAGAGTAAATTGGTGAGTGCAGTGCAAGGTGTTACAATTTAGTAATCAATGTATTAGTCTTTGAAAGAAGGAAAAAAATTGTCAAGCCTTCACCAACCATAAAATCCCCTAGATAAATCCAATCAGATGGCTCAATGATAATTTTTGCAAACTATATTAATTGTATTACAGTCTAAGAGACCAGATAAATGTACAGTAATAACTGGACATTGAATTCATTGTTTCAATATGCACTTTTATCTTAAATGCTGAAAGTTTCAGATAAATATTATAAAAACGTAATGATATATAGTTTATTTTCTATTAAACTTTTCTTATTTATTTAACAGTTGGGTACAAAATAAAATCAACCTGACAAAATACTCAGAAGCAGGGAAAAATTAGAAAAAAAATTACTGGTCTTCAATGTGTTAATAAGAACCATATCTGGTTCCATAAAGTTTGAAAAAATTGGTTGCTAATACATTACATTTAATATATGCAATTTAAATTTAGGATGATGAAATCTGCCTCAATGGCCACCTTTATTCAGTGGTCACCTTCTTAAGCATCCACTTTTTTCCAGAACCTTTTTCCCACTTGATCCATGTAAATTTCTCCATCTTTCAGCGGTCATCTCCATAGGAAGCAATTATTTGGTGGACAAAGACTTTTTGTCACTTAAGACAGGTTTCACTGTATTTTCATTAATGGCAAAAACATTATTGATAAACTGGAGAAGGTAATTTGAGTGTTTCACATGCCTATTCAAGAAATGATTCCATGAATGATGCATCTTGCCCAAGTATAGGTATGCTTTACACTGTCTTACTTACTGAGCAATCTGATGATGATGAGCTGCACCTCCCTCTGTGGTGTCCTTACAGCAATATCCAGTGGTTGTTCTTGCGGCTGTCCTGATGATAATCCCTCATCAGCCCTCTCTGTTTTTTTGCCAGATTCTCCTTTTGAATCTATCTGACCAATTTGTAGCTCCAACACAAGAGCATTTAGCAGTGATTCAGCTACCTTTCTATCCCTCTCTTCTTCACCATCCAGATCGCATGTAAGCATCAGGATTACCTGTAATTTAAAAGTTATTTCTGAATTTATTAAGCTGTAGCAAATGCATGTTGAATTGCATTCAAATATATAACTAATAAGTTTGGAAAACATTACTACAAAATTATCTCAAACAGAACAATAGGGGAAAATTTGGTGATGATATGATGTAATTTTACACTTAGAAATTCATCAATATGGGTATGATACAAATTTTTCAAATACACAAAAAGTTTAGCTAAGTACCTAACTTAGCTCCCTTAATCTGTTATAACTTAATCTGTTATAAACATCACTAGCTATTAATCCAAATGGCACACGTTCAAATTACGATTCAGGCATGGATAACTTGCATTCAAAGTTGTAAAATTAAGAGAAGACTTAATAATATCATGTATAAAAATCAATTATTACACATACTACAAAATCAGTAGTATGTTCATTATTAGATAATGTTCTCTTTTTTAACATTGGCTACAAAAGGGGAATCAGTAACACATAACTTTAGCCAAACCATAATCAAATTATTAAATTTTATACAAGAATCATTACAGCAAATCACTTCATATATCGTACCATCTTAATTTCCATTAAGACTAATAAGTCAACTAAATTGAAAACTGGTTAAGGCCGAGACTTTGTGGAAATCCATGTTGATAACAACAGAAATAAAAACTTTGCGTTCCACACGAAATTTTACTGAACTCTTCGTGTGGAAAGCAAAATTTTTATTTCTGTTGTTAAATTGAAAACTTCAAGTCTAAATCATAGAATAAAATTTCTTGAGATTCTTCTAGAAATATACTAGGAAACTGCCTACTCAGAAAGGTGTAATCATAAATTCAAATGGGAAAGAACAAATACAGAGGAGGAAAGCAGAAGAGGTGTTTATAAGAAACCTACTGTAGTTTGGCTGTATAATGCCCAGTTGATTAGTAATGCACATGTCTGAGACTAACAAATAATTAAAATTTCATCCTGTCTGAGAATGAAGTAGGGGAAGTAAAAACACTGTGATTCCACTCGATATTCTATTTTCTTTCACGACCTGGGTTTCAATACATAGTATCATCTTTAGGTCTGAAGACCTTCTTCAGGACCTGAAGATGATACTATGTATTGAAACCTGGGTCGTGAAAGAAAATAAAATATCGAGTGGAATCAAAAGTGTTTTTACTTCCCCTACTTCATTATGGATCGGTTCCACGTAGTTAAGCCTGAAAGTGTTACATCTGTCTGATAATGTCTCACCTGCATAAATGGAATAGACCTGAGTCCACCCACTTTCTTCAGTCTTGGAATATAACGTACTAATCTCTCCAACAACAACAGACGAAGGTAACGTAGGTGTTTAGCCTCTCCACTGAGGGCTGTTCCACTGCCACTACCCCTGTTAGCACCAGACCCACCACCACCGCCACCAGCAGCTGCACCCTCCTCCTCCTCATGGGAGCTCATCTGCTGCAGGGCAACTGAGCTACGGCTGCCACTTCCTCCACCAGCTCCAGCACTCACAGCACCACCCTGGTGACTTCCAGTCCCATCATCGTATGCAGAGCTTCGACCAGATATGTTCTGGTCACCCGTTATGCTGTCACCACCACTGTCACTGCCAGCACCACTTCCTCCCTTTAAAAAAAAAAAATAAATCAAGTTCACATTTTAAGCTCCCTCTGCGGAAAATAAATATATTTAAACTGTGGGAGAGCAAAAGACTTTTCGTAAAGGATGGAAATGTTTCTCTCAAGAGCATGGTTGGAGAGCACAATTTGTTTTACTGTTTTTCCATTTGTTATCTATTTGTAAAGTTCTCGCAATACTTTAAGTAAGAATATTAAAAAACGGTTGACAGCAGAAAAGAGACTGATTATTCTTTAATCATTTTTATCAATTATAATCATTATTATTACCAAACTCATACTGGTTTTCTCGTTCTTGAATTCTTCCATGAAACATGTTGATCTATCTCGAGAGAATTGAATCTTCAAATATAGCACCAATCTCAACAGAATAGAAGCTCATTAATACTTAAGAGTTTCAGTCTTGTGCAGCAACATATTAACTAGTTTGATGCAGCATTTAAGATGTACATAATTTTACAAGACCTAAAGGGATTCTCAAGGTGTTCTTATTAGCTTGTTGACTTGATACTAGGTTGCATATAAGTACTTAAATTACTGAAAAAGTGACTTCTAAGTTTTAAATTCTACTGCATTTCATTTCTTGTGACACAAAGTACACTAACTCTCAGCGATCATTAAAAAAATCTATCTTTAAATTTTAGTTCAACCAAAAAACTTTCATTAATAGAAAAGGTTAAAACAAAAAATTAAGTCAGTTAAAAACATTGTTTTTAATCTCTTATTCTTCTCTATGTTATTACATGCTTAAAGTAGCAAAATAATTCACTAATTAGATTTAATAAGTAGTACCCACATTACATATTACCTAGGGTGAACATGAGAATTTACTTTTAGCCTGTGGGAGGTTAATAAACTAAAATAACAGCCACATAATTTGTCATCATGGATGATACTAGGACAGTAAATCATATGGGTTCCCCACAAAACATGGCACTCTTATCATCACAACAGAAATTAAATCAAGTCAATGCAATATATCGATATGCTAATTGACTTTTGGAAAGAATAATAAATACATATAATGAAATAATGATTTTCCTCTGAGCCATGCAGACAGGACTTACTTTACCCATATTTTAAATATACTCCAATCACCATTATCAATTGGCTTTGTAGTCCAGCATTTGAAAACCTAACAAACCTGCTCGGCAGGTGATGTTCTCAGGGTGCTGCCATCAGTAGCAGCAGTGGAGCCCTCATCATCTGAGGCCCCAGGGGGGGGAGATGGAGGTGCCACATTGGGAGGTGGAGGTGGTGGTATTTCATCACCAAATGCCCCACTTCCAAGGTGTGGGTGGTGGGGAATGTGGTGAGGGTGATGATGAACTGTCCCACCTGGATGTCTAGAAGCCCCTCCAACAAATCCACGACCAACAGATAAGGGTGGAGGGGGAAGTGGAGCTCCAATTAAAGCCCTTAGGCTCTAATGAACAGAGACAAGAAAATTGGTAGGGTTTTTACAGTTAGATACATAGGACATAGGACAACACAATGATGTTATGGCACCAATACAAGGAGAAACATTTAATTCATGCAATTAACTTCAAATTTAGGAACTCCACATCAAGATATTAGTAGTTAAAGAGACGTAAACAAAACTAGTTTGTTTCAGGTCAGTAACAGGAAATAAGTTAGTAAAAATGCACTTGATTTACAATGGTTTCTACAGTATTCCTCAAACCAAAATCATACAATGCTGTTTGTAAACAATGAAATTCACTTTGTAAATTGGGTGAATTTGGTCCACAGTGACACTTCATCATTAATGTAAGACGAACTCAATTCTAAGAAGATTCCCCTTTTTGCAACTCTGCCATGGGGAAGAAAATCTAATTTGCAGAAAGCCAAGATATGTTTGTATCGTTGCTCAGAATTCAGTGTGCTGGTATTGTTACAGTTTATACCATAATGGCATTGATGCTTTTTATAATCCAATTTTTGTATTTTGAGAACATTTTTTTGAGTTTAGATAATGTTGCATTTTCTGCTGGTACAGGGAATCCTAAAGGTTTCTCTAAATTCAAAAAATCCTCGATTCAAAATACTTTCCTGTCACACAAAATCCACAGCATTTATGTCAAAACAAAATTGTAACTATATAATTTTTCACTGTAGCAACTATATAGCAAATTAAATTACTATTGCTAATGACAAGTTCAACAATTTTAAAATCGATACTTAAGGTATCTTCTAAGCATGGTATGGCAATTTGAGTGACGGACAAATCATTACATCACTGAAAAATAGAAAATAATTGGACCATGTTCAAAGAATTAACTCACTTGTAAAGCTTGACCGCTGATGTGCTGTAAGCCAGGAAGGCCTTGCAGCCCTTGAAGTCCATGAAGTCCCAGCTGGAAACTGTGCTGAAGGTCAGACGAGGATGATGACGATGAAGGTCCCCCTCCACCACCTCCACTGCCCCCACCTCCTCCACCCTCGTGATCCTGTAGGCTGAGGGCAATGGCCAGTTCTACCATTGTCTCATCATCTGCATCTGGTGGAATATCCAAGAGGGGAGGGAAGCCATGATGCCCACCACCCCCGCCACCACCACCTCCACCAGCTGCAGCACCGAGTAAGGCTTCCAATGAATTGAGACCACCAAGACCTCCTGAAGCACCTAGGAAATAGTGTAATTACAAAATGATCTTTTCAACTCGTCGAAAATAAAAATAAAATATCTAAAATAAGTTAAAAATGTAAAAAGGTAAAAATAAAAACAAATAAAATTAAAAACTAAGCCATTAGTTAATTCACACACTCTCAGAAAGTCTCAAAATTCAAAATCTACAAAGTGCTTTATGTATGGGTAAATCTGAATAGTTTAGTGTAATTGGGATTGACATTATCGATTTAATTATATTACAAATGAACAAATCTGTTGTTGCAATTTGAATTCAAAGATCACAGTGAATAAATTCTGTAAAATCTCATTAGATTTAATAATTCAAATAATAAAAAAAGCAATGAAGTGATAAGGCTTTAGGTAAATATATATGCACATAAATCAATGTTATACCTTCACACTGAGGAGATTAACCCTTTGATTACTATCTTTTTTTTTTAATTTCTATACAAAGGAGCAAAGACACTTCAAATATCCTCCTGATTTCAACACACTGTTTTCTCCTGCTTAACAATGACATCAGAATACTTAATAATATATTTTTATTTTAAAAGTGGTCATTAGAGAATAAATGGATGTGGACTTGACGACACCTCACCAAGCAAAATAGAATTTAAAGAAAAAATAATACAAATCACAGAAGAGGCATACTTTAACTGAAATTCTTGGAATATGAATTGTGAAACATATGTACTTTTAAAATTTTTTCTAGCAAAATATTTCCAGCATTACACCAAGAGCAAAAAATTAATATGCAAACAAGGCTTTAAACTTGAGCCCTCCCATATTTTTGCATAAAAATAATATCGCACCTGCTTCCGGTGCCAAAAGTACCATGGGATCAACATCAAATGTCGCATCCATTTCAACTGATGGATCCCCTTGTGCTGGCTGCACTATTGGATCCATTTCTCCAAGGCCTCCTAAAAATTGGAATCAATGCATAAACATCAGCCATAAAACTCAACAACGCAAAACAACCATAAATTGCTTTTTCTTAAGATGATTTTGAGGATGTGAAGCAATCATGACATTGAGTAGAAAACAACTGCGAAGTGGCAAAATTATAAGGAACACCATCAGAATATTGCTTGAATATCCTCTTCACAAAATAATAAAGTTTAATGATGCTGCAAGTGATGCCTGTCCAAGGTACATGTGAAAATTTACTTAAGTGATAATAAAAAATTCTGTTATAAGATGATAATTTACCTTGACCACCACCAGAAAATGCCACTGAAGACATCGAGGAGGAAGAGGCAGCGCCGCCTCCTCTGCCAGCCATGTGGCGCACCCTTTTCCGTGCCATGGCAGTGGGAGGTTGCGAACCTCCAGAGGAGGTGCTTGACTGAGATGAGCGCGGTGCTTGTGGTGGCTGAGGGGGAGGAGGTGGAGGGGGCTGAGTCGGGGAGACATGCCTGGGCCTTAATGTGCGTACAATTGCATGTTTGGCTGTGAAGGAGATGGCCGGGTCGGGACAAAGGAGCATTTTCATGTATGCTCTGGCAGCAATGGGAATGCTGTACACAGGATCCACCATGATGAACGCATGAATTATTTCAACACAGCCCGAAACCACACTTTCCACATGAGTAAGACCTGCCGAAAATAATTTTAAGAATGAGAAGCATTAAAAAGATTATTATAAAAAAGCATATGTATATGAAATCACCTATGTTTAAATAAAACCCTCGTTTACTGAGGGAGCTGATTATGGGTACTGATATGCTATTCCCTATGTTTAGCTAAGAATTAATTACAGCAACAGTATTTTAACTATGCCGTACTTTGCAGCTTGACAAGTTAAGTATTTAAGAATGAGCCCTCTTTATATGTCTGAACTTATATTGAGTAAATTTTTCAACTTACTTATAAAATTTCATTGAAAATTTTGTGATACTTGCTTAGCTGTAAGTAAGGTAAGTCATTTTTCACTTACATTGCAAAGTATAAAGCTAAAATTTACATTTGTTGCACATATTCATGTTATATAGCTGGCCACCCAGGGAATCATTCAGTATTACAGTAATTTGTCATGTTTCTACATGCTATAAGCCACTATTAATATTTATCTTTTACAGGTAAGAAGTGAGTGAGTGATGTTTCATCTCACATTGGAAAAGAAATCAATTGGAGGTGATGCACATCTTTTAACTGTTATTATTCATAATAAAATATTTAACTACATAGTTACTATTTAATTCATACTTTTTCAACAAAATGAAAAAAATATTTTAAATAATAATGAAAAATTATAGTTCCAGATGTGAAAAACATGTTTATAAAGACAGATTAGACAAGTAACTTAAAAAAAACAAAAAATAATCAAATTTATAGTCACATTGTTAGATGCGTTTTATGAATACATTTGTGCATAGACTATTATTTTCAATTTTTTTAAATTTATATCAAATTTTACACAGTAATTTCAACTATTTCTATGGTTGATTTGGATTCCACTTTTTACAAATGCCTGCACATTTTTCATTTTGGTTGATCTAAAAATGCCAGTAATGAACAATTACTTATACGGACACATGAAACTAACTTAAATAAAACATTACCTGGAATACAAACTGGAGCTAGAGCCAAGTTACTAGGTTGTGCTTGATGCAATCGCCACATAGCATCCATTAATTTTTCGATGAAATGCTTTTCATCAGGTGTGGGTGGCTGTTTATCACCTTCGGCTGTAGCTTTCTTCTTTTCATCAGATTCATCCACCATATCTTCATCGCTGTCTTCTAAATGACCAAATTAATTGATTACAATTGTACCACAAAACGAGTAATTTTAGTATGTGTCATACAGAGAACTTAGGCATAAAATTCAAATGGTCAGAATAAAAAACTGAGCACTACACATATCATTTGTCAACAAAAATGATTGATTGCCCATTTGAAAATTTCCCCATCGTCAGGCTTGAAGCATTCAGGGATTGCTTTTGATGGTGTCTGACATTGTTAAGATGCTTAATGGTGAAATTAAAGAAATAAGTAACTCTGTTTCTTTGCACAAGCATGCTTTTAGTTACCCTAACTAGTTTTAATTCAATTCCAAATTGACTAAATGTTAATTTAATTAACTAATAAATCAACTAACTGATGATTACCTTCGACTGGTTTTTCTCCTCGCCTTCCATGGGTAAACCTCACCAAATTTAAAGGACGAGCAACAGCAACACCACGTGCCATTAGAACTAACCGGAAGAATACCTCCGCATCCAGATCTTTGGGATCCGCAACTTCTCGAAGTGCAGCCAAAGATTCTCGAACATGAATTAAGACAGAACCATCCTGCATATGCAAATTTTAGAATCAATATAAAATATACCCCATCTTATTGCACAATAAAGTTAATTATTTTCTTGAGATTGAAAATGAATAGAAGTTCTTAAAATATAAACAATTTTATCATTATTTCCCAGTTTTTCTAAACCAATATTACATTTTATGCAAATAAATACCAATATGAACTTATCAGAATTTAAATTTATCATAAACCCCATGAGTAACTGCATTTATGTAATTAGTAATTCTATCATAGCCTTGTGTGACCCTTATCCCAATATATTATAAGTATATACACAATGTCATAAACTTGTTATCAGTCACATTTATCCTTGTTAGTTATCAATTAATTCCATTACATTTCTGTTATAATCTACAATTGGCTAAGTTATAGACTATATAAATTCATCAAATTTATATTCTTGTCCCAGCCAGACTGCAAATGGGTGAATGGAATAACCTATTAAGTACAAATAATGAGCAATTCATTTAAGTCTGTAAAGACACGCCTAAGAAAGCGACCCAATAAAGAATGACTATTAAAAGCACAGCTCAATGACATTCTAACATCTTGACCTTTTTTCCCATTAATGAATTTGGGAATGCAGAATGAACAGCATGAAGTCTAATTCTTTAAATGAATAGTCTAATACAATACAATGGACAATGATAGATGGATTGTTACTAAAAACCAACCCAATGCAATAGTATAATATGTGAAATATGTGGCAACTGTGACTTCCTACTGTGATTGTATACATTTTGTACTGAGTATAGCTTTTTTGCTAATCAAGACATATTATTACTATTACAAAAGTATTACAAATTTTTAATGCAACTTTCATCAACCATCACTTCAACCAACACTTCAATTTCAACTAATCATCAACCATCACTTCAATTAGAAAATGCTCACCTTATACTTGTGATAAGCAGCTCTGGTGGGGTGGAGTGCAGCAAGCAATGCCTTGGCACGCATTTGCACTGATGGTGGTGTCGGCATGGTGAGAAGATGTGTAGCCACCTCGAGGGCCTCCATCCTTGCTGCCTCTTCCTCCTCGGGTAGAACATTTGCCGTTTCCTCCTCTGCCATTTCCTCTTCCCTCTCCTCCTTCACACCTTCTTCCGCATCGTCATCAACGGCAGGCACATTTGGCCTATGTCCCCCTGCATCTTTCCTTCCACGTGCTAACATGAAACAACCCTCCAGGACCTCCAGAACACCAGATGTCATTCTGCATCAGAAAGCAAGATACAAAAACCAGGTTTAATTACTAAATATTGTATTGCAATGAAGTAATACACCCTTTCAGCTACGGAATGACCTTAAGGCCTAACTGAATGCAAGATCCTCAAATGTAAGAAACCGATTTATTGAAGTTTCATGTATGTCACCATGTTTGTCTCAAAATTTATACAGTATGTCAAGTTGTAATCTATGTGGTAATCAACTAAGACTACAACCTTATAATGTGATGATACTATAAAATTTAAAGCACTAATGGTACCTAATGGATCAATTAAAAAAGAAAAAATGTTTTATTATGAATGCGTGAGACAATGCCACAAGAATGAAATCTTGTTTTACGGGTTGCTCCCCCATTGCTTTGTCAAGAATGATGACAATTTCACCAGCATTCAAGTCGACATCAAGCATCTTCTGAGAAAGGACCAATCAGAGCACAGGGGCAATGAAAGCCAATCATAGCACACCAGACTAGCCCAGACCTCTGGGCTAGTCTGGTGTGCTATGACCTCTGCTCTCATCACTTCTGACCTAAATATGCCGACTGGAAAACCGATGAAACTGTTGTCATTCTTGACAAAACAACACGGGTGCTACCTGAAAATCAAGATTTCATTGGAAAATCACTGCTGAAGCCTTTGCAGCAATGCAACAAGGATAATAAAATCAGTGTACTATGAACTGCCATACACATCTACACATGAATCAAGTGCATTAATATATTTTCATACAATAAAATTCACTGAGGAGGCCATCACTTGATGGAATTCCATAATGACACTAAATATGTATGTATGTGGTAAACTATGTTTTATTACCACAGAATATTATGAACACTACTGGTTTCAATTGATTATCGCCATCATCATGGTAATGGTATGACATGATGATGACGATAATTGTTTGGATTATCATCATCGTTCTTTAATCATCCAGATAATGATGATAATGGCTCGAAACAGGTTGTGTTCATAATATTCTGTGGAAATAAAACAAAGTTTACTACATACATGTTTTGGCACATTTTCATACTGTGATGAAGTTCATAAAAGACTTTGGGGAAGATCGACGATACAAAATGAACACGTGTATAATTAAAAGGAGGGATGAAGGAAGTTGGTGGTGAGTGTTAGGATTCAACATCATTTGCAATTAACATTCCAAACATAGGCAACTTAACCATTCAGCTTAATTTGGAGAATTTATTCATATTAAATGAAAGATCAACCTGATATCACCTCATACAAATGGCCTAGATATTGTCATTGTACAATATCATCCCGTGATGGGGATGAAGCTGGACCACACAAACCTAGGCTGTGTTAAAATGAATTTAAATTGGAAATGCCAAGCTACTCTTCCATTTAGTTCCCAATCTGGTCATAAGAGAAAAGATTTGACTTATTATTATATAAAAATGTATACCGTAGAGACTTATTTCACTTCCTATTACGTAAGCATCGGTGATAGATTCCTACTCAAATAGGACTATGTTGCAAATAAGCTACATAAATGTGAAACAGCAATTAGGATCATAATGACTACCTATTTATAGAAAACAAAATTTGAAAATGGGGTAATTCTATTCTCTTAAAATTATCACACTTGACAAATTCTATTGTTTCATCCATGACTTTATGGACTTTACTCATAAAAAATAAATGACAAATATATGAGAATTCTACAGTTTTATTTTTACCTCTTATGGGTTTCAAAGACAAGGAGTCATCCTCTTTCTGCAATGAGGGGTGAGGTGCTGAGAAATAATGTGTGGCAGATTTAGACAAGAGTGTGAAGGACTGGGAGTTGGTAAAGGTGTAATTACAAAATCAACAACATGTACATACAATGTTACAAAATTGGGACTAATTACCTATTAAAAGTCTATAAGGCTGAGGAGGGGGGGAAGGGGATACATACAAAAATTCATGAATAGATCCTATTACCCACTCCCCAAACATCCACTCATTCAATAGGTAATTGTCTATTTTGTTACATTGTTTTACAAGTTGTCATTTTTGTAATTACCACTTTACCTACTCCCAGTCCTTCCACTCTCTTGTCTAAACCTTCCTTACATTATTTCTCAGCACTCACCCCTCTTTCCAGAGACCTGGCCCCTCCCCTCTTATCCTTATTTTGATATATATATATAACCCAATTGAAAAAAAAACTAAACTTCCACCTAAACTTTCCATTCCCATCCTTGTATACCCCAGGGAGGGAGCACTTGGGTGGGGAGAACCACAGGAAAAATATGCCGACAGCACCAATTTCGACAAGGGTCTGTCCCTAATAAAACTTTAGCATGAATGCATGCGAAAATATTCTATTTTTAAATTATGTTGTAGTCAAGCATGATAAGCTGGACTTTATGTGCCTGTCTTAACCTTTTGTTTGATGGGCAGGAACAAAGACGATTTTTTCATGTAATGGTGTCATATAGCAAGATAGCAGGAAAATATAGCAGGAAAAAATAAAACTGCCACCTGGTGTCATATCAGGTAGTTTTATGCCGAGGACTGTGAAGGAGAAGACAGAGCTGTTCCAAAGCTGAAAGATTACCATGTTGTCCCAGAAAAGATAATGAAGTGTAAAGTGCTGTGCACAGGTCTTCAGTCAGAGGCTTTCATCTGTGATGTCACGTGTGGCCAGAAAGGGTAAGCGAGCTAATATACTGTAGTAGTAGTATTTTTGTTAATAGGGTGCTTCGACGGCCATGGTCATTTTGCACCACTTCAATTCATAGAATAACCCATCTGGACAAACACAGCACCCGTGCCCTGGGCGGGATTCGAACCTGCGACCTTTGGGTTAGCCAGCAAGCACGCTAACCCGGTCGGTGCTAATATACTGTCATTGCAATTTGTCTTCATAGTGTCTTCCGTAAAGCAATAGTGCAATGATTTATTTTTCATTTTCCAGACCCTGATGGCAGTCAGGCAATGGAGACGGCTGCGCTACTCAAATTTTTTGACACACTTTTTGACAGTGTCAATGGCCGTGCAGTCAAGCCACCAAAGGGGAAGCCTCTCCTGTGTGCAGTGTCATCTTCTTCGGGACACATGGAGTTCTGGGTTGAGGCAGTTCAAGTTCTGGAGTCCATGGTATATACTGACAGACTGAAGGATAGTAAGACGCCTTCAATTATTAATTGGGGTAGGACGCTAAGAAACATGAGAGAATTATGGTACAGGTTAAGGGTTGATGGATTCAAATCTTTTTCTCCAAGAAATCTTAATCAAGATCCTTTGGAGAACAAATTTGGATCCATTAGAAGCTATGGGTTTCGGAATGTTAATTCAACATGCAACAACTTTGTTGGAGTCTGTAAGGCATTGCTGTTGAATGACATGGTATCCCCCCTTTCTGTGGGTTCAAACTGTGAAGAAGATGAATGTGAGGTACTGGATAGCCTTAAACAGTATCTAAAAAGTTCAAGGCCATCGAGTACTGCACCATCTTCTCTCCCTGGTGGTGTCTTGAATGTTTCCGGAGAGTGTGACATCATGCCATCAGAGGAGACGAGTTCCCCCTCAGGATGCAGTAATACCATGTCAGTCACTGCATTCCCAGCAGCAGATATGCTGAGGAAATTGCAACCCATACATTGCCCCACTTGCTACCACAAGCATTACACTACCACAGCTCGACCCAATGGTCCATCACCAGCTTTCATAGATATATACAGGACATCCATTACTCTAATCCACAAACATTTGCCTTCATTATCATTTGAACTAGGTGCATGGGCCCACCTCAGAAACCGATTGACAAACAGTATAAACATTTCACTGATTTCCTGTGATGATCACCTAGCCACATACAGAGCAAAGTTTTGCACTGTTGTGGTACGAAATGTTGTTACCACATGGTGTAACAATGTCAACAGATATCTGAATGGCAAAGAGACAACACATTCTACACACAATGACATTATAAAAGAAAAAGCTCGGGATTATTTTTTAAAAAGAAAGCATCGTTGATGCACTTGGATTAGCATTCCACCCGTCTGGTCAGATTTCTTTCCTTAGTGTCCTACTCCAATTAAAATTTCAAAAGTTGAATTATTTGCATGTTGAAGTTTTTATTTTTTTGTTATTTTTGTAGTATTTGTTGTTTCAAAAGTAATGTTAATTATTCTCATGCATAACATTATTCAAGTTTTGAAATTATATCACATACATGGTGTTCATAGCTTTAAATATATTGTTTAAAGCAGGGAAATGTAAATGTTTCTCATGCATAATATTATTCAACTTTTGAAATGCAATCACATCTAATAAGTTCCCTTCCAATACCAACACACAGACATAGCTTTATTTTTGATTTTTTTGATATGCCCATTGAAATTAAGTTTACTATCAGTTAAAATTCC